>CM018697.1:26977527-27577527 GCA_009363875.1 Mikania micrantha
ACACACATGCTTCATTTTCTTTGAAGCTTAAACAAAGCTAAAGCTTGATAAATCTTTGATGATGAGATTGGGTCACCTTTCATAACTACAGATGAGACGATTCTGAACAACTGGACAATGAGATGAATTATCAGATTCATCCTCATAATCTGAGACCCAATCTTCTACAAGTCCATCCACCAAAGATTCCTCTGACAAGGAGAACCCTCATCAGTAATCATCCCTATTGGATCAATCACTAATGGAGTTTTGACTTGAAAATCTTTAACATCTTTGTCATCAAGTGAATTGACAAAGCTGTTCAAAATCGGTGGAGGACAAGGTTGATAGCTAACTTTTCCCTTACCTTATTGATCAGCACCTTTGCTGATCATGCTCAATGATATAAGATGCACTCTCATAGCTCTTGAGCTTTTGTCCTAAAGTCTCATAATCACACTCAACTATAGCTAACTTTTTCTTTATCTCATTAATGGTATTGAGATAAGAAGTTATAGCATCTTGCTTGTTAAGAACAACAATCTCAGCCTCATGAAGTTGTCTGTTTAAAAGTTCAATTTTAGCTTGAAAATCTTTTTCATTAGATTTTAAAACTTTGTTTGCTTCAATACACTGGTTGAGATCGCTGATCAAAGCAACATTGTGATTTTGATAAGAAAGGACCTTGCTGTTAAGGTCAACACAATTAAAACAACTAGAATAAGAAGATGAACACTCATCAGATACCTGATCAGATTGTGAAGTTGCAGCAGGAGTAGCAGATGAGTTTACCATCAAAGCAAACTGAGTAGGAGATTCTTCAAAATCAGCATCAGAATCTGCTAGAGTGTCTGAGTCTGATAAGCTTTCTGACTCTGAACCTGATGTCTTTGATGTTTCTTCTCCACTAATCTTTGCTTCTCCTGAAGTATTATCTTCATTTTGATCATCCAACTTCTTGATCTCAGCAACACATGCTTTATCCAGTTCATTCTGATCATGATTAAATCTGAAGTCCCAGTTTTCACCCTCATCTTGTTGAACCATCAATGCTTTGCCTGAGTTAGATGAACCAGCTTGAACAGGAGGATCAATGGGAACAAGTCTTCTTTCTGGATTTGAAGAAGATGACTTTTGATGATGAAAAGAATTTTTATTTCCTGCTTTCTTTGGCTGTTTGCACTGTCTAGCAAAGTGACCTTTTTCCCCACAATTGTAACAAGTGACAGAGGTCCATATCAAAACCAAACTTAGATTCCTTGTTCAAGTTGATATCTTTACCGGTCCTTTTGACAAACTCTTTAGCTCTCCTTACAGCACTTGCCAAAGCCCACATGATGTCAATCCTTTCCATGTCATCTGGATCTATCTGAGAATAGTCATCATTTGTCAGATAAGGATTGCCTATCTGTCCTGCTACCAGTCCATCATAAGAACTAACCAAAGTAGACAAAAGACCCATATGTTCTTTAGAAATCTCAACAGTAACTTTATCAAAATTTTCAGTTTTCAGACTTGTAACAGGTTGATGATGTTCCTTTTGTGAACTGGAAGAGGAGGATGACTGACTGAAATGAATCTGAGCAGAAGATGGAGCTTCAGTCGTCTTAGAGACAAAGGCTGTCTTCAATGGAGCATGAGAAGATGCTTTCTCAACTGTAGGAGTAGAGTAATACAGTGATGGATCTTGGACTTGAGCAACTCTCTTTGCTTTCCACTTGTTCTCTATTTCTTGCTCTTTCAACTTCTGAAAGAAATCATTGATGTCCATATGTGCCATCATCTCATTCTGTTTAAGCACCATCAAAAATGATTCCCACTTTGGAGGTAGAGCATCTGCTAAACACTGAATTTTCTCCTGAGTAGTAGTCTTGACTTCATGATTGAACAACTCACTCAAAAGATGATAGAATCTGGCAATCAACTCATCCAAAGATTCATTTCCAACATACATAAAACTGTTAAACTCCTTTCTCAAAGCCTTTAACTTCTTCAAAGCGTCATTGCCTTCATACCGTTGCTGCAAAGCATCCCACAAATACTTAGAAGAAGTAAACTGTCTGAACTGATGAAAGATGTCAGTAGCAATGGATTGAGATAGAATAGCATAAGCTTTCTTCTCATAATCATATAACTTCCTTTGTGGCTCAGTCATCCGTGTGACTAGCATAGGAGTTCCATCTTCATTCAGAGGCCTCAGATAACCTCCATCAATCATCATCCATAAATTAGTATCCACTCCATTGATGTGAATCTCAAATCTGTACTTCCAATGAGGATAATCATCTAAGGACAACAACTTGGGAGCTTTGTTGGAATTTCCCATCTCAGTCTCAGTCAACAGTAAAGTCTGAATACGATGATTCTGATTAGCCATCAATGCTAAATCCTCCATTTAGTCAAGGACAACAAGATTCAACACTTAGAAAAATTTGAAAACTGATGGCCGAATGAAACAACTTGGGGCGAATGTCGGGGGCCGAATGAGATAGAATTGGCGAATGTAACACTGAGTATGACAACTGGGCGAATGAATGGGTCGAATGAGCTTATTCGCCGAATGACTTGCCGAATGAACTCTTTCGGCGAATGACGACTGATTCGGGTGAACCTATTCGGCCGCTATTCTCATTCGGTAGATCTGAGGGTTTTTGCAACAAAAATTGCGATAACTTTTGATTTAGACCAGATCTAAGTACCAAATTTGGTACAGAACACCATTATATGATTATGAACCAATTGGGATTGAAGTTTGGACAAAAACAACTCAAAAACTCACTAATCTTGAATGAAACAGTAACTTTGAGGCCAAGGCAATCAGGGTTTTGCAGGTTTCGAACAAACAAACTCAGATTTAATGATTTTGAATGGAAATCAAGCAGAATCAAGAGCCAATGCTTTGATACCACTTTGTAGGACCTCGTAGGAGCTCGGAAACAATCCGATTCCAGAGAAATCTGCTTGACAGCCTCTAGAATAGTGCGGAATCCTATTCTAGGGTTTTCCAATCGAAACCAACAGCAACCGTGGTGAATTGAGAGAGTAGAATCAACGTGTGAGTGAGAATCGATCACCACGGGTTGAGAATCGAAGTTGGACAGTAAGAATCGCTCAAAACTTCAAAGGTTTGACACTGGAGTGCACTGGGAAGAATGAGGACTCGGAAAAAGTTAGGTTTGAAATGATTTGAACATGTATTTGTAGACTGTAGTCATTCAGCCGAATGAGTGGCCGAAGCAGCTCATTCGGCGAATGACTATGTCGAATGGACAAGTCAGTCGAATGAGTCATTCGGCGAATGGCTCATTCGCTGAATATAGTCATTCTCTATTCTCATTCGGCGAATGACTTCATTCGTTAGAGTCATTCGCCCGAATGAGTAATACTCATACTCAAATATTAATTAACCAATTCAAACAATCATATAATCAATATTAAACATTAAGAACAATATATAAAGACAACTTCCATTAATATAACTTTAATCTTTACATAATGATTAATACAAAATTGAACTAGGGACATTAAGTGCATCAACAACAGGTTCTCAAGATGTCCTCCGGGGTCTGAATTGTACGTTCTCTTTGACCGTCCGTTTGTGGATGGTAAGCTGTACTCAGATTTAACTGCGTCCCTAGAGATTTCTGTAATGATTGCCAGAACCTTGATGTGAATCTGCTGTCTCTATCAGAAATAATGGACAATGGCACACCGTGGCGTACCACTATTTCATTGATGTACAGTCTCCCCAGTTTATCCATCGTGAAGGTCTCATGCATTGGCAAGAAGTGAGCAAATTTTGTCAAACGATCAATGATAACCCAAATCGTATCATGACCACTGGAAGTGCGGGCAGCTTAGTAATGAAGTCCATAGCTATTTGTTCCCACTTCCAGAGCGGAATCTCAGGCTGTTCCATTAAACTAGGCGGTTTCTGGTGTTCCGCCTTTACCTTGGCACACGTAAGACATCGACCGACGTACTCGGCTATGTCCTTCTTCATTCCCGGCCACCAATAAAATCCACGCAAGTCTTGGTACATTTTATCAGCGCCTGGATGAACAGAGTATTTCGTCTTGTGTGCTTCGTCGAAGATAAGTCTTCTCAATTCGTCTACCGTCGGAATCCATATACGATCCTGGTAGTAGATCACTCCATCAGGCTTAGTCTCAAATTGTTTCTCTGCTCTGCAGTCAAGTTCTTTCTTCAAATTCCCTCAATCAACTGATTCTTGCTGCGCCTGAATAATCTTGTCTCTTAAACTGGTTTGCACAGTCATTCCCATTGCTCTAACGCGCAAGGGTTTGACCCGTTCCTTCCGGCTCAAGGCATCCGCTACAACGTTCGCCTTTCCCGGATGGTACTTGATTACACAGTCGTAATCATTCAGAAGTTCAACCCAGCGTCGCTTTCGCATGTTGAGCTCCTTCTGATCAAAGATATGCTGCAGACTCTTGTGATCAGTATATATGGTACATTTAGTGCCATATAAATAATGTCTCCAAATCTTCAGTGCGAAGATTACAGCTCCCAGTTCAAGATCATGAGTAGTGTGGTTCTTCTCATAAATCTTTAACTGTCATGATGCATAAGCGATAACTTTGTCTCGTTGCATTAATACACAACCCAGTCTCTGATGGGAGGCATCACAATAAACAACAAAGTCATCACAGCCCTCTGGGAGAGATAATATTGGCACATCACATAACTTCTGTTTCAGTGTTTGGAAAGCATCTTCTTGTTTCTGCTCCCAAACAAACGGCTCGCTTTTCTGAGTTAGCTTAGTAAGAGGCAGAGCTATCTTAGAAAAGTTTGAGATAAACATTCTATAATAACCTGCCAATCCCAGAAAAGACCGTATCTCTGTCGGTGTCTTCGGAGTATCCCAGTTCTTTATTGCTTCAATCTTGGCGGGATCTACGTGTATTCCCTCGCTGTTGACTATGTGACCCAGAAATTGAACTTCTCTTAGCCAAAATTCACATTTAGAGAACTTGGCATAAAGTTTCTCTTCCTTCAACAGCTCCAAGATTTTCCTGAGATGTTGCTCGTGCTCCGCTTTACTCTTGGAATAAATCAATATGTCATCAATAAAAACAATGACAAACTGATCTAAATACGGCTTGCACACTCGGTTCATGAGGTCCATGAAAATCGCTGGTGCATTCGTCAACCCGAAAGGCATCACCATGAATTCGTAATTCCCGTATCTGGTTCGGAACGCCGTCTTCGGTATGTCTTCGTCTTGAATTCTAAGTTGATGATATCCAGACCGCAGATCAATCTTCGAAAAATACTGAGCTCCTTGCAGCTGGTCAAACAAGTCATCAATCCTCGGTAGTGGATACCGATTCTTGATAGTCAGCTTGTTCAACTCTCGATAGTCGATGCACATTCGAAACGATCCGTCTTTCTTCTTCATGAACAAGACCGGAGCTCCCCAAGGTGAGTAGCTCGGTCTGATGAATCCTTTATCAAGTAGCTCCTGCAGTTGGTTCGACAATTCCTGCATCTCTGAAGGTGCCAACCTGTAAGGAGATTTAGCAACAGGTGTTGCTCCAGGAACTAAGTCGATACGAAACTCTACCGGTCGCGCAGGTGGCAAACCTGGTAGGTCTTCAGGAAATACTTCCGGATACTCTTTCACTACCGTCACATCTTGAATCTTTTTCTTGTCCTTCTCCTTTCCACCAAATGAGCCAGGAAAGCTACGCACTGCTTCTGTAAACACTTACGCGCCTTTATGCAAGAGATGATTTTGATACTTCGTTTTGCTTGATCCCCTCTGACTTCCAATACACGATCATCCTGCAATGGAACTCGAAGCAGCTTTTCCGAACAGATGACTTCCACTCGATTCGAAGAAAGCCAATCCATTCCAACAATGATGTCGAAAATACCCAACTCCATCGGTATCAAGTCGATGGCGAATGTACGACCATTAAGTGTCAATGGGCAATTCCTGTATACTATGCTAACTGTAACCTGTTTCCCGTTAGCTACTTCTATGATATAAGGTGAGTCTAACTGTTCCTCTATAGAATCTAGTTGGCATGCAAAATCGGCAGAGGTAAAACTCTGATCCGCACCAGTGTCAAATAGAACAGATGCATAAAAGTCATGTAAGAGAAATGTACCAGTGAGCACGTTCGGGTCTTGGCGTGCAGCTGGAGCTCCTATAACAAAAGCTCTTCCACGGGGTGTTGGAACTGCCTGTTGTGCCTTCTTCGGGCAGTTCTTTGCAAAGTGGCCCTGTTCGCCACAGTTATAGCATCCACCGTTGCTCTGGTTGTTGGGTGGAGGGAGAGCTAAAGCAGCATTGTTGACTGCTTGATTTTGAGTCATCCTGCAATTCTGGACCCAGTGTCCTTTTCTTCCGCATCCCGTGCAGTGACGGCAGGGATTGCTTGCAGCATGATGATACTGACACTTTGTACACAGAGGGTGTGGGCCAGTATATTGTTTCTTGTGCACATCCTGTGGTGCCATGGCTACCTGGTTGAGTGGAGTAGCCATAGTGTAGTTCTTTATAACCTTCTGTTTCTTCTTCTGGTGTTGGTGATGATGAGGTTTCTTAGAGAACCCTTCCTTTCGTTTGCCGGTGTCAGCCTCTTTCTTTAGAAATCCAGAGGCTACCATCAGATCAGTGAGTTTACCAGACAAACTCACAGCAGACTCCAAAGTAACAGGGTTTGCTGCAACAACTAAACCCTGAATGCAGGCGGGAAGTCCACCTACATATCTGTCAATCCTCTTTTCCAGTGTTGGTACCATGTCTGGCACCAATGCTACCAACTCATGATAGCGGGTAGTGTACCCAAGATGACCAGCTCTTTTCATAACATGGTTGGCAGCTCGTTCTTTGGGCAGAATTCGTTTCTCATAAGTGTCTTGAACTTTTCCAATGGCATTGCCATTGCCTCTTCTCTTCCCCTAGCATTGATCTGTGCGTTCCACCAAGTTAAAGCTCGTTTGTTGAATGATCCAGTAGAGTAGCGAACTTTACGGTGCTCTGGACAACCACTAATGTCCAGAGTAGTCTCCATATTTTCAATCCATTGGATTAATCCAACGGCTCCTTCAGTATCGCTAAAGCTTGGCGGCTTACATCCCACAAAAGACTTGTAGGAGTAATGTGATGCAGTACCAGTGTTTCCACTGGCTTCCCCTGATGAGTGCCCGGTATTGTTGCCGTCGTTCCAGATACGGTTGAGCATCTCCGGTATCACTTCCTTCAGCTGGTTAGTCAGCTGAATGCTCAGTAAAGTTGCCAAAGCAATAGTAGCAGGATCCAGTATCTGAGTCGCGATCGGGTTTGGAGGTGGAGAATGTGGGGGAGGAGGAGGTGGAGGAGGTGGCGGTGGTGAATCAGCTGGTGATGGCGTTGACGAATGTGGAGCTGAACTCTGTGGGGGTGGTACGATAGAAGGAGGTCTTCTCGGCGGCATTCTGATCATAACCAATAAAGTTATCGGTTAGTGCAATGATCGAATGCAGAAGACACAATGCAAGTATACAGTTCCTATGTTCTCTACATGTGAGGTCCCTAGGTTATAGTCTAGGCCAAACCGTTTAATTAAGTGACCTATATTTCTCTATAACCATGGCTCTGATACCAATCTGTCACACCCCAGGCTGGGGGGGCCGGAACGTGTGTCCCGCCGGGCGGAAGGTTCCCGGGCCGCGATATCGTGAGTGATAATCGGAATGATCAGATTGTTTACATTGCACATGATATATAAATGAGAAACTGCCAAATGAAAATAGAATTACAAAGTTAAATTACATCAGTTTAGTTCATAATTTAACAATGTAAATCTACTATCAACATCATAATTCTTCCATCTTGTATCTGCACAAGATATACAAAATAAATCTGTAAAATGATGCTTCAAAAATATGCAGGTCCAAAAAGCTAGGTCCTCTAACTGGTATCCTAGTCCAAGAGAAATAACCTCTTAGTTGACATGTTCGTCACCTGAGTAGTCATGCAAAAAGATCAAGTCAACACATGGTTGGTGAGTTCATGTAGTTTGATAAAAATGAATTTGAACAACCTTGAATGACAACCTTAACCTCACCATTAACCACCTATACCATCCAGTTCAGTATGCTTATATATAGGGCATATGTAGGGTCGAACTTACCGCCCGCCCAGCCATCGTCCCACCACATACCAAACCACATGATATATTGATCCTGGTGACAATTAAGCGTTTCATCCCACTTCTTTGATTCCATAACCTTTGATTCTAGGCATTTGATTACCCTGAATATGTTTACCTCGATTCCCCAAAGTGACAACCTTAACCTCGTCAACGACCACCTATGCTATCAAATCAAGTATGCTTATATATAGGGCATATGTAGGGGACAAGCCCCAGCCACCGTCCCACCACATACCGGACTGCTTAGCATATTGTTGTTAATGATAATTAAGCGTTTCACTCCATTCACCTTCATCTTAGATTTTGATTTCCACAATTAAATTCAACTTTGATCTCTTGAGTTCACCATGTATTCATGATTACCCCAAAGCACTTGTAGAAATATAATATTAAATGTTTAATTAAACTAATAATTAAGCATTCAAATACAACTAAGACATGATGATTGGGCCTTAATTGACTCAATCAATTAGACTTAGTTGTTGGTGGTTGTCCAAGTTGTACACTCTCACATGTGGCCCATATCAGGCATGACCCACTAGGAGTCTACCTGTATGCGTCGGGACTTTCATGATGCCCATATCAGCTTGACCCATTGGCCTACTGTACATGCCGGGACTTTTGATTTCACTTAAATTTAGATTCTTGAAATTTAACTCGATGGACTAAGGGTTTGTTTAGAGTTTAGCATTAAGGTATTACTTCTAAGAGTAAATGATTAACTTGTTAGTTAATTTTGCATAGAAATTACCTAGACAGAAGTCTAGGAATACATACAAACATATATAAAGCATATAATAAGTAAAAGCATTTACGTAAAACAATTTAAATAAAAAAAAGGTTTACGCATGCTTCTCAGCCCTGCGTTTGAAAACAAAAATGTTTAGAAAAGGGGCAATGAACTCACCTGTGTTGCTAAGAATGAAACCACAACAGATAATGCGCTCTCGTTGTTGTAGCCTATGTTTCTTCTGTTCCTGAGTTGATTTAAAAGAATTCGAATACGATAAGTATTTATAATAGTCGTTGTATCTAGGGTATGGTCTCGGTGTGCAACTAAGTGTCCTGGGTTACTAATGTGCTTCTAAGACTTCATCTAACTTAGTCTAACTTATTACCCATGATTCATTATTATAAGGTCTTAATTTAAAACGTTTCCAATTTAATTTACTTTAAATAAATCATTAGATTTAAAAAAAAATTCATTTATTTTAATTTAACAAAGTTTATTAATCATTTTGTTTTATTAAAACATAATAAACTTTGAAAGAAATATAAGTGTGATTATCATGATGGGCTTGGGTTCAGCCCAGTGGGCCAACTTCGGGCCCATAACTAGAATTTGATTTCCAACGATTTCCGATCACGATCCTTGAATAACTAATCATAGATAACTCAATTAAATCCTCTAGGTTAGTTATGCGTATTATGCCTTTTCATAAGGTTTAAGTGTTAGTGACTACATCAACACTCTAACCTCTAGACTTTTGTTTTGACCCACATGATCTCATAATAATTTTCCCAATTGTTAATTTATTTTAATAAATATTAACAACTCATGTTGAGTTGTTAAGGTGTTTTAAAGAAAACCCTTGTTATTACAAACTTAACCCATGATTAACTTAATTTCATTTTATCATCTAGACGAGCCTTAGTATAATTCTCAATCACACACACTCATACACAAGATAGTTTCCCATGCCTGAAACATACACACACACATCGTGCGTGTACCCAATTACCCCAATCCATGCATGCTAGGGTGGTCCGGCTAGTTCAATCGATCAAATGAGTCACTTGGCCGACCGAATAGGAGTTGGGCCGAAACAGACCAGCCACCCAACCGAAGGAGTGCCTATCGAATGGCTTGAGCCGAATGAGGATGGCTGCCGAATGAAGACGACCGAACCAGGCCCGACTGAAAATGGGCCGACAGAATAGATGGGCCGAAGGGTATTCTGGGCCGACCGAAAGAGGTTGACCTAGCGAATGACGAGGCTGGAGAATGAGAGCAGCTTCGGCTAAGACCATTCGGCGAATGAGGATGTGGTGTGGCTAAGGCCATTCGGCCTGCATTCATTCGTCGACCTGGGCAGGCCCATTCGGCCTTCGAACCTCATCACCATGGCAGCCCACAACTCACTCCAAACAACCAAGATATAGTTGATACTTGTTCCTACAACCTTCTAAAGTGTTTTTGTGATGAACCTTTTGTGTGAGGTGATTTTAAACCCGCAAAAATGGGTCCCGATTCTAAAGGTGTTGAAAACCCTAAAAACGAACAAAGAGTGGATCTTTACCTCAAATCGGTTGGATAAATGTTTAGATCCGTTGTACTCTCAGGTTCTACAAGTGATGAGGGTTGTTTTGACACCAAAATCACTGAATTCGGTGGAGAAATGAGAGAGATCTTGATATGGTTTCTAGAGAGAGAAAGAAGAGAGAGAGAGTGAAGAACGCAAATGGGGTTTGAATCTGGTTGGTGGGGATGAAAGATGGCATTAATTGCCATCATAAATGAGGGTGAAACACCCAGTTATGTCCGGGTTCGTTCGGTTCCGCTCGGTTTCGCTTAAAACGACAGATTTTCGTCGTTTTCTTGACGAAACAACTCGGTTTTAAAACAAGAGTTCATAAAATTAATTTAGGTGGTTATTCCTATTAAATTAACTAAATATCTTTTGTTTATTTTAAATTTTCAAAAATATTTAATTAACCGTTTAAAATCGAATCGTACAATCGTCGCGCGTATTCGTTCGAATCGTCACCCGTACGAACACGGCGATAACAATACTCTTCAATATTGTTTTCTAATTATCGGATATCATTCAGAACGTTAAACTTTCAGATTTATTCGTACAGATCGTCACCTATACGAATAATCCGTCAATTTAGCATTGACGTAACGACATCCGTGTTGTTTTGTTCTGTAAAGGCTCACGTACGTTTATACATAATAAGATCCTAACAAATAATCACATGATGGTTCTGTGATGCCAGATAATTATCTGACTGATTAACCATATTTTCTGAGTTTTGTTTCTCTGAAATCATTCTGAATTCGCTGTTTGATAACACAAAATGATAATGATATATAATATGAATATGACATGAAATGAAATATGTATAACTTGTACCTGATTACTATTCCTGTTACTGTTTGAGATCACTGTTCTGGTACGGTTCCGGCACTGATGTTACAGTCTCCTCTTGTTAGATAAATTTCGTCCCGAAATTTAAGAGTTACTATCAGGTACGTCTTCCTCTGTAAACAGTTGCGGATACTTAGACTTCATGTGATCTTCACGTTCCCAAGTAAACTCAGGTCCGCGCTTTGAGTTCCATCGAACCTTTACAATCGGAATACGGCTTCGCCTCAGTTGTTTAACCTTGCGATCCATAATCTCCAAAGGTTCCTCAATAAAATGTAGGTGTTCATCAACTTGAATTTCTTCGATTGGAATGACGAGTGATTCGTCAGCAAGGCATTTCTTTAAGTTTGAGACGTGAAACACGTCATGCACACCACTGAGTTCATCTGGTAATCTCAGTCTATACGCCACAGGACCAATACGTTCGATAATCTCAAACGGTCCCACATATCGCGGTGATAACTTTCCTTTCTTTCCAAAGCGTACTACACCCTTCCATGGGGATACCTTCAACATGACACGGTCTCCCACTTGGAATTCCAACGGCTTGCGGCGTTTGTCGGCGTAGCTCTTTTGTCTGTTTCTTGTACCTTGTAATCTTTGTTGAATCTGGGCAATCTTGTCAGTGGTCTCCTGAATAAGCTCTGGCCCAGTTATACGGTTATCTCCAACTTCAGTCCAACAGATCGGTGATCGACATTTTCGACCATACAAAGCCTCGAACGGTGCGCATCCGATGCTACTATGATAACTGTTGCTGTAGGAGAATTCAATCAGTGGCAAATGAGAATCCCAATTCCCACCGAAATCCAACACACATGTGCTCAACATGTCCTCCGGGGTCTGAATTGTACGTTCGCTTTGACCGTCCGTTTGTGGATGGTAAGCTGTACTCAGATTTAACTGCGTCCCTAGAGATTTCTGTAATGATTGCCAGAACCTTGATGTGAATCTGCTGTCTCTATCAGAAATAATGGACAATGGCACACCGTGGCGTATCACTATTTCATTGATGTACAGTCTCGCCAGTTTATCCATCGTGAAGGTCTCACGCATTGGCAAGAAGTGAGCAGATTTTGTCAAATGATCAATGATAACCCAAATCGTATCATGACCACTGGAAGTGCGGGGCAGCTTGGTAATGAAGTCCATAGCTATTTGTTCCCACTTCCATAGCGGAATCTCAGGATGTTCCAGTTAACCAAACGGTTTCTGGTGTTCCGCCTTTACCTTGGCACACGTAAGACATCGACCGACGTACTCGGCTATGTCCTTCTTCATTCCCGGCCACCAATACATGAAATAAAATATGTATAACTTGTACCTGATTATTGTTCCTGTTACTATTTGAGATCACTGTTCCGGTACGGTTCCGGCACTGATGTTACACCTAACGAGTAAACAATGGTAGTACTATCGGGCTAAGAACCTCATTTGCTGGGAGTGTGAATGTTTGTTACCGTTTCCAATATCAACACCAACGTGTATACATTACAATGAGGCACATATGATTACCGTTGGGTATTGTCATATCTTTCAGTCGGAAAGGAACTAGATATGGGTCACATGATTATTCCAATTGTGTCAAAGTGTGTCATTGACTACACTTAACATATCATATTGTATCGAGTCTTGTGTATGAACTCACCAGCTTTGTGCTGACTTTTCAAATTTACAAATTTTTGCAGGTAGACAGTGATGATATGTGAGAAACTGCACTACCATACACTTGTAAATAAGTAACTTGGAATGTTTAGTGTGTTTATGTTGTGAACATTAATTTGTGGTTTGTAATAGTAACATTATCCTTGTAATATATTTTCTTTAAATTAATCTTGTGTGTTCAGATACCGGTTCAAGTAAAGTTGCATCATATCTCTGAGACATCACCACTATGCTTTCGCAACATTCAAAGAGTGAGCAGTGACATCATCATTAGGTGACGAGAGGTGGGGGTGTGACACCTCTTTGTTCAAATTTGATTGAACTAAATCCTGATCATTTTTACAAACATAGGGCTTTCATTCCTCGAACAAAAACGAGTGTAATGGTGTATGAAACATCTACCTTAGTTAACTAATTCGTGTTCGTTTCTTGATGAACCGAGAGTCGAACCATCGAGCTCTTACATATCTTGTTCTTGATTTGTTTGATCTTGTGAATAGCTTTGGTTTACGCAGAGAGTTTAGCAGAGGTTAAAAGAATGTTTGGGTTCAATTAATTTTGAGTTTTATACTTGTTTCAATAGAGTTTAAGTTTTCGTTTGTCTACGGTTATTTAGGCTTAGATTTCGTATTTATTTGATTTTTAAACGATGAATTGATAATTGATCACGATTCCGTGATGTTTGTAGTTTTTTGATTTCAAATTGTGATTGATTTTATCCGTTAACACGAGCTATAAAACAATCGGGTCGAAGATGGGTACCCATGGATCTATGGTTGATTAGGGGTAGACTATGGTGGGGAAGAAGATGAAGTTTGCAACATTAGAAAGAACATTCCCTCACGTTTTTGTTTAAAGGCTTATGGATCTTTTTAGTTAGCAATTAAAAACATAAGGTTTACTTATATATATTTAAAAAGCTTAAAGAAGGGGTACGACAAGTAAAAAAAATACAAAGAGGGGGTAATGGGGTATATTTAGTACAATCCAAAAATAATTTCCCATATTTTATTTTCTTTTCCTTTCATTCGTTAAAAAAAACTTAGAAACACAAACATGTTTCTTCTTTACTTATATTTCCTTTCTTTTCTTAACTTAACTAAAAAACATAGCATAAAAAAGGTATTGTGATTGTTGAATAAAATGGGATGATTGAATGTGCTACCACGAACCAAACATGGATCCAACTCTCTGTTCTTGCAAACCTAGTGTTAAAATGATCAAGAAGTTACTTTTTTAGAGTGTTTTTTTTATAGCAACTATATTTGAATTTATTTTTTAAAGGGCAAAAAATACACTTTGGTAAACCTCTTGTATTTTAATAAAATTATTTTTTGTTTTAATATTTATAATAATATAGCATAGATAATTAAGAAAGTAATGAAATAATTATCATTTTGTTATTTTAAGTTGGTTGTCAAAGTTTTAAACTTTTTAGTTTTAGTTTGGTTGTTAAGTTACACCAACCTGCTATTAAGTTTTTTTTTTCTATACTTTTTTGTACTTTTGTTAATTTGGTATTTTTATAATAGATTATGTTTTTATAATAGATTGCGGAATATGTCAAGGCATGATTTGTGCAAAATTGTCCATAAGTTCTTGATTGCTAATTCAAGATTTCATATTTAAAATATCAAATTTAAAAGTCTAAACAAATGTTATCAAATTACAAATTCAAATTCAAATTCAAATAAAACATTCAAGAATTAAAAACAAAAATATTAATTAAGCTATTTAGGCCCATCCTCTTAAATGTTCACTTTATTATGTCACACATGTAAAGTAAATGTCAACTAATTAAATAGTTGGCGAGTAGTCATATTGTTGAAATAATATATATAAGTGTCAAAGTAGGCAAACTGAAATGACTACAAGTATAAACATTACGTTTGTGAATGAATCAAGCATGTATAAGTTGGGTACCGGCTCTTTTTAACACGGAAACGTCACGCGAAGAGATCGCGACTCTCTTAAGAACCAAGTACAAGAATACAAATACGATTACAATTTCAAGTAAGAAGTAGTTTCAATAAGCACATAAGCAATAAAGCATATGATACAAGTTCAACACGTAATAACATTTAAACTAATAGACATTACAAAGTTTGCGTAGTTTCAATAGGCATAAGAGTATAAGTTTTTGGATAGGGATATGCGTGAAAGCCCCAAAGTAATGTAAAACAAAAAAGGGATATGAATGCTCACATGTGTTACTAAGCAATCCAAAGATGCAACTAAGTATAATAGCATAAGAGAATCACTTGTCACCATGTTTTGCATGAATACAATATGTATAAGAATATATCTACAAGTTTCTAGTTTCTAAGTATTTTAGTATATGAATGATTATATCAAGTATGGTTTCCGAACGATCGAATATGGGTTTAAAAATCATGGTGATTTATTTAAAGTGTTTGGGAACATGTTTTCCTTTGTTTATAAATATTTTATTTAAATGAATTAATAATGAGAATATTTCATAAGTTCATTTTATAACCCTTAAAATAAAGTAACATATTCATATACATTAACTTAAAGTTTTAACTTGATAATAACATTTTATAACAAAGCTTATTTAACCAATTCTTACAATTATATATGTTAAAACGTATTTTGGTTATAAGATTTATTATAAAAACAAACATTTCAAAAAGTTTTAAATATGTTTTAGGAATCTCCGGTATAATGAATTTTTATAAGATTAAACGAGAATTATCATTAGTTATGTTATTTTAAAAGTTATTAACGTTTTAAATTGATTTTAGAAACCCATATATATTAAAAATGAACTAACATTTGAATAAGATGATTTTAATATAATGATCTAAATAAAATGATTTAAATAAAAATGGATTTTTTGTTTTTATAAAAATATTTCTGAAAGATCCAAATATAATTTCTGATTTTTTTATATATTTTTGTGAATTAATATACCTTGTATATTATTTTTGCATGTAATTAAATAATGAGTTTAAATCTTTTATAACATTTAAATAAGATAAAATAAAGAATAAAAATATTATTCTAAAATCTCAGGATAATTAAATCTGATTTGTAATAATTTTTAGAGATTTCTATATATGTTTCATGATTTATTATGATTTTTATGTATTAAAATGATTATTGTAGTATTCCTAACGGTATGTAATTGGAAGTATAACAATGGCATGCGTAATTGGCAAATTAGTGACAACCCGAACTTTCTAATCACATTATATTCCTAATGAAATGTAATTTGGAGTATAACAATGGTGGTTGATCAAAAGTAGTAATTTCCGAAGATACGCGTGAAAAAGCCGAGAAATAAAGCCGAGAAATAAATCGCGAAAACCATAAAAATCAAGTGTCTAGATAATCCCTTTCACATTTAAGCTTTTATAAACTGGTTTAAAGATATTTTGAGCCAAAATATCTTGTGAAACTTGCAGGAGAAGCTGATCAATTATAAAACCCATAGTTTGACTTTGCAAGTCAACATCTTTTTCACCTCTTATGCTCAAAATTCGACCAGAGCCATCCTTGATCGTTCCTGGAACTTTAGAACATCCATAAACATCATGTAGAGTCAATCCCTGCTAATAATCAAGTTTAAGATCAAGCAAATCAAGAAATAAACCTCAAAAGTTTGAATCTTGGTTGATTTTAAAGCCAAATCTCATCCAACTAAGTTCTAACCCAAATTTTTGATTTGAATATGATCAGATAACTTAAACAAGTGTTATAAATCTTGCTTGGAGGGATGGAAATCATCAGAATGTCAAAATCCATAAAAAGACAATTTGGTCCTAAAACACGAACTTTTCCAAAGTGTTCCAAATCGAGATTTTTCTTCGCCAAACTGTAAAAATAGGTTAAATATTAGGGTTTGGAGATTTTGACAACGTAAAAGTATCAAAGAAGCGATATTGGCACACAAAAATTGCTCTGCAGCCCCATGTGGCACGAGCGTATGGCTTAGCGTCCCCTATGACACGAGCAGTACATGCAAATGACACGTGCCCCGACACGCGGCGTGACACACGCAAATGGCACGGTCGTGGCACATGAGCCATGGCTAGGGCACCGGCCCGACCACCCAACCACGGCCTTCGGCCACCGGATCGCCGCCACGAGCCATCGAGCCACCCCGATTCTTGCCAACTCCGGCGAGTTTCCAGCGAAAATGTTGCGCCGGCGGAATATTCCGACTAATATTCCACCCATAAATGTTTCGCGATCTGTTTTCACAATCCGGCGACCCGATATCGATCTAGAAGCTAATAAGAATTTCGATTGTGACCCGGAATTCAGTTTCTCATTGATTTTCAATATAAAAACTATTCTTGATCAATTTCTCTTTTCAGAATCAGTTTTGCAATCTGTTTCGCAATCTGGCGACCAGATATTGATCTAGAAGTTGATTAGAATTCCGATTGTGACACATAATTTAGTTTCTCATCGGTTTTTAATGTAAAAGCCTATTCTTGATCGATTTCGCGTTCTAGAATTCAAATTGCGATGTGTTTTGTAATTCAGCAATCTGATTTCAAACCAGAACCAGATTTAGATTCCGATTTTGATACGAAAGTTAAATTCTCACCAAAATCCAAGACTATCAATATGGAAACTCAATAATTGATACAATCGATGATTTTAACAACACAATTTGATTATAATCATATCAAACTGATCCTAAACACACGTGTTGTTCAAGATCAACATGATAACTCAATTTATCATATCTTTGACCTTAAATGTCAAAGAATGATTCGATAAACAAATCGATTACAAACAACTTACAGAACTTTAACCAATTGTGAAATTGAAACGCAAGAACTAAAACAACGTACATTGAGCATTGCTTATTGATTTTGCCACAATCCAGGTGAGTTTCATACAACGCATTTTCTTTTAAAAGTTTTACAAACATCGGGGTATCATTATGAAATCTTTCTTAAACATATGATATGCCTAGTAGTATTTGTATGCCGGCTTTAATTGTGGATATCATGGGATGGCTGTAGGTATCAATGTACTATATAAAAAGTCCTTAGAGAACGAACTGTATATAGTGAACCGTGAGGGGCCGAACGAGTAGACATATATAGTACTATCGGGTTTTGGCAACCTCATTTGCTGGGAGGCTTGCTTCTCCCCTGGGGCAAATGCTTGTCACCGTTTTCAATATCAAGTTAATGTAGTAAGACATTAACAGTGAGACGTGTATATTTATCTTCGAGTAATATCATAACATATCAATAACTATCGGAAGGGAACTAAATATGGGTCACATGAATATTCCAATCTTGTCATTGTATATCATTGGCTTTACTTATCATATCATATTGTATCGAGTCTTTCTTACCGACTCACTAGTTTTATACTGACTAATTGAATTTCAAAACTTTTATAGGTAGACTGTGAAGGGTGATAATGCACGTTTATGCACTATGTAAATAGGCTACTCAACTAAGGGTTTTAGTACTATTTTAAGTTGTGAACTATAACTGGAATTATGTAACCTTGGTTGTGAATCAATGTATATTACTTATAAGTTAATTATGTGTGTTTTGATACCAGTACAAGTAAAGTTATACCCCCACTCTGAGACATCACCGTTATGCTTCTGTAAACTTCAAATAGTGAACAGTGACATCATCAGTGACATTATTAGGTGACGAGAGGTGGGTGTATGAAATGAGTTATACATGATTTCTTAGAACTTGTAAAAACATATACTTTAGATCAATGCCTTTAGACTTTAAATTTGCATCCTTTTCTTATGTATTATGTAAAATTGTATTTATGCTCACTAACTATGCAAATAGTTGACAGAAATCTATTTTACACATGTAACATGTTAGTAGAAGATGATGAAGACTTAGGCTAGGGTTTAGTTGACCTAGTTAATACTTAAAACAATGTATTGACTTTCAATTGTATTTGTTTGTATTTGGATACTGTAATGGAAATTTATTTGAGTTAATGAATGTTTGTTTATGCTCATCAAAGGTAGTTGGGGGTTATACGAGCGTGCCCTGTAGATTAAATGCTCGGTGGATCGTGGTGAAAGAAACGGTGTTGCAGAGGTTCGGAAGATGGGAAAAACGTTAGAAGTTTGGGGAATTTTGGCAAGGTAGGTCACTCATGTTTCCGTTTTGTGCCACATTTCGACTGAAACTCCCTTTCACACAGACACAGTTTCAATATTAGTAGGAATGGCCCTTGAGGTTGCATTGGTTATTATTTTATGTTAAAACTTATATAAAAGTTTAAATAAATTTATTATTATCTTTTATAATTTGTTAAATTTTATAAAAACATTATCAATTTTTATAAGACTACAAGTATTGGATATATATATATTGTTTTATCATCTATTTTTACAAAACATTATCAATTTTTATAAGACTACAAGTATTGGATATATAATTTGTTAAATTTTATAAAAACATTATCAATTTTTATCGGCAGACTCAGAGGCGACCAACGAATCGACGATTACCGAGCAGACCTAGCCGACTGCCATTCACCGGTATGAATAAACACCTCAAAATCTCCTAAATTCCTAATCTCGTATTGTTAAATGAATAGATGTTAGTTGATTATCCATTCTAATGTTATGTTAATTGATTATCCATTGTGAACTAGTGATTGTATTAGGCCTTAGGATTTAGGAATTAGGAAGGATTGATCAATTTATCATTTATGTGTACAGTCTACAGATCTGTTCAGTTGTTGAATTAGGGTTTATGGCCTAATTTGTTGAAGTAGCCAGTAGAGCATAACTTGTGTGGTGTGTTTTGAATTAGGATAAGTTAGTAGATTGGCTATGAAAGCTATCGAGACCGAAATATTAGAGAATATGGATTGCGTAGAGCTAACCAACTTATGAAGAATGCTAGGAGAACTTCACGAATCATCGTTAATTATTGTTATTTGTATTTCACTAAACTCAACACTGTGATTTTGTTATGTTTATAATTTATTCGTATAATTAGTCGTCCTTTACGGTTTTTTTATATACTTGAATGCGTTAGGGGCCTTTTTTCTTGGCTCGTCCTGGGCACTCAAATTCTCAGGGCCGCCCCTGTGTGTTTTATCATTTTTTTAAGCATGCATACATTGAAGTTTATATATATGTTCACACACATATTTACATACATGTGTGTGTATATTATTTTATTTTTTTATAATTTTACTTTACAAAATTTATTTCAACTATAAAGCTTTATGATCTAAATTTAAATTGCACATATATGTTTATATATGTTTAAGTGTGTGTGTGTGTGTGTGTATATAGGGAGATGATCAAATGTTAACCCATGTTTATTACGTTAACCGAATAACCACATCTTATTACTTTGTGTCACACATTAAAGTAAATCTAAAGGTATGTTTTTTTTTCTTTTTTAATTAATATAGGGCCCACTTACATTAATAAAAAAAGAAGAAAAAACCTAAATCTTTAGATTTACTTTAATGTGTGCTCCAAAGTAATAAGATGTAGTTATTCGGTTAACGCAACAAGAACGGGTTAACATTCGAACCATCCCCTATATATATATATCTACATACACACACACACACTTATTTAATTTTATTAGTTTTAATTCAGCACTTTATAAATTCATTTTAAAGTGTTCACATACACACACACACACATAAATATATATATATATACATATATAATACTTATTTATAGGATTAAACACTTGTAAGACAATACGATTTTGATAATAATGCCTTTAGGGTTTTTACAAAAAAATTTATATGGAAATTTCGTAAATGTTACATTATGTTTTAGGATTTTGAAGATAGTCATTTTAATATTTTTTTATTTATGTTATAGTTTTTAGGATCGAGTCAATGTTGATGAAAACTCTCCACCCTCTTTATTCACCTCGTATGAAAACTCATCACCATTAGTCGTTGTTGTAGTCATCTATGTGACAATTGCAATTGAGAATTACGTCATTAATGACATGAGCACATTTGGTCGTGCTTGAAATCTACGTTAGTTTAGCTATTGTAATTATTACAGGTTGATAGTATGCGAGAAATGGTTAACATAGGCGAAAACCGTGCACGAAACGGAGTTACGGATTGTCCGGAATCGCAAAACGAAGAAAAATACAAAAATATCAAAGTCTGTGGTCCAGGCGGTACGCCTAGCGCCAGACATCCACGCTAGGCGGTACGCTCGGATGAAGAAAAATATCTGGGATTAGTTTTCTCGCGCGCTACGCCCTAGACCAAGCGACCACGCGAGGCGGTACGCCTGGCGTGGGTCGGTTGGCTGGATTAGATCAAAACTCAGATTTTCATGCATTTCAAAGATCTTATTCGTTTTCTCGAACTTGAACACTCTTGCAGACGAAAACTCGACTTTTAAACCTTCAAAACTCATATTTGAAACCATCAGAAGCCACGGATCGTACCAAGGAACGTTTCTACAAGTTTTGATCGTTGTTCTACCCTCAGAAATCCGTCTGATTAGGTAACGGTTCGTTTTAACCTTCTAGTTTGATAATGATTGATTAGATCTTGTTTTTGAACGTAATGATATAGTTAGGTTTGTTGATTATTGCCTAGATAATGGCTAGGATTGATTATAAACGAAAACATGATGTGTTAACGGGTAAATCCTTGTTTTGATCCGTTGTAATGCCCGGTTTTCATGAAATCATAACCATGATTATAATGGTTTAAACCATTTGATTGTGACAGTGTAGGTGATTAGTTTGATTAATCTTTGAAATGCAAGGTTAAATCCAAGTGTTTCAAACTAATCACAATCATTAACATACTTATTGGAACGATTATCTGATGTTTGTGATAACAGTCAGATTAGTATGTTAAACATGGTTATTAAACCTATTCTAATGTCACATTGTGATATTTCATGATATTTGGGTATTCAATAACAAGGATTGATCATTCCTAAGCCATAAATTCATCTAGAAACTGTTTCAGCATCATAATCAACAACATTAACTATTTGGTTAATCTGAGATTATTCTGATTGATTTAACGTGTCATCAACCTTGTATTAGGAACCTGAATCAGTATAGGTTCCTACATTATCATACATTGTATGATATAACACTAAAATAAATAATTAAAAACCTAATATCGGTTTGATGACTTTCAAGGCAATGTCTTTGACATTGGACGTTCAAAAAGATCTAATCAGTAAGTTAAAAACATAAATAACTAATTAAACATAAATTAATGCAGAATTATCCTATTATTACCCGTTTGTGTGATATTCTGCTACCAGTGAGATATCAGGTTAGTTTCGTACAACCCCTTTTTTTTAATAGTTTACAAACATCGGGGTAGCATTGTGGAACTTTTCAGAACTATATGATATGTGTCACTGTTGTCTACGTGATTTCATGTGATTTGTTGGGAACTTGTGGATTTCATGGGATTTTGCCTGTAGAACAAAACTCTATCACAGAACTTGAAAGTCCTCATTCCTGAACTGTATCTAGTGAACCCATGTGGGGCCGAACAGAAAACAATGATAGTACTATCTGCTGACAACCCATTTGCCGGGAGCTTGCAAATCCCCTTGGTGTAAATGTTTGTTATCTGTTTCCAGAACTTCTTAATGTAGTGATAGACATTAAGACAACGAGGCACTAAGATATGTACCGACGGGTAGTATCTTTATAGAACGAGAACGGAGTAGTTCGAAAGGAACTAGATACGGGTCCCATGGTTATCTTGAACTGAACATTTTGAGAACCTACATATCATATCATATTGTTGAACATGAACTTTACGGTCTCCCCAGCTTTGTGCTGACTTTTCAAACTTAAACCTTTTGCAGGGAGACAATGACCACCGGGTGAGGGTGCACTTCATACACTTGTAATTAAATAAATTAGATAATGTAATAAACTTAGTTTATCTATTGTAATGTTGATTGTGATTACGAAACCCTTGGTAATGTAATTATTTGAAATTAATCTATGTGTTGCGATATCGGATCAAGTAAGTCACCCCTCATCTCTAAGACATCATCACTATGCTTCCGCAACCTTCTCAGAGTGACGAATGACATTATCTCAGGTGACAAGAGGTGGGGGTGTGACATTCTATGCTCTCTGAACCACCATCTCACCATCTCCATCTATTAGCTCTCCTTCATAGACCCATCACTGCCTGCCTGCCTGCCAAACGCTAAAATACTAGATATATCATTAAAAAAACATATGAATGTACTCGTTCAATTTTGGCTCAGTTATAAACATATCAAAAGGCTTGACTCATTTACTTTTTAAATAAACTAAGCATGATTAAAAGTAAGCACGCATTTGAATTAACGTGTACTGCCACAAAATCGGCCTAATGCAACGTTTATATTCAAAAAGTGTTGCATTACCTGAAGTTGCGTTAGATCCAATCCAACTTATTTGTTACATAATGCAACTTTTTTTAAAGAGTTGCATTTGCTAATGTTACACTTGGAAAAAAAGTTGCATTATGTAACAAAAAAGTTGCATTAGGTTGATTTTGTAGCAGTGCACGGATCTAGGAAAAATTTTAAGTTGGTTCACTAGTTTCGAACACTTCAATTAGATAGTAACAGACATAAAAAATTCCAGGTGGATTTGACGGTTCAGGTCTTCTAAGTTTCATCACGTAATAGTAGTACAATATATTAAGTGAATAAATAAAAAAACATATTCAATAAAGAGTTTGAAGGTGCGACGTGCATGCTTTTTAAAGATTTATGAGCTCAGGACCAAACAGGGTCCAGGAGACAACGCCCCCTTACAGGGCCCTAGGGGCAATGCTCGCAGGGGAGCTAAGGGCCTGAGGCGCTGTGTAACATCAAGTACCAGATCGTCCGGCAAGTCCGTACGGTACGTGTACTTTCATTATTCACTATGTGTAAATACGTATACGTGAACAGTGTTTGTGATAACAGAATTCAAAATACAGTAAACAGTTGTACGTATTTAAGTGAAAACTTAAATACTGTAAGTACAACACGCACGATAAACAATAGTTGTGGATATTTAGGTGAAAACCTAAGTACAATTTACACAACGAATCAAGAATGACAACAGAGTTCAAATAAATGACAAGTGCAAGTCGGTTGCGATCTGATATCCCCAGATGACAGGAATCAGATGGCCGGCAAATCAGAACGAGAACAATGTAAAAATATGAAGTATAGTTGAGTCCGTTAGTGACGAAACACAATTCAAACACAAATGCAGTGTTATTTCAGAATAACGAACTGACAATGTGTTTGCGTGGGTGACGATTCACACAAACATATATGTGAGTTTAGAGTTCTGAAATAATGACTGAAAAGTAGAAAACAAAAGTCAGAAAGCAAAACCATCGTCGTATTCGTTCGGGTGACGATTCGAACGAATTACGCGCGAAGGTGACGCGTTCTGACGAAACAAAAACGAAAACACGACACGAACAAAAATAATTTAATAAAATAAAATAAATAACATTTTACAATTTTGAAACTCATCAAATTAAATTAAATTAGCTTCCTTTATTTATTCCATTTAAATTACGCGTAATTTTTCCGGAAACGTAACGAAATACGAACCGAGCAACGGAAACGAACCCGAACACCCTCGGGGTATAAATACCCTTAAATGAGTTTATTTTTCTCATTTTCACCTCACCTTCTTCCCCACAAAACCCTAATCCCGGTTTTGATGAGCCACCTCCATTTCTCACCTTCTCCCTTCCATAACTTCTTCATTTCTTAACCAAATCACTCCATTTTTGAACCTACACGAAGCTCTCATCACCCTCTACATGAAAGTACAACCGATCTAGAGCCAAGACCACTGAAAAACAAGGTAATGAGCTGCAAAGAATCACGAAATTAGGGTTTTCACCCTTGTAGTTGAACTCAAACTTTGGCCGGCTATGCACTCTCTCCTTCAAACCCTTCGCAGCTGAGAACTCGTGAGTGCACACCACCATCAACACCACCACGACCGTGGGAACCACCTAGGCGGCGGTCGGCCGAAGCAACCCCACTCAACCGCCGAATGGCCTACGGCCGAAAGGCCCTGGTCGAATGGCCCTTGACCAGCGACTGAACCACCTTCGGCCATGTTCATTCGAGCCTCTCATTCGATCAACACTTAGTCGCCACCCAGCTCTCATTCGAACCATCTCATTCTCCCCTCATGCACCACCCCCATTCGGCCGAGCAACCACACAGCTCATGCGATCAACAGCCTGCACCCAAGGCCTGTTGTGGTCCAGACGTAATACAATGGGCCCAGCAAATGAACTATACAACCTCAATGACCCATTCCTCATGTGATCTGTGTCATTCGGCCCACTAACCATGTTTTAGGCCCAACATCGTCTTGGCTCAACAGTGGCCCAACACCTCATAAAGGCCCAAAGATTATGTCGGCCCAACAGTCTAAACCACAACCTATGCGATTTTCAGCCAAGTCTCATGCGCATGACCCCCTTTCAGCAGCCACCATCATTCGACCAACAACAGTGCAGTTGATCCACTGGCTGGCCCACATATCCTACGCCCAGGCCCAAAAGGCTGTGTTGTCCAGGAAACCTTTTCGACCCAACGAACCAGCCCATCTGTTAGGCCCAACACACTTTTGACTCACTAAATCCTTCCAACACAACTATAGGCCCATGACATTTTACTTTGGCTATCAACACTTTTCAGCTCAAATAATTCGGCCCAACAGATTTCTATGGCCCAAGGCCCACTGTTCTGGCCCAAGGCCCACGGTTCTGGCCCAAGGCCCTGGATCGGCCTAAGAAGTGTGGATCAGTGCCCAATTCATTCGGCCCAACTCCACTTGGTTATCCGACCTATAATGTTGTTCGACCCATATAACTAATGAAGTAACAAATGCATTTTTTTTATTAATAAGGTGCAGGGGAAAATTTAAAGATGTTATTGCAAATACGATGGGTGTTGGGTTAAGACATTTTACAACATCTAAAACATTAAACTTTTACAAGAGGGACTAAAAATTTGATAATCATTATGCGGCCCAATTTAGGTTTTTATAAATACAATAAGAAAGGTTTGAGCTACAATCTAAACTTTAAGTTTAGAACACAAAGATGGATTTCAAGCTTCCACAACATAACAAGGTCAAAATAAAGGGGTACATAAATTCAACAACGCTAAGTACTAAGCTTGACTTAAAATAGTTAAGTGTTAGTATGATAAGTGGCAATTAAAAATGGGCTGAACGATGACCGAGACTCAAGCGTGTTAACCAACTCTAGGGTTAACACCTACACGCACTCACATACACACGACTCATACTTACAACTTACAAACAACGTGAAATCAATACAGGATCGTGAAAACAAACTCAAGTACAAATCAGAGCGCGTGCATCCTTTCATTTAAGCTAAGTCAACCCAACAACTACAAGGTGAGTTCATATGCCCCTTTTCTTTAATCTTTACTGATTTTAAACTCTCGGGGCTGAGAAACATGCTTTACTTTTATTTATTTAAAAGTTTTGCTTACATATTGTTCATACTTGGATTAAATGATATTAAATTGCTTATTATCATGAATCATTGTATGCTTGCTTGTATGATTACACGATGACAAGGAAAATAAGATGATGATGATATTATAATATCATAACTCATCAATACAATAGAATAACATAGTTGTATGATTATCTTCTACAACACTTAGTTATTCTTACAAGAATTAACATTTAAACAATTACAAGGAACATGATGACATGATTACAAGAACAAACATAAGAATGATATGAAGATAACACATCTTCACTATATCATTCGATACAAGAATGAAGTAAGTGTAATAAGACTAGTTCTTATAACACTTAGCTTTTCAATTCAACTCATAGTACAAGAGAACAAGGAACAAAGAATGATAATCATGATAATGTAACTTCATGATAACAACATCATTCTCTCAAACGATTAACATAATGAAATAAGACAAGTTCTTATTTAACTTTGTTAATATCACGAAAAACATATGACAATGAGTACAAGAATACAAGTGAATACAATTACAATTAGTTACTATTGACCTGTTGCATTATATCACTTCAATCATGTGCCAAATTGTACAAGTAGATCATGTAAGCCCCTTTAATTCGCTGACCAGTTAGTTTGACGTGACTAAACCGACGATAGCATAGTGGTACCATAGGTTTGACAAACCTCTAGCTTGTAGGGCTAGTATGTTGATCGTATTGATTCATTGGCCGGTAACGTATGACCGGTGACAGGGCGACCTCAAGTCAGGTTCTGGTAAGCGACACATGGTGATATTAATCTGCAGTGATAAGTAATTAATCCAACCGGATCCTATTGATTAGTAGGTTGAGGAATTGATCTTACCTCATGTTTCACTACTAGTAATAGCTCCCGTTGAGGCCGCGATACGTACAAGGTGGTAGAGGTAAATCGAATGCATTGTATTCTGATTATGTGAGGAGTACAATGGATTCCTTTTAGACTCTATGCACTATGGTTCAAGAACATATGACAATTGGTTAACTAACACTCTTATTATATAAAAGTGAATAACAGTTAACCCCACAAGTAATAGAATAATACGAGGATCAGATTAGACAAATCTAATATCCTTAACTTATAATGGTTATCTAAACTTCGGTTCGATAACTGCCATTATTTCTTTAAATTATTCTATACAAGTTATTACAGATGATTCAAGAATGACATAGGCATTGAATTGGGAATGGAAAATCAATAGTTGTAGTGCAAGTGGTAGGGAGTTCTAGTAGTGATGTGGTGGGATGTTGGCTAGGGCTTAGTTCCCTTACATATGCCCTATATATAAGCATCACTATTAGGATGATATATTACTTGTAAATATAACTATTGAGAAGCCATTGGGTGGAACAGGTGAAACAAGTATTACAAGTAACGAGTATGATATTGTGACTGTGTGCATGAACACTTCAAGATTTTCAATTACTTACTTATGAACTCACCAACCTAGTGTTGATTTTGTTTAAATTGCATGTTTTCTCAGGTGACGAACAGGTGTAGTTACATATATGCAAGGACTAGCTAGAGGACTTTTAGAAGACCTAGCTTACTTTTGATTGCATACTTTTGGAATGACAAAACAGTGAATCACTTTTGTATATCTTGTACAGTTCAAGATATAAACTCATTGATTCTTTTTGATTAGATTTACTTAGTTAAATTATGAGGTACAATGTAATTTAACTTTGTAATTCTATATCATTGTCATGTGTACATTTCTCAATTATACATCATGTGCTACGCAAACAATCTGATCATTTGATTATCACTCAAAGATATCGCGCCCCGGGAACCTTCCGCCCGACGGGAAAACACGATCCGTTCCCGCCGGCTTGGGGTGTGACACGCTGAGCCGCTGGGGGTGCTGCTGGAGTGGGAGACATGAGACTGGGATAGGCCAGAGGGAGATGGGGGACGAGAGTGGGAGATGAAGGGTAAAAAGAACCCTAGTGTTAAGTTTCAACTATTTAAAAAAAACAAAAAATGAAAAAAAAACACATACAGAACTCGAACCCGTGACCTAGTGGATGAAATCTAGATTCCTTACCACTAGACTACTGGTAAAATAATGTTCAGGATTCATCCTTAAAATATTAATGAGTTTTAATCCTTTCAAAGAAAATTTCCTACTAACGATTCGAAACGCGGTGGGTTCCTGTGAACTCACACCATAACACAAAGATCCGCCCATGTTTTGTAGTAGAGGAAGCAATATTTAGGAAGAAAAGATATATGTATATGGAACCAAATGATAAGAGATGTTGCACATTCTAGTCACATGTAACTTTTCGTAGTTTTTTATATGTTAATAATTTTCTGTATATCATAGAAATTCGACATTTTTTATATATCGGAGACCCACCAAAACACGAAAGCCAGGATCATCGTTGAGAGGCAAACAACCCGAATCACTTGGTATTGGCCATAATTCACAAGTACAGTAAGAGCCAGAGAGATGCAATTTTACCCTCCTCTTTTTTGGGCCTATCAAAAGTGGAATTTCGAAAGATCAGAAAAAAAAAACCTAGTTATCACTCATTCCACGGTCAATAAAATTGGATGAATCTAAATTCACAATGTTTAACCATTTAACTGAATTAAAAGTTTTTCGCGTACGGAACTTCATTGTTATCTTTCTAATTTTATTAATATACATTATTAAGTATATAAGAATACTTTTTAACATGATTCACGTATCGGTGACTTTTAAACCAATAACTTTGAGGCATACACATGAAGGGCAATTTTATTGTTCTACGCTCATCATTTATGTTTAATTGTCTAAATAGACTTTGTTTAACTGAATATTTATATTATATCGTTATAGATACTTAAATGCCACGTTTTGGAAAATTTTCGATCGTCTAATATGTAAATGGATAGTAGCTTGTTTTTTTTTCCTTATCAAGTTTGGATTAAATTGTATAATAACTTGCAAAATAAGGTCTGAAAATTTATTCGAGTTTGAATCCTTGGGATGAGCCTTAGATAGGCCCAAATCGTTATTTTGATTGGGCTTAATGTGTTACATAAAAGGGTAGTGAAATAGTAAATAAGCTATTGAACATTCTTAGGTGTCACAATTTATAAAACAAACAAACTTACTTAGTATATTCTCATTCTTCAGTAAGGTCTGAGTAAATAAATGGGTAGTGAAATAGTAAATAAGCTATTGAACATTCTTAGGTGTCACAATTTATAAAAAAAACAAACTAACTAACAAAACTTACTTAGTATATTCTCACTATTAAGTAAGATTTGAGAGGGGAAGGATGAAGACCAACCTTATCATATCCCAGTTGAGATAGAGAGGCTACTTCAAAGGAGTCTCCGGCTCAAAGTTATCGTTTGAAGTTAATCATCCCAATGTTTTTAACGTTATTTTCATACAACAAGTAAAATGAAGTTAAAATTAGTGCAATTTTACTTTTGTTCATTGAGGGCCACACATATATACTTTATTGCATGCACCGCAAATGTGGCGCACATTTTTTATTTTTTAATACTAAATAGAATAATAAATACTTAATTTTGCTTGATGTTTTGATTTGCATAATTTTACACATGACATTTTACAACCGTGTAATTGCTATCGATTACTAATTTATAAACATGCCATAAATGATTAGTTAACATGCAAAAGTTATGGTGTGTGTATTACAAATGCTTAAACTGAAAACATAATGTGACACTTAAATAACATATATAGACTAAAAACATCATGTAGATACTAAAAACACCAAATACATACGCAAAAAACATGTATATGCTAAAAACATTATTGACAAAACCAATAACACTATATACAGATTCAAAACATCATACAAATTAAAAACACCATAGAAAGAACCAACAAGACCATGTATTTATTCAATTAACCACTTAAAACATATATTTTATGTTGACTTCTTTTGTTTGTTTTTTACGAAACTGAGTGTTCTATAGTGTTTTGTTAGCTATCTTGAAATATACTCTTTTTTTACACATGGTGTTTATGATATTCATGGTGAAAATGGCTTCATTGTTATTTTAGATGACAAGCCGAGTGATCATAATATATACATATGCACAATGTGTGTGTATATTGATTATATTATATGATAACTCAATCATAAAGAGTTGAATCACATAAAAGTTAAAACCAATAAAGAGGAAAAAACATAAACTACAGTTAAACATATTAATATACGGGGTTTTTTTTTTTAAAAAAAAAAAATTATATCAATTTTATACTCAAATTAAAGAAGAAAAAACATTTGAATTATGGTGATATTATTTATGAAAAATATTGTCATATGAAAAAGTTATAAACGTTTACAAAATGGTGAAATTTTTAGAAAGTAAACAAAATTTATTTTTTCCTAGGATACTCTTCAATCAAATTTATTCATTAACTTAATCTTAACAATTGATCTAAAATTATAAGGATAAGATATTTTCCTACTATTTTTAGACAATTTTTTTAAATGATCCAACATTTGCGTGCATCTGTTATGTTTATTCGTCAAATGTGTTTTATATTCTTAAATTTTTTATTTTTAGTTTAAGTGGATAACATTTAAACCAAACATTAAGTAATTTAGAAATTGTATATTGTTAAAACATATTAGTTTGAAATTCAAAATTTTGAAATATTAGTTAAGTGTAATTTCAATCATGATTATTATTTTAACTTTTATTTTTTTAAAGATAATTATATTTTTTATTTTTATATCAAGAGTTTAACTTTATATTTATGTAAGATAATTATTTTTAATGATTGAGACTGGGAATATCGATTTTTGCTTTAAATAATATACGTTTGTGTTTGTGAACAAATTCAATTACTTAATAAATTACGAAAAAGAAAAAGATTTTTCAGTTGGTTTGTGCTTGTGGACTAGCTAAATGTTAAACGAACAAATACAAGGAAGAACTTGTCCATGTTTATTTGGTTCAATTAGAATTTAACATTCCATTAGAATACCTGAAAATTACCAAAACAACCCTGATTTTAACATCTTTTGCTGAATTACAGTGAGTTTATTAAACAAAAGAAGAAAAAAAAATTAATATGAAAGAACTATAAAATTATAATAAAACCTGAATTGATAAATAAATTAACTGAAAAAATATATATTAAAAAACCCATTTAACGATTCAATTAACCAATCTACAATGAACCAACTTGATATATCAAACCCCACTAATTTAAAACCTCAAATCAAAATGACATCTCACTTTTTACAAACTCTCTAAAATGATGATGAGATTGAAAAAAATGTACAAATAAATTAACAAACCTAACGTTCAATCTATCAAAGGGATGAAGATGATGATTTGGTCAAAGAATCCCTATGAAGACATTCGAGTAGAAATCAAAAACGATGCACAAGTTGGTAGGGAAAATTTTTTTGGTGGTAGTGAGGAATGCTAATTGGTTATTGAATAGATTGGGGAGATTGGTGTTTAGTGGGGATTTTTTTTTCATTTAACATTGAGTTTAAAAGAATTAGTTTCAAATTTAAGATTTTTTTAAACCAAATAAGGCATCCATCCTAATAAAAGAATAGCATAATCCATTTTTTTTTTATCACTTTCAATTATATATGTCATGTGATATTCTCTTATCTATCTACCCAATTTTTTTTTTTTTTTATCTAGTTAAGACGTGTAAACGGTATCTCATTCTTATCATTCTTGAAACCGTAATTTCTCACAGCAAGTATTCTTATGTTACATGTTATTCATTCTCTTAATTCATATAACATCTCTCTTTCATTAACTAGATTATAAATCTCTGGACTACACAAGTTAAAATTTAATAAAATTATTAGTATTTAATAGGAGAGAAATGCTTTTAAAATCTGATGGAAGTCAAACTGTATACTGATCAACGGTTAGACTGATCGAGTCGTATTTAAAAACCACATGATGTCATAAATATTATATATATATATATATATATATATATATATGGGAATGTTCGTAAGAAAACTCTTCATTTTGGAGAAAAGTAACACGAGTCGTGTAAAAACTTTATTTATTATAAAATATATATTTATTTGTCTTATAAAATAATAATATTAAATACCATAAATTATACTTACTTTTCAGATTATAAAATATATTATTAATATATTAAAAAAGGTTTTTTTAATTAAAAAATTTTAAAAATATTATAAATTAGAAACTTTTTCCAAAAAAAAAATTAAAGTTACAAAATATTTTAAAAACATCTTTTTAAAATATAAAAGCTTTATGAAAAAGAAACTTTATAAAATATAGAATTAAAAAACAAAAATAATTAATTAATTAAAAAGAAAATTGATTTTCTAGATCCAGTTCCATTCAAAAAATCTTTTAAAACTACAAGTATTCGAACTAAACAACCTTAACACTCAATACTAGGAGTTTTTTTACGGCCAACTAATCAACTGCTGGGTATTTCGTACGCAGCCTCCAATGGCTAAAAGATGCACGAGCTGGCCACTTAGTCCAAACAGACGAAACCCCTAGCCCACTAGTCACCAATTCCCGTGGAAAACCCGACTTAAACATCCATCCAAAGGCACGACAATGGAATGCCAGTAAAACCGGGTGAGATCAAGGATCGAACCCAGGACCTGAGTCTTCTATCAGTTTTCCAATACCAGTTATGTGAACAAACAACCTTTAACACTTAACACTAGGAGTTGTCTTTTTTTTAAATAAAAAAAAAAAAAACTAACAGGTAAACCATATATGTTGCAATGGGATTGTTGACACTTGTAATGTTTTATTTTGACGACTTGCATATTAGTATTGAATATAACAATTTAAGAAAAAATTTTACGTTGAAATATAGATATAGGACGCGCGTCGAAATGATATAATAAGAATTTTATTAAAAAAAATTCATAAGTAAAATAAATAAAACCTTGATATAGTTTTTACATCTATGTTTGTTCATTAATAATTAAGTTGTGCAATACTATTCGAAAGTCTATTTAAAAAAAATAAGTCAAACCGTTTGTGAAATAATTAAGTCAAACATGAAAATTTATGTAGACATATATAGTTTAAAAAAATCATTTTGAAACGTTCCTAAAGGATTGATTACAACAAAAAAAATCTAAAGGATGAAGCAAAGCTTTTATAAAATTTTTATTCACTATTTTAGACAACTTGTCGAAAGGCTAAAAAGTCCAAAACATGAACCAAAACCATAAGTAATGGCATTAATATATGGTTTGATGATGATGAAGATTATGACGATTGACGAAGAAGGTGAGGTTAATGATGCCGAAGATGATGGATATGTTGATGATGACGACAACGACAACGACAACGACGTTGTTAATGTTTATATAGTTGTTTCATTGTAACTCTCTCACCCCATATATAAGCTATATATACACACACACTAGTCCTTTATAGGTAAAGCTGTGACTACAATGTTTTCCACTTTAACTAATAAGTTAGTAGAAGTTAATATTAATACTTAAGTTGTTACAAACTAAAACCTCAAACCCCAAACATGCAACCTTTTAGAATAAGTACTCAAACCTATTATTTTATCAAAACTTAGTAAGCGAGTATTTTTTTTTTTTTTTGCTTAATGGATTAACTTCTGATAATCATGCTAATGTGAAATTGCAAAATACCCTTCATTCGAATGTACTTTTACTTACTAAAATTAAAAAAAAATGTATATTTGGTATTTTACATCTAAACAATTCTTACATATTACATTATAAAGTCTGTCACAACTTTTAACATATATTTGGTTAGAATCTTTATAGATTAAAATAAAATACACATATAAAGTTTTTATTTTTTTTATTCATAGGTAATCTTATAAAAAATATATATACACACATAGATTATTTTCATATGGGGAACTATAGAGCCCATATGTCCCCTTTTAATTTATTCTCTTTACATGAGGGGAAGTATATATCCTTCCTCCTACAACCACCATGCATCTTTATGAAGAACATCACTTGCCCCATCACGTCTAATCGTTCATCTATCATGTCCCATTTGTGGATGCTCTTGGAGTGTATGCTGATTAACAGAAACATGAAGTAAATAGAGATACTGCATTTAGAATATTACATTATAATTGTTATTGCTCAATTAATAGAAATGTTCTTTTGTAATGCAAAACCAATTCAGTGTCCACATTGTGCAAAAGTCAACGACAGATAAGAATGAATCACAATCCATATGAAAAAAACATTACACTTAAGAAAAATTATTGTCACAAACTTTTATGGGATAACTACGTTTTGTAGAAAATATAACTAATTTGGGAATATGTTACCTAATATCAATCAAGTTTTTCTAGTGTTTTACTAAAGTGACTCAATATTTTTACGTCTTTCTAAAGTCTCTCAATTTACGGCAGGTGTTTTAATCCTATGTAACTTTTTTAAAAATTCTTTGAATTTTTGAAAATTAATAGAGGCGAATGATACGTATATGAATCTTTATTAGTAATAAGTGAAAATTTTTTAATTAACTTGAAATAAGATGTAATCGTGAACAAAACAAATTCATAAATTAATAACAAAGTTTCAAAATTGTTAATTTAAGTCACATTAAGAAAAAATAATAATCATATACTTATAAATATTTATATATGTTTTATTTGGCTCGATTAATTTTAAAAAATTTTAATATATATAAAAAAATACATATAACATGAACACACTACAAAAAAAGGTCATACAGTGACACACAAAAAATGACACAGATGAAGAAGACGAGAGCGATACGTCGATAGGAAGAAGAGCAGATGGTTGATGATGTGGTATTAGATATCCCTAAGCTTTTGGGTAATTAGTTCTTACCAATGCGAATAATTGGAGGGGGGGGGGGGTGGTTAATTTAGGAGAAAGAAGTAGAGATTTAGAGAGAATTTTTTTATGCTAAAAGTTTTAGTTGACCTATACTTTTCACAAGACAAAAAAAAATTATGGTTCAATTTTTTCTTAATGTTATTAAAAGCGTGTGCTAAAAAAAGTATAAAATACATGAATGTGTCATTTTAAATTTGTAATGTCATTATAAACTTTAGTTAAAACAATTATGGCATTCATAAAGTGTCATTAAAACCTAAAATTAGCGGTATAAAAGTTAAATTTCACTAGACTATGTGTCAAGCTAATATGCCATACGCAAAGTGCATAAAAACATAAATCAGTGGCACAAAAGCTAAATGTCCACTACTAAAAAAAATAGAGTTGCGACGAAATTTGTCACAATACTCAATTTACGACGCTTTTCTGTCAAAAAATAAATTCCAGAAATTTCATGGTTAGAAATACGATTTCTGCTAAATTCCGACTCAAATCTAGACCAATTTGCGACAAAATATATGCGTCAGAAATTCCGACGCTTTTCCGACAAAAATAAGCAATAATTTCTAATAATTAGAATTAAACAAGAATGTATACGTATTTTATAATTGCGACTACGTATTTTATAATTGAGACGCAATTTTGACACAAGTCGTATATTTTATTTAAATTATTTTCTATTATTATTGACACAATTCAGACATAATCGGTATTTTCAATTTATATAATTTTTAGTATTTGCCACGCAATCCAAACGAAATAAGTTTAATATTTGCGATGCAATCCCGACAAAAAAATACTACGGTTTGTGACACATTTCCGACAAAAAATCTCAAAAATTGTGACGCAATTCTGACAGAAACGGTAATTTTAAATTTTTATAATTATTAGTATTTGCGATGCAATTAGAACGAAATATGTTAATGTTTGCAATGAAATTCCAGCTAGAAAACTGCAGTTTACAACGCATTTTCTACGAAAAATAAAAAAAAATTGCGACGCAATTACGACTCAATTTTTTAATTTTTTTAATAGCTCGTTAAATAAGTGATTTTAGCTAAAAAAAATCATAAAACCTGCTTAAAAAATTTAAACAAACATTCACCCAAAACAACTTTTACAAATCACATACAAATTCACCAACAAACACATTTTGCAATTCAAATTCTACTACAAATTCAACAACACGTTTTTCGATTCTAATTCTAGCTAAAAATTCACCAAAACATATTTGCCAATCAAATTCAACTTCACTTAAAGTCTCAAAAACGAGAATGTCAAATTGATACATAAATAACCACTCCTAATTTCTTGAAGAATGGAAAGATCTCATAAACTCTTCAACACCTTTTTTGATTGCGTCATTCATTTGTTGTTTAATTTCTTATCATTCTTGTTGTATTGTTTTTGCAACTCCTCTCTAGCTTTTCTTTCGGCTTCCATTTGAACCTCCAAATTATAAATCTGCAAATTAATAACACATTTATAATAATTAGCTTACAAACTCCTCGTAAATTTTAAAGTTAATTGTCACAATAAAATTTCAAAACCCAAACCTAAGTAAATGAAACCTCTCCTTTAAGCATAAATTCAAACCCCAACCAAGTAAATGGATTATGTTGGACTAATCTTTTAATTATTAAATAGTTAAACGAGTAAAAAAAAAAAGAGTATTTTGAGAGTCGGTTTCGAGAGGGGAGCAGCCCTTTGGTGCGACATAAGGCTGAGAGTGGTTCATGAGAAGCTGGAAAAAAAAAAAGGAAACTGTGTGTTTCTTGAAGTTCTAGGTGAACCAAGAAGTTAAGCTGATCAAAATCTTTAGTGGAGCTGTGAGACAAGGAGACATGTGTGGTAAGGTGGTTATAGAACATGTGTAATGCAATGAGAAAAACAACCTGTGTGGATCACAATACCCGTGTGGATTCGATTATGATACCGGTTTCAATTCGTTAAACACAACACGAATTTAACAAAGGTTTATACATTACACAATAATAAATGTGCATTTGATTATAAACTCAAATATTAAAACATCATATAAATGCATGAGCAGGGTTGTAAAAATCGGCCTAGGCGGCCGCCTAGGCGCTAGGCGCCCGGCTTCCTTGTAATTTTTGCCCTAGGCGGTGCCTAGGCGGCCTATTTTTTTTTTTTGGTTTTTTTGGTTTTTTTAGTTTTTTTAGTTTTTTTGGCTTTTTTCGAGTAAAAATGACCAGATAAATGATTATTCGAGACATTTCTCAACCTCAAATACGTAATATGTCTCTAAAACATAAAATCCAACATCTGAAACGTTGAACCCTGCCACTAAACATCGTAATCCATCCATAAACTCTGAATTTTGTGTTTAAGTTTGTAATTTGAAGTACTTCACTTAGTATGTTTAAGTTTATTTTTTAATATATTTGAAGTATTCTATTATATTATTGATATTAATGTGTGTATATATTAATTATTTGTAAAATTACTTATAAAAATTCCAATCCGTCTAGCGCCGATTAATTCCGATTAATCCCTAGGCGGTACCTCGCCGCCCGACTAGCGCCTAGCGACTTCTACAACCATGTGCATGAGTATGACTATAATGCAGTACACATATGTGCATATGTTTATGACTTTTGTATAGGTTTATGAAATAAAGTTAGTTTGTCTATAATTAAGTTTTATAAAATTTGGGATGAAAAAAACTACCTTCAAGCCTCGTTAAACGATTAAATCATATTTCATTATGAAAAATATGTTGGATCGTGTAGCAATTACCTACACATTACTAGCAATAACAACATGATTTTGTTTTTCCAATATTCAGTTGTTATATTCGATTCATTTTTTCTACACAAGTCATATATGTGAAATAAATTCATTAAAACTTATAAATATAGCACTAATAAATGTACAAGTGTGCTATTATAACTCATACCTTAAAACTTTTTATAATGCTTTAAGATAACTATAATAGTGTATATACACGTGAATATGTTTATAAAACATATTTGGTTGCAAAAAAAAATTATTTAAGATATAATTTAGTTTTACTAAAAGTAGGAATTAAAAAACACGAAGTTTGAGCATCGATAAAAAAACTATTTAAACAACTTATATATACAAAATTGTATATACGCAAAAGAATTTTGTATATACGAAAGTTTTACTAAAAGAATTTTGCGTCGGAAATGTGTCGAAATAAAAGACATTCCGATGCAATTGTGATAAAATATATTATACATATATTTGTTTTAAGAAACCACACTTTTCGTCAGAAATGCGTCGAAATTTTACAAATATTTGAGAAGTTAATTTGTATCTTTCCGACACAATTGTGACGAAACCTAAAAATGCATGTGCATTTTTTCGAAACCACACTTTGGTTGCAAATGTGTCAGAATAATAGAAAATTTCCAATGCAATTGCGGCAAAATATATTATACATATTTTTATTTTAAGAAACTACAATTTTTGTCGGAAATACGTCGGAATTTTACAAATATCTGAGAAATTAATTTGTTTCTTTCCGACACAATTGCGACAAAACTTAGAATTGCAGATGTATTTTTGGGGAAACCACAATTTGTATCGCAAATGTTTTGTACTTTTCGGGAATTTATTTTTTTCATACATTTTTTAATTTACACTATTACTAATAATTATGTTCAAATAGAAAAAATGTTTTTGCGACGCATTATCCAATTTATGAAATTTAATTTTAATTTGTCGGAAATGTATCGCAAATTGCGAGAAATTTGCGACAAAATTTAGAGTGTTTAAAGTTTTATCATTTTGAAAGTATGCTTTTTAATTTTCGTCGTTTTTTGTCGGAATTGTGTTGCAATTTGCGACGAAAAAAAATTGCGTAGCAAATTTATGTAGCAAATAAGTGTTTTTTCTAGTAGTGGTCACTAATAACATATGTTACTGTATGACATTTTTTTAGTGATACATAATGAAAGTTGAGTAATTTTAAAGAGATAAAAAAACTTCTGATAATTTAATTGTAACACTTAAGAAACTTGATTACTATTTTAAAAGTTACCCCAACTAATTTTTACAACTTTTGTAATTAAGTCACTTATTGAATTATGATATACTATAGTTATCAATAACTTTAACAGTCATATGTTTAATAGACATAAAAATAACTTTCTATTATTTTAGTTTTAAAATAAAAGACTTTTAATGTAATTGATTCTTTTTGTTTTAAATTAATATTAATTCTCATTTAAACATACTCATATAGTCATATATATATATGGCTATATAGGGTTAGGCTATATATACAAAATGTATTTAATATAAAAAATATAAGAAATATTTAAGACTACTAGATTTATAATTAATGGTTGACATCAAGTGGATATAAGAATATTTTTGTCATAGCAATTTTTGTTAACTTTTTTTTTCACATTCTTTTATTTTTTTTAACAATCATAGCTTTTATACATAACACTATTTTTTAAAAAACAAATTACTCCGTAAAAATGCATATTTTGTATCTTTAAAAAGAATATAGTATTGTCATATAAAAATTTTTTGAAAAAATTACGTTTACACCTCCTTGTTTTTTTTTTAATTCGTCATTGTTCATATTTTTGTTGTTATTGTGCCTTTCATTATTTTTAAAATGATGAGTATTAAAAAAACAGAATGATTAAAAAACAGAATTGGTTACTTTTAATATTTAAACATAATAATAAAATAACAAAAAAATATTTAATACATAAATTAACACCAAATGAAATAGAACGTAAAACACAATGATTAATATGTGTAGCATAATAACCTGAAATATTTTTTTTTTAAATTATGAGATTTGAAAAGCAAAGTAGTAAAATAAAAAAAAATGTTTCTTAATAATACGTTAAAATAAAAATTAAATAACAACAAATTTATTTAATATATAAAAGACAATGAAAAAATAAATAAATAAGCTAAACGTAAAATACAGTTATAAATACATACTTTAAAATAACTTGAGCATAAAATATAATGTTGAATACATGTTATATAATAATCAAAATACAAAACACAATGATCAAAATATTATTTATAAAAAATCAATATACATATAACATAATAACCTAAAACATGTATTTTTTTTAAGATGATGAGTAATGCAATAATATAATTATATACTTCCAATATAAAACATAAAAAATAAAAAACAACACATTTATTTAATGTATTAAAAATAATAATAAAATAATTCAAAATAAGCTATAATGTAAAACACAATGATTAAAACATATTATACAATAGTCTGAAATATAAAACACAATAAACAAAATATACTTTTTAAAAAATTAAAAAATGTCACACGTCAATCTCAGATTCATCCTTACATTTTTTACATTAAGAAAACTATAATTCCTCTTTTTCTAAGCCACCACTGTCCACCACTGCTGACTCTCGTCACCTGTGCTCTTCTCACAATTTCAATTGTGCTCCTCTCACAATTTTAATTGTCGTGACAGTGATCGTTACGACAAAGATAGAGAATGGGAACTCGAATCTGAGCAACAAAACAGAGATCGAAGACGGGATGAAGAGTACATGGCTAGGGAAAGAATGTGATTGGAAAAGACTAAAAGAAACCTCCGATATGTCTTACACATGATCTCTTTTAACAGAAACCGTATACATAATAGATGGAAGGACTTGATTGATAATTTTATATAAATTTAGAGACCAAATTGACAATAAAAATTAATAAAGGACTAAACCGATATATTTTATATAAACACGTATCATATTGTGATTTACTCATTTCTTATATATTGGTTTTAGAATAAGAAGTGATGCGAAGTCTGAATTATCAATGCTTTACAAAAAGCATAATAGACGAAGTCGAATGAAATACGTAAACCATATTGTTGCCAATTGTCAATGTAGTTTGGAAAAGAAGAAAAAAAAAGCTAAACTGTTTTCCTCACATGATTCATGTTTATTTCATCTATATATCTTTTCTAAAAGTTCAAAAATTTCTCATTAAATATTATTTTTATTGAAATTAACCTTAAAATTAATTTGTAGTTTTCCTTAAGAATAAACTCTAACTTCTAAGTGATTTATTAAATCATATTGATAATAAAAAAGTGGTTGTCATCTATATTTATCCTTTATCTCAAGAGTTCACATATTCTATAATAAACCCTGGTACGTTTTTAGGGACCGCGTTAGGGTATGTGTTTCACTTATTTTTATGTTAATAATTTACATTTTGTTGTAGACATGTTATGAACCCAGTGGCGGATCAATTAATTTTTTTTCCAACGTACTGTATTTGTATGTTTTAGTTTTATAGTACCGGACTTAAATTTTTCGTGTCTGTTTTACCATTCGGGATAAGTAATGCACATCACATGTTAAAAAACGATCAAATAAAAATCGTGAATAAAAAACAAAAAAGTATTTAGAGTTGTTCTTTACTAATTTTCATCTTTTGAAAATGTTGCATTACATATTCGAATAAAAACTTGTTGGAATAACAATTTTTTAATATAATAAATGCAAGAATCATTCAAATATCAATTTCATATCTTCTTACACAATTCCTTTTTCACATGCTTCATTGAAGAAAAAAGTCTTTCAACACTAGCCGTTGCAACCGGTGCTGTCACTAGTTTAAAAACCGATAACATCACTTAAAAACACCCTTCATAGATGTCTATATACGCAGAAAAATCGATGTTCTCTAGGGACATCGGTCCCTAAAAGGTACCTCCTCCCAGTTATGGTATATGTTTAAAAGTAAGATAGTGCGTATTTGTTGTTTTCATAAAATAACATGGTTGTAGAAGTCGCTATACGTTGGTCGGGCGGTGAGATACCGCCTAGAGATTAATCGGCGCTAGACGGATTTGAATTTTTATATGTAATTTTACAAATATATATTATATACACACACATCAATATCAATAATATAATATAATACTTCAGATAATTTAAAAATAAACTTAAACATACTAAGCCAAGTACTCCAAAGTTCAAAGTTTAGAGAAGAATTTTGATGTTAAGTGGCTGGATTAGATGTTTTAGACACATATTAAGAATTTTGGGTTGATAAATGTCCAAATAATCATGAAGTTGGTCCCCTTTTTACCATAAAAAAAGTCAAAAAAGTCAAAAAAATAAAATAAAAATTCTGACTAGGCCACCTAGCCCGACTAGGCCCCGCTTAGGCCCCGACTAGGCCGCCTAGCACCTAGCACCGCTTAGGCCAAAATCGACACAGTAGAAGGCCGCGTATGCCAATTTTTACAACAGTGAAAATAACTAAACCTAATACTAGTATTATTTTCTTTTTACTAATTTGTAACATAAGAGTTTCTCCTAGTTTTACTACAAATATCAGGCTGACTAAATTTAATTTAAAGAATTTTGCTTACAAAATTTATTAAAGAAATAACCTTTTTTATTTTTAGAAAATATTAGTAAATCATGTGTTACATGATACAATAAAAAATACAGTTCTCCGTAAGTCGTAACAATTTATAAATTATAAAATCAGTTTTTGATATTATATATTATAGAAATTGTGTATATGTTAATAATTTAAGTTCATTTTTTAAAATATGTTCTTTTAAGCATTTTGTTAAAAAATAGTTAATTTTAAAAAATGCCATTTTTATATGAAAATACATACAAGATAATATCGTGCATTATACCATTTATACAAAGAAAATTCCAAATAATTAGCACTATAAAATTACAATTTATAAAACAATATTTTAATAAAAATTTTATTTTAATATTTTAATATCTATTTTCTTTTTTAAAAAATATTGTAATAAAATTTTAATTTTTAAAATTGATCATTTTTTAAAAAATAGGGTAAATTATGGTTTGGTCCTATGAGGTTCAAGTGTTTTAAATATTTTGGCCCAAAATATAATCTCTATCAATTAAGCCTATGTGGTTTAGACAATTATCGATTTAAAAAATAAAAAATTTTCTTATTTAATCTAAAAAATATAAAATTTTCGTATTTAATCTAAAAAATATAAAATTTTCGTATTTAAAACAATCTAATAAATTTCATATTTTATAATAGTATGGTTTTTCAAAGTATATTTTTTAATACTAAGATCTTTTTTTAACATATCTAGAAATCTATAATTAATTGAAAAAAATATATACAATATAATTATTATTTAATATGTGAGATACTTTTAATAAAAATAAAGGGACATGAAAATTAGTATGAAATTATTTTAAAAGAGTGATATGTCTCCATGTTTATTTTTATTTTATTTTTTAAATATGGAGCGTACGACAACAATAAAATATGAAATGAACTAATGTTGCTAAATGTCTCTATAAAACAAGATCATAGGACTGAATTTGATTTTCAGAAAAGAAACAAACATAAGCACATGACAAAAGTAATAGACAGAAAGGAAAGGTACGCAACAATAAATTTGGTATTGTAGCTTAGGATGCATTTAAAAGTTATATTTATCTAAGCGACTCCTCCTACGAACACAATTTAGAAACAATCAAATCTAATATATAACTGAAAATCTTAAACCACACAGTGATTATCTTACTGAAAAAACTTTCCCACTGTGATATATCATCACCATTATATAATTTTAATTATTGTTTTTTTATTTGTAAATTAATAATTAAAAAGAATAATAAAATAAAAAACATCAGCATTATATTAAACGAGTCACATAAAAATAAAAAAGTTACAATGCAAACTTAAATTAAAAAAACTAACAATTCAAATAAAAACAAAACTCAACTATATATGTCGTATACTTTCGATCTCAATTTTTTTATTATCAGCCGTTCTTTGGCGTCGAGTTCTTCTGCATCAACTTCTTCGAGAGGCATATTTCCCATTGCTTTGAGGTTGGCTCGGAGAGTTTTCTCCTCGTGAATTATTTTCTTTTATTCTTGTTTTTTTTCTTCTCCTCGTGTTTTTTTCTTTAAAATTTTGTAAATGATTCAAATTGATGAGAAAGTTCGTTGATTGTCGGGATAGAAGAGACGGTTTGACGACTTGAAAACGAAGCCCGTTTTGAAGAACGGAAACCTGGTTTGTTGTATGAGTTGAGGGTTCGGGTTTTGTTATGGCCATTGAGGGTTTGGGTTTTGTTGCATTTGAAACAAACACCTTTGGATCGTTTTAGGATCGTTCAACAAGTAGAAATCGGGGTTGTTTGAGTATGGATTCATGTTTGCATTGAAAAGAGGTTAGAGAGTAAAAGGGTGATATTCTAGAGTGTGTTTTTTTAATAATATACGAAAGAGTTTAAATAGGAGATAAAAAAGATTTTTTTTTGAAAAAAAAAATTTGTCCGTTTGCAAATGGTCGTTTTTTTGGCCAATCACAAACTATTGAACAAGATGAGAAAGCGGAGACCGGGGGCCGTGGATGGCTCATGTGGGTTGCCACCTATGAAGGGGGTAGTGTTCCCTCCGACCCCTGCCGAAGGAGTACTTCCAATTGCATCCACGAGGGACCCGCTGCACACAGTCTTATGGCGTTGATTCTACACGATATCAGATATCGTTGTAATCGTTTTAAAAGGGATTTTCAATGACTTCATGATTATTACGAGTGTGAATCATGTTGGGTTTATGAGCTATAGCGGGTTAATTGATTACGGGTTAATTGGTTACGGGTTAATAGGTTGAATTTTGCAAACCTAAACCCACTTTATAATTATTCAAAGTTTTGAAGCAAACCAATTATGAGTACCCTAAGCAAACCAATCATGACCCTTTAACCTGTTTATCTATTTAATCAAATGAATATGCACGTAGTAGGCTGGTTCTTGGATTAAAAGCATGTCAATCATAGTGTGTTTAGTAGCTGTTTTTAACAAAAAAAATAATAAAATAAATTTCATTTGTATAGTTAAATGAATAAATAAAGTCATCTTTATAAATAAAAAATAAAAGTTTTGTTAATCGATTAATTCAATTATTGTAAATATTCAAAAAAAAAAAAACAACAAAATATGTATTCAAGAAAGAAAACAACAAAAATAATTAAATGGGTTAATCCGTTTTTTAGAAGGGTGATCAACCCAAACCCAACCCGTTTTATATACAGGCCAACCCAATCATAAACTATTTTTAAACGGGTTATACTTGTCAATATAAGAGCTCCTTATTTTCGTGTCATGTTTTGTATCATGTGAAGAATTATCATCCCAAGTTATCAAGTCATGTGTAATGAGCCTTAATTATCAAGTAACCATCCAAGGATGTATTTGGTCACATTACTATCAAAGCCTTAAATTATTATATATAGGAGTGTGATCATTAAATAAAAAAAACAAATAATCATTGTCACTTGGTAATAAAAATAAATACATTTTTTTTGTTTTTTTCTTTTAATTCAACTAATAATAATAGGAGTAAATTACATAAATCACCCTTTATATTCACTCATTTTATGGATGACATCCTTTATTAAAAATAGTTTCAGAAAACGTCCTTAAAAACAAGGTTGCAAAAGTCGCTAGACGCTCCTAAGTGGTAATAAGATCCATTATAAATTATAAGATCCATTATAAATTATCTTAAAATTTTAACTACATTTGCTATTGAATTTATTGTGGGAATGACTTTATGAAAGAGAATTTTTTGCCCTCTCTCTCCTACGTTTTAGGTCTTACAAGGACCCCATTAGTAAAAGTTTAAAGTCTATGACATCTCCTCTTCCAATGTTGATCAAAGTAGGATATTTTATGTTGTTTTAGGCACTTACTTAAAAAATTACAATTAAAATATTATTAGATTTATGATTAAATAAAATGCATAATATAAACATTTGATGTACGCCACAAACTTAATAAATTCGAATCAAATATACCCATAGTTAAAAAGAAAAGAACTTTTTGCGTCCACAAGTTAACAACCTGATGGGATCTACCTATGAAGCCACTACTTAATGTATGCATCATTCGTTAGATTGACATAAGACCATGGGTATGCTCCTTGGTCCAACCACTTCACGTATGCGTCACGTAGGCGCTAGCACACCCACCCATTCCACCAAAAGTGGTGGAAATGCCCCTTGGTCCAAGATGATGTCATTTTTTTAAAAAAATTAGAATAACTAGATGGGTCTCTCAACTTGTTGTCTGATGATGTCGAGAGTAACTTGTGCGACTTCGATTAAAAAATCTTCGCCTTCGCTAAAATCATCATCTTCCCGTAAAAACTGCATTTTCTAACAAAACTAGTTTTTTTATTTGATGTTTTTTTGTGTGATGTAAAGAAAAAAGAGTGTGTGTGATGTTAATTTATAGTTGTATATATAGTATTTTTTTTTAAATAAGATTTTTTTTAAATGGCGTCTAACGGTCGAATTCCCCCCCCCCCCCCCAAACGGTCATGAGCCCGTTGCCCCATTCACGCCCACCCCCCACGCCTGCCCACGCCCCAAAGGAGGCAGTGTTCCACGCCCCAAAGGAGGCAGTGTTCCACGCCCGTGGTTGCCCCACTCACGCCCAACCAAGTGACATACTGCAATGTCTAAGAATACATGCTTTTCGACGAACTTTAACTAGTTTTATCATCTCGGATATTTTAGTGTAATAAGCGTAAAATTATTCTATGTACTTAAATAATGTAACATAGCATACGGAAAAAATTAAATTTATAAAGTTTAAAGTAGACAAATTAGAAATAATTTTTTGTAAAAATATTTAAGAATTACAAAAGAATTAAGCTTATAATAATTTGATTTCTCGTACTTCAACCACATGTTTGTCCTACGTTAGAAAGTTAAAAAAACCCATATAAAAATCATAATGATAATAAAATTAAATTAAATTGTTTTGAATTTTAAGTTTCGTATTAGTCCAATTTTCATCAAGTATAGGAACTTCTTTTCAAAGTCATAAGGTTAGCAACGCACTCAAAGCCCCTTGGGGAAAAATAAAGGAACATCATATCCTATTTGTAAACATATTCAGCTTTTTTTTTTTTTTGAACAAAATTGGTAAGAATTCTTATATATTGCATATAAAGCGAGTATGGTATGCAAATCTAGAGATGTCCTTGAACATAAAGTAATACGTTTTTATAAGTTAAAAAATCTACATAAATGTTGATATGCATATGCTGATCGAGACAAGCTACTACATAATGTAAAAACAATTCTGATATTAAAATGTGAGACAGCTATCACGAAACTTATGTTATACGTTAAGCATTAATCCACAGACTAATAAGGACGAATTTATGAATAAATCTTTACAATAAATGTTGAGTAAAGTTTTGGGGGTTAATGCTGTGTAGCATGCTTTGAACAGTAATAAAATAGCAGGTTTCAACTAAAAACCTTTTTTAGTAGCCTTACATTGCATTCTAACATTACATAATATAAATTGTCATGACTGTGATAAACCAAAACTAATATCCAAGATTCAAGACTCAAGCTACTCATTTCATTGATCAACAACTTTATATATACATCATCATAATTATTGTAACTATAGAATTAAATGGGGAAGATGAAGAGAAAGAGGAGTAGTTAGTATGGAATTAAATGGGGAAGATGAAGAGAAAGAGGAGTAGTTAGTATGGAATTAAATGGAGAAGATGAAGAGAAAGAAGAGTAATTAGTATGGAATACATAACACTCCCCCTCATACGTATTACTACTCATCATACACTTATTAATAAAATACTTCATGATGTTTCAGGACAGATAGAATAATTGATACTGCTGGATCAATTATGCTGCCTCATTAAAACCTTACCAAGAAAACCCAATGGGACAAAACTTGGTGAAGGAAAAAGAGTACAGCGTGTATGATGCTCCCCCTTAATTTAATAAACGTCTTTTAATCTACGAAGTCCAATTTTATGTGATAGTTGCTCGAAACTGCTTCTAGGCAAAGACTTTGTAAATAGATCTGCTAGATTTTCACTAGATTTGATTTGACGAACATAGATTATTTTATCCTTTTGTAAGTCATGCGTTGAGAAAAACTTTGGTGAGATATGCTTTGTTCTATCACCCTTGATATAACCTTCTTCGATCTGAGCTATGCAAGCAGCATTGTCTTCATAGATAATTGTCGGGTCTTTCTTGATCTCTTCTAATCCACATGTTTGTTGTATGTGATTAATCATTGATCTTAACCACACGCATTCTCGACCAGCATCGTATAGTGCTATCAACTCAGCATGATTTGATGAAGTTGCTGTTAGTGTTTGCTTTGTCGACCTCCATGAGATTGCTGTGCCACCATATGTAAATACATAACCTGTTTGAGACCGAGCTTTATGTGGATCTGATAAATATCCAGCATCAGCATAACCAACAAGTAGAGACTTTTCATTTTTCTGGTAAAATAAACCTAAATCTCGTGTCCCACAAAGATATCTGAATATATGTTTTATTCCAGTCCAATGTCTGTGTGTTGGATTTGAACTATATCTTGCTAGTACATGTACCGAAAATGCAATATCAGGTCTCGTGTTATTTGCAAGATACATAAGAGCACCAATTGCACTCAAGTATGGTACTTCTGGACCAAGTATTTTTTCACCCTCTTCTTGAGGACGATAAGGATCTTTACGTGCTTCTAGCGATCGGACAACCATGGGTATGCTAAAAGGATGAGCTTTATTCATATTAAAACGTATTAACATTTTTTCGATGTAGTTTGACTGATGAACAAATGTACCGTTGCAAAGATGCTCGAACTGCAGGCCGAGACACAATTTTGTGGTACCAAGGTCTTTCATTTCAAATTCTTTCTTTAATAGTTCAACAGTTTTTTCAATCTCATCAGGAGATCCAATTATGTTTATATCGTCAACATAAACTGCTATTATAGTGAATTTTGAGAGAGATCTTTTTATAAAAACACATGGACTGATTACATCAGACTTGTATCCATCTTTTTTAAGATATTCACTTAGTCGATTGTACCACATACGACCAGATTGTTTTAGACCATATAAAGATCTTTTGAGTTTTATTGAACACATTTCTTTAGGTGTTGATTTTAATGCTTCGGGCATTTTTAATCCTTTAGGGATTTTCATGTAGATGTCATTTTCTAGGGTCCCATATAAATATGCAGTGACGACATCCATAAGTCTCATTTTAAGTCCTTCAGAGACTGTGAGGCCAATTAAAAATCGAAGGGTTATCACATCCACTACAGGAGAATACGTTTCCTCATAATCAACTCCAGGGATTTGGGAAAACCCTTGGGCCACTAGCCGGGCCTTATATCGTACAATTTCATTCTTTTCATTTCGTTTTATAGCAAATACCCACTTATAATCGACTGGTTTGATGTCTATGGGTGTTCTTACTACGGGTCCGAAAACATTTCGTTTTTCAAGTGAATCTAACTCAGCCTTCAAGGCTTCTTGCCATTTTGGCCAATCATTTCTGTGCATGCACTCTTCTAGAGTCTTAGGTACGCAATCGTTTTCATTTATTACGTCTGTCGCTATAGCAAAAACGAATATATCATCAACACATGTTTTATCTCGGTTTAATATCGTATTATTTTGTACATAATTAATAGAGATCTCATCTTTATTTGGTACCAATGTTTCTTCTAGAAATTTATTTTCTTCTGAAATTATGTTAGTCTCTTCTGGGACATCTACCTCTGCTGGGGTTTCATTTGTAATGATTTTTGATATTTCGCCAACCATGTTATTTTGCTCTTTTCGTTTACGTGGATTCTTATCTTTGGAGCCAATTGGTCTCCCACGCTTTCTTTGTATGGTAACCACTTCTGGGATTACTTCAATTCGAGCAGGTGCATTTGATGCTGGTATATGTGACTTTGTCACTTTATTTGTGTCTGTGAATGATCTGGTAATTCATTTGCTATTCTTTGCAAATGTATAATCTTTTGAACTTCAGATTCACATTGACCACTTCGAGGGTCGAAATTTGATAACAACGTTGCATTCCATGTTATTTCTTCTGTTACCAGTCTTTCTTTATTCTTATCTCCCCCTAAGACTGGAAATATTGTCTCATCAAAATGACAGTCAGCAAAACATGCTGTAAACATGTCTCCTATTAGTGGTTCTAAGTACTTAATAATGGATTGGGAGTTAAAGCCAATATAAATACCCAATCTTCTCTGGGGTCCCATTTTGGTGCGTTGTGGTGGTGATATTGGAACATAAACCGCGCAACCAAATATTTTCAGATGAGACAGACTTGGTATTCTTCCAGATACCAACTGTAAAGGAGAATATTCATGATTAGCAGTTGGTCTTAATCTAACCAGTGCAGCAGAATACAAAATAGCATGACCCCATGCAGAAGATGGTAATTTGCATCGCATCAAGAGTGGTCTAGCGATTAACTTCAATCGTTTAATTAATGATTCTGCTAAACCATTTTGTGTGTGAACATGTGCTACCGGATGTTCAACATTGATCCCAATTGACATACAATAGTCATTAAAAGCTTGGGATGTAAATTCTCCTGCATTATCCATTCGAATAGTTTTGATTTGATGTTCAGGGAAATTTGCTCTCAATTGTATGATTTGGGCTAACAACCGAGAAAATGCTACATTTCTAGTAGCCAGAAGACTCACATGTGACCATCGTGAAGATGCATCAATTAAGACCAAGAAATAACGAAATGGGCCACACGAGGGATGTATAGGCCCACATATGTCACCTTGAATTCTTTCCAAAAATGAGGGATTTTCTTGTAATATTTTGGATTGTGAAGGTCGAGTAATGAGTTTTTCAAGAGAGCATGATGCACATGATAATTCTTGTGCTTGCAAGATTTTTAAGTCATTGAGAGGGTGTCCTGTCGCATTTTTGATTATGCGCCTCATCATTGTGCTACCAGGGTGACCTAGTCGATCATGCCATATGGTGAATATGTCCTTATCTTGTGATTTTTGATTATTCACCATATATGACTCAATAGGATTGATATTTGTACAATATAATCTAGAGGATAGAGCATTTAATTCTTCAACAATGGTATCTTGACCATTTTTGTTGGTGATAATGTGTAGATATTCAATATTGTTTTTAGATATTGTTTTGAGGTGATAACCGTTTTTTCGAATATCTTTAAAACTAAGTAAATTCCTTCTTGATTTACTTGAGTACAATGCATCATTTATAATCAGTTGGGTACCTGAAGATAGGATAATACATGCTCTTCCCGAGCCTTCAATGAGGTTACAGATACCAGAGATAGTAGTAATAGGTGTCTTTCTAGGAGATAACTCAGAGAAAAATTTCTTATGTTTAAGAATAGTGTTAGTTGTACCACTATCTACTATACATTCATCACCAATAATAGTTTTGTTGGAGCTTGGAGACATAATTCTGTAAAAATGATATTATAAAATCAACACAAAATATAAGTCAAAACCATAACAATAGCTTAAACGCGGTCAAAACCAAACAAAACAAAGTCAAAACCAAAACAAACGAAATCAAAACCAAACATGGTTATCGTCTAAAGAAATTAAACATAATGTTTAAACGTCTCGAACATTCTCGATGAAATCACATGCTTCTAGATGAGTGTTTGACCAAAAAGCAGGTGATGATGAATTGGGTGCTCCCTCAATCAGGTTTGTTTCAGTTTGTTTCCCTTTTTCTTTCATCGTTCGTTGATAAGCTTCAACAAGGTGTTTCGGGGTACGACATGTTCGGGACCAGTGGTTGGACATTCCACATCTATAGCAGATGTTGTCTTTGTCCCCGCTAACTCTCCCTTTGTGTGGTCGCCCTGTATTCTGCCGACTTGATCCACGCCCACCATCAATCTTAGTATTATGGGACTCTCGATGCCATGTGTTGCTTCGTCCACACCCACGCCCACGACCTCTATGAGGACCACCACTTCTCCCTCTGCCACGTTTGCTCCGAGTACTTATCGCGTTTGTTTCTGGTAATGGGTTTGTACCGACCGGTCGCGCTTGATGATTTTGAAGTAGAAGTTTATTGTTTTCCTCCGCGACTAGAAGACATGATATCAATTCAGAGTATTTTGTAAATTTCCGTTCCCTATATTGTTGCGCCAGTATCAAGTTAGAGGGATGGAACGTTGAGAAAGTCTTTTCAAGCATGTCTTCATCGGTTATGTTATCCCCACATAACTTTAGTTCTGAGCTTATGCGAAATAGAGCAGAGTTGTACTCACTGACAGATTTGTAATCTTGTAGTCTGAGGTGGATCCATTCTGAACGAGCCTTTGGGAGCAAGACCAATTTTTGGTGGTCAAATCGGTCTTGTATATTATTCCATAATTCAAGTGGGTCCTTGATGGTGAGATATTCTCTCTTTAGATCTTCATGGAGGCGACGGCGTAGAAATATCATGGCTTTTGCTTTGTCTTGTAGAGAGGTCTCATTATCGTCAATGATTGTCTCCCCAAGGTTATTTGCAGTAAGGTGAATTTGGGCATCAAGCGTCCACGGTAGGAAGTTTTTCCTAGAGATGTCGAGTGCGACGAACTCAAGTTTTGATAGATTCGACATTTGTATCTGGTTGTGACTATTGGTGGCCTCCAACTTTAACATGCGTAGAGTTCGTGCTGATAACGTGTGATAAACCAAAACTAATATCCAAGATTCAAGACTCAAGCTACTCATTTCATTGATCAACAACTTTATATATACATCATCATAATTATTGTAACTATAGAATTAAATGGGGAAGATGAAGAGAAAGAGGAGTAGTTAGTATGGAATTAAATGGGGAAGATGAAGAGAAAGAGGAGTAGTTAGTATGGAATTAAATGGAGAAGATGAAGAGAAAGAAGAGTAATTAGTATGGAATACATAACACTCCCCCTCATACGTATTACTACTCATCATACACTTATTAATAAAATACTTCATGATGTTTCAGGACAGATAGAATAATTGATACTGCTGGATCAATTATGCTGCCTCATTAAAACCTTACCAAGAAAACCCAATGGGACAAAACTTGGTGAAGGAAAAAGAGTACAGCGTGTATGATGCTCCCCCTTAATTTAATAAACGTCTTTTAATCTACGAAGTCCAATTTTATGTGATAGTTGCTCGAAACTGCTTCTAGGCAAAGACTTTGTAAATAGATCTGCTAGATTTTCACTAGATTTGATTTGACGAACATAGATTATTTTATCCTTTTGTAAGTCATGCGTTGAGAAAAACTTTGGTGAGATATGCTTTGTTCTATCACCCTTGATATAACCTTCTTCGATCTGAGCTATGCAAGCAGCATTGTCTTCATAGATAATTGTCGGGTCTTTCTTGATCTCTTCTAATCCACATGTTTGTTGTATGTGATTAATCATTGATCTTAACCACACGCATTCTCGACCAGCATCGTATAGTGCTATCAACTCAGCATGATTTGATGAAGTTGCTGTTAGTGTTTGCTTTGTCGACCTCCATGAGATTGCTGTGCCACCATATGTAAATACATAACCTGTTTGAGACCGAGCTTTATGTGGATCTGATAAATATCCAGCATCAGCATAACCAACAAGTAGAGACTTTTCATTTTTCTGGTAAAATAAACCTAAATCTCGTGTCCCACAAAGATATCTGAATATATGTTTTATTCCAGTCCAATGTCTGTGTGTTGGATTTGAACTATATCTTGCTAGTACATGTACCGAAAATGCAATATCAGGTCTCGTGTTATTTGCAAGATACATAAGAGCACCAATTGCACTCAAGTATGGTACTTCTGGACCAAGTATTTTTTCACCCTCTTCTTGAGGACGATAAGGATCTTTACGTGCTTCTAGCGATCGGACAACCATGGGTATGCTAAAAGGATGAGCTTTATTCATATTAAAACGTATTAACATTTTTTCGATGTAGTTTGACTGATGAACAAATGTACCGTTGCAAAGATGCTCGAACTGCAGGCCGAGACACAATTTTGTGGTACCAAGGTCTTTCATTTCAAATTCTTTCTTTAATAGTTCAACAGTTTTTTCAATCTCATCAGGAGATCCAATTATGTTTATATCGTCAACATAAACTGCTATTATAGTGAATTTTGAGAGAGATCTTTTTATAAAAACACATGGACTGATTACATCAGACTTGTATCCATCTTTTTAAGATATTCACTTAGTCGATTGTACCACATACGACCAGATTGTTTTAGACCATATAAAGATCTTTTGAGTTTTATTGAACACATTTCTTTAGGTGTTGATTTTAATGCTTCGGGCATTTTTAATCCTTTAGGGATTTTCATGTAGATGTCATTTTCTAGGGTCCCATATAAATATGCAGTGACGACATCCATAAGTCTCATTTTAAGTCCTTCAGAGACTGTGAGGCCAATTAAAAATCGAAGGGTTATCACATCCACTACAGGAGAATACGTTTCCTCATAATCAACTCCAGGGATTTGGGAAAACCCTTGGGCCACTAGCCGGGCCTTATATCGTACAATTTCATTCTTTTCATTTCGTTTTATAGCAAATACCCACTTATAATCGACTGGTTTGATGTCTATGGGTGTTCTTACTACGGGTCCGAAAACATTTCGTTTTTCAAGTGAATCTAACTCAGCCTTCAAGGCTTCTTGCCATTTTGGCCAATCATTTCTGTGCATGCACTCTTCTAGAGTCTTAGGTACGCAATCGTTTTCATTTATTACGTCTGTCGCTATAGCAAAAACGAATATATCATCAACACATGTTTTATCTCGGTTTAATATCGTATTATTTTGTACATAATTAATAGAGATCTCATCTTTATTTGGTACCAATGTTTCTTCTAGAAATTTATTTTCTTCTGAAATTATGTTAGTCTCTTCTGGGACATCTACCTCTGCTGGGGTTTCATTTGTAATGATTTTTGATATTTCGCCAACCATGTTATTTTGCTCTTTTCGTTTACGTGGATTCTTATCTTTGGAGCCAATTGGTCTCCCACGCTTTCTTTGTATGGTAACCACTTCTGGGATTACTTCAATTCGAGCAGGTGCATTTGATGCTGGTATATGTGACTTTGTCACTTTATTTGTGTCTGTGAATGATCTGGTAATTCATTTGCTATTCTTTGCAAATGTATAATCTTTTGAACTTCAGATTCACATTGACCACTTCGAGGGTCGAAATTTGATAACAACGTTGCATTCCATGTTATTTCTTCTGTTACCAGTCTTTCTTTATTCTTATCTCCCCCTAAGACTGGAAATATTGTCTCATCAAAATGACAGTCAGCAAAACATGCTGTAAACATGTCTCCTATTAGTGGTTCTAAGTACTTAATAATGGATTGGGAGTTAAAGCCAATATAAATACCCAATCTTCTCTGGGGTCCCATTTTGGTGCGTTGTGGTGGTGATATTGGAACATAAACCGCGCAACCAAATATTTTCAGATGAGACAGACTTGGTATTCTTCCAGATACCAACTGTAAAGGAGAATATTCATGATTAGCAGTTGGTCTTAATCTAACCAGTGCAGCAGAATACAAAATAGCATGACCCCATGCAGAAGATGGTAATTTGCATCGCATCAAGAGTGGTCTAGCGATTAACTTCAATCGTTTAATTAATGATTCTGCTAAACCATTTTGTGTGTGAACATGTGCTACCGGATGTTCAACATTGATCCCAATTGACATACAATAGTCATTAAAAGCTTGGGATGTAAATTCTCCTGCATTATCCATTCGAATAGTTTTGATTTGATGTTCAGGGAAATTTGCTCTCAATTGTATGATTTGGGCTAACAACCGAGAAAATGCTACATTTCTAGTAGCCAGAAGACTCACATGTGACCATCGTGAAGATGCATCAATTAAGACCAAGAAATAACGAAATGGGCCACACGAGGGATGTATAGGCCCACATATGTCACCTTGAATTCTTTCCAAAAATGAGGGATTTTCTTGTAATATTTTGGATTGTGAAGGTCGAGTAATGAGTTTTTCAAGAGAGCATGATGCACATGATAATTCTTGTGCTTGCAAGATTTTTAAGTCATTGAGAGGGTGTCCTGTCGCATTTTTGATTATGCGCCTCATCATTGTGCTACCAGGGTGACCTAGTCGATCATGCCATATGGTGAATATGTCCTTATCTTGTGATTTTTGATTATTCACCATATATGACTCAATAGGATTGATATTTGTACAATATAATCTAGAGGATAGAGCATTTAATTCTTCAACAATGGTATCTTGACCATTTTTGTTGGTGATAATGTGTAGATATTCAATATTGTTTTTAGATATTGTTTTGAGGTGATAACCGTTTTTTCGAATATCTTTAAAACTAAGTAAATTCCTTCTTGATTTACTTGAGTACAATGCATCATTTATAATCAGTTGGGTACCTGAAGATAGGATAATACATGCTCTTCCCGAGCCTTCAATGAGGTTACAGATACCAGAGATAGTAGTAATAGGTGTCTTTCTAGGAGATAACTCAGAGAAAAATTTCTTATGTTTAAGAATAGTGTTAGTTGTACCACTATCTACTATACATTCATCACCAATAATAGCTTTGTTGGAGCTTGGAGACATAATTCTGTAAAAATGATATTATAAAATCAACACAAAATATAAGTCAAAACCATAACAATAGCTTAAACGCGGTCAAAACCAAACAAAACAAAGTCAAAACCAAAACAAACGAAATCAAAACCAAACATGGTTATCGTCTAAAGAAATTAAACATAATGTTTAAACGTCTCGAACATTCTCGATGAAATCACATGCTTCTAGATGAGTGTCTGACCAAAAAGCAGGTGATGATGAATTGGGTGCTCCCTCAATCAGGTTTGTTTCAGTTTGTTTCCCTTTTTCTTTCATCGTTCGTTGATAAGCTTCAACAAGGTGTTTCGGGGTACGACATGTTCGGGACCAGTGGTTGGACATTCCACATCTATAGCAGATGTTGTCTTTGTCCCCGCTAACTCTCCCTTTGTGTGGTCGCCCTGTATTCTGCCGACTTGATCCACGCCCACCATCAATCTTAGTATTATGGGACTCTCGATGCCATGTGTTGCTTCGTCCACGCCCACGCCCACGACCTCTATGAGGACCACCACTTCTCCCTCTGCCACGTTTGCTCCGAGTACTTATCGCGTTTGTTTCTGGTAATGGGTTTGTACCGACCGGTCGCGCTTGATGATTTTGAAGTAGAAGTTTATTGTTTTCCTCCGCGACTAGAAGACATGATATCAATTCAGAGTATTTTGTAAATTTCCGTTCCCTATATTGTTGCGCCAGTATCAAGTTAGAGGGATGGAACGTTGAGAAAGTCTTTTCAAGCATGTCTTCATCGGTTATGTTATCCCCACATAACTTTAGTTCTGAGCTTATGCGAAATAGAGCAGAGTTGTACTCACTGACAGATTTGTAATCTTGTAGTCTGAGGTGGATCCATTCTGAACGAGCCTTTGGGAGCAAGACCAATTTTTGGTGGTCAAATCGGTCTTGTATATTATTCCATAATTCAAGTGGGTCCTTGATGGTGAGATATTCTCTCTTTAGATCTTCATGGAGGCGACGGCGTAGAAATATCATGGCTTTTGCTTTGTCTTGTAGAGAGGTCTCATTATCGTCAATGATTGTCTCCCCAAGGTTATTTGCAGTAAGGTGAATTTGGGCATCAAGCGTCCACGGTAGGAAGTTTTTCCTAGAGATGTCGAGTGCGACGAACTCAAGTTTTGATAGATTCGACATTTGTATCTGGTTGTGACTATTGGTGGCCTCCAACTTTAACATGCGTAGAGTTCGTGCTGATAACGTGTGATAAACCAAAACTAATATCCAAGATTCAAGACTCAAGCTACTCATTTCATTGATCAACAACTTTATATATACATCATCATAATTATTGTAACTATAGAATTAAATGGGGAAGATGAAGAGAAATAGGAGTAGTTAGTATGGAATTAAATGGGGAAGATGAAGAGAAAGAGGAGTAGTTAGTATGGAATTAAATGGGGAAGATGAAGAGAAAGAGGAGTAATTAGTATGGAATACATAACAATGACATAATTGTTTTGATTTAAATAACTATGTCTACTAATGCCTAGCTTATATCTTCATATTCTTCGATCAACCTATCAAATATATAAAAAAAATCGATCAATTACTTGCATGGGTTGGTGAACACTCATACAAGATATATATATATATATATATATAGGGGATGGTTCCATTGTTAACCCTCCCTTATATCATTAACCCGTGTTAACCCGGCATTTTTTGCCCGAATCTTTGTTTTTTTTTTCAGGGGGTTTCTTTTTTGTGTTTTTGCTAATTCATCACCGTTTAGAAATTAACTTACACATTTAGTAATGTTAGTAAATTACATTTACTTACATTTGTAAATAATTTCTAAACGGTGATGAATTAGCAAAAACACAAAAAAGAAACCCCCTATTTATGTATAATAAAAACCATGAAAAAAAAACAAAGATTCGGGCAAAAAATGTCGGGTTAACACGGGTTAACGATATAAGGGAGGGTTAACATTTGAACCTCATATATATATATATATATATATATATATATATATATATATAGGATTGTGAACGAATAATAACCCACTTTTAAAGCGAAAACCCAATAACTTTGACAAAACGAAGCCGAATCTTGAATTTTTTTTTGAACATCATTGTAACACAATTAGAACACTATGTTCTTTTATGAGTTTGTGAAAATTCATAACCGTTTAAGAGATATCATCGTTGTAAGTTTTTGACAAAAACAGTTACAGTGCTGTAAATCAAAAACTTACAACGATGATATCTCTTAAACGGTTATGAATTTTCACAAACTCATAAAAGAACATAGTTTTCTAATTGTGTTACAATGATGTTCAAAAAAAAAATTCACGATTCGGCTTCGTTTTGGCAAAGTTATTGGGTTATCGCTTTAAAAGTGGGTTATTATTTGAACACTTTCCTATATATATATATATGTAGGGAGATAATAAAAAATTAACCCTTTCTTATTGCGTTAACTGAATAACTATATCTTATTACTTTGGAGCCCACATTAAAGTAAATATAAAGATACATATTTTCTTCTTTTTTAATTAATGTAATTAATGTAAAGCCCACTTATATTAATAAAAAAAAGAAGAAAAAATCTACACATTTAAATTTACTTTAATGTGGGTACCAAAGTAATAAGATGTAGTTATTCGGTTAACGTAATAAGAATGTGTTAACAAAGAACCACACCATATATATATATATATATATATAAGTAAAGAGATTCAATATTAAGTCTAAGTGTCAATAACCCTAAGTCTATATTCTTACACGTTTTCTAGAAATCATGCTAAGTCTAAACAATTCATCAGAGTCATCAAATGTTATTGTCACCCATCATGCATAATCAATCAAGTTCTTTTCAATGTCCTTTACAATTGTCTTCAAACATGTACCATAACATAATTTGTAAATCAAGGCTTGCAACTTGATTAAGTTAGTTAATCTACAAGTTTACGAATATACACAATTCACCTTTTTAACACAAACACCAAATTCAATGCGAATAACATATCTAACCATTCTTAGGCTACTTTTGTGCATTATGAATATGCATGCAAGAATCCTCAATCATAACATGTTCTATCAATCAAGTAATTCACAAACCATTAAGGCTAATCTACCAAACCAATACACAATGAGTTTGAGATAATAAGACACATGTGACATTCCCAAAGTTTACAAAAGTATAAAGGGAAATATGATAATAACTCACTTGAATGTGTTTATGAATACAGAAAATCTCAATTCACCTATATTGTATAAGGTTAGATTAAACTAAAGAAGCTTCTTATCCTAAAAATTCTAAGAAAGATCTTGAACCATTAGATCATTAATCAACGACTATAATTAAATCAAGTTGTTGGAGGATATTTTAATAACGACTAATTTTGTTGATTTTTTTATCAAGTTCCCACACCTGTTTTCAAACGTTCATAACTTTTACATACAAAATTAGTTTTTGAAAAAAATATATACCATAAAAATGATCATTTTTTCTCTTCAAAATTAGTATTGTTGCTATAGAAAAAAAATTGTTTTTTGGTTAATTGTGTCTTTTGTACCGGTCATTGTATCTTTTGTACACACTATTGTGTATTTTATACAGATCATTGTGTCTTTTGTGATTCCTGCTCAATGTTGTGTTTTTGTCAACAATTTAATACACAATAATTTTACAAAATACATAATGTCAAGTAAGGATGACATAATGACGAGTGTGAATAATAAAATGGACTTTAAAAAAGAGACAATTACTTGCATAAAGACACAATGATGAGTATGAACAATTTTGTACAGGTCATTGTGTGACAACCAATACGAAACCGTCAAGAGACTGGACGATAGTACATAAGTTACAGGCTTTAATTATAAATACTTAAGGGTATTTATATGTTAAGCCATGAAAGAATGTGCAAAACAACTAAACAATTGCGATATCATCAACCAAGATGAGTTGAAAAACACAAATAACAATGTGTACTAAAAACAAAACACAACAGTCGTCGCACATATCCTTTGATAACAAGGATCAGACGATTGAAAATCTAATGGGAAAAGACAAATGAGTAAGTATCATTACAATGAAAATATGTAAACGACAGTGAGGATCTAACTATCAAACAATAAACAGATAACATTATGTAAATATTAGGTCGACAGTGTATTCGTGTGAGTGACGATTCACATGAATATATCTGTTGGTTTGATATTTTAAGTGTTCTCTAGTAAATAGATAACCAAACCAGAAGGTGAAACTGATGTCGGATTCGTATAGCTAGTGCTCTGTACGAATATGCACGTAAGTTGCCTTTTCTGATAAAACTATAAAACAATAATAATAAAATAATAAACGTTTTCGAAACTTAAAAATAACAAAAAGAAAATAAAAATAGTTGTTAGGAATTCCAACCTAAAAAGATTTAAATTTAAAATAACTTTACAAAAATAAATACGAAATTATGTAACGTAGCGAAAACGACGCATTTTCGTTAAAACGCTCGAGACCAGCAGCGAACGGAGTCTCGGGGTATAAAAACCCTCCTCTCTCCTTCTTCCTCTCATTTTTCAGCTTTTCTCTCTCTCTTTAAAAGGGTTGAAACCAACTCTCTCTCTAGACTCTCTCTTTAAAAATCCAAACTCCAACTCACTCGTTTCTTCATCAAATTTAAAGTTATTGTTGTCAAAACGATCCTCACAACAAGCAGAACACGAAAGTACAACCGATCGGAGCTTTAAAGCATCAAAAATGAGGTAAAGATGAGCTCTAAGTTTCCGTTTTCGGGTTTTTTCCTTCAAACAGGATATATGAACTTGTAACCGAGTTCAAGACCATCAAACTTCATAAAAACGACATAAAAATGGATTTAGGTTACTTGGATTAGGTTAGAATAAGAATTTGGAGGCTGGAAATGGACCTGGTTGATCTAGGCAGTAGTATCGACGCACGAACAACAACATGGGATTAGTATCGATGACTCACATTTCCTTCAACACTTTGTCGATATTGATAGTATTGACGAGGGCTAAGTTCGACCAGAGGATCATCGATACTGCAAGTTCAATGGCCTCCAAGGGTGGGGAAACAAGTCCTCATCGATACTGTTAAGATATCATCGATTCTATTAGTCTCGATGAACCATACTTGGAATTTTCAAGGGTGTGTTGATGCTACTAGTATTGACACCACCTGGGCCTTTGTCGATACTACTAAGGCATTTAGATCCAAGTAGATCTAACACGAATTGAGATGAACATAATGGATATTAAGGATCAAACAAGTATGATCAATGTGATAGTATCGATGGTTGTTCGAAAATGCATGAGTATGTGTGTGTTGATACTATTAGTATCGACACCCTTCTCTTAGCCAACTCCAGTCATCGATATTAGTCCATCCATGCAAACCAAGTGCTTTAAACAACAAACTCATTGAAAACCAACCATTTTGGAGCGGTTAAGGATGGGTGTTTGTGATAGTATTGGCAAGGAACCATTAGGGTTCCATTTGATTGTCGGATCTATAACCATTGCTACTAAGACTTGACATTCAAGTCAAACGATTTTAAGTGTCAAATACTAAGGACAAACATAATCAAAGACTAAATCAAGCGATTTGAGACAAGAACTTAGATAAGGGGGTTGGGTTGAGACTTAATGGAGGTTAACCCAATTCCATGTTTATAAAACTAGAGACCTTCCTAATCTAAATTCATATTTTAATAAAATGTCTTGACAAATATTCTATGATTGATGTATAAAGAGTTTTATAAAACAATTTTGGCATTTCTTTTACAAGCATGTTATGCATGAGTTTAAAGTAATAAATTGTCTTTTAAAAATATTCAAACCACATACCTTTTAACATAAGTTTAAGTTTTATTTAGTTAAGACAAACCTAGTAACACACCAAGACTTAGGGCAGATCACCTAGTCTAATAACTTAGATGCCACATTTAACATATAACAAAGACTAATAAAGCTAGGATAGAACACTCAGTTGAACATCAAACTCTAAACATGACTTTTAAACACGTATGAATGTTAACAATATTGAACACAAACCAATGAAAACACAGGTAGAACTCAATCAAACTACCAATCAAAGAGAGCGTATAAGAGTAAACAAGTCAACCATCAGACACCACAGGTGAGTTCATTAACTTTTTTCTAATCTTTTGTGTGACAATTACGTTAAACGCATACGTCATCGTTGAGTAGAAGTCATGTCGTCCTTGTTGAAATCCACGTTAAAAGGACGATTGTGATTATCACGATTTGATAGTACGTGAGAAATTGTGAGCATGGGTGAATGCGAGAAATGAAGTTCCTGATTCTCCGGAATCAAAAAAGTAAGAAAAATTCGAAGTTATTGCTCTCCGAAATTCTTCGCGGTACGCCAAGGCAAAATTGAGGTTCCTTGGCGGTACGCGATGAGTCAAAAATATCTGATGGACTCCGGATTGATTGGCGGTACGCCAAGCTCCAATTAAGCTTGCTTGGCGGTACGCGATGACTAGGTTGGCTTAAATATCATATTTATGAATCAGAATTCATGCAAACATATATCTATTTCTTTCTCTAGAACATACCTCATTTCACAGGCGACTATATCGACTTTTTACCATCAAAATATTGTTTTGAAGCCACCAAATCCTCAAGATCAATGTAACAACCGTAAATTTAGCAATTTAATAATGAACGTGCGAGATTTCGGTAACTGTTGATGTTCGTAGAATCACGTTATCAAAGAAGTAAGCACGTTTGATCATGCTTGAAATCCACGTGGAGTTAATAATCGAATTTAATATGGGATGATAGTATGCGGAAAATGAGGAACGTGGGCGAAAACCGTGCGCAAAACGGAGTTACGGATTTTCCGGAATCGCGAAACGAAGTTGGAAATCGAAAAAATGGACGAAAAACCCTGAGGCGGTACGCCCCGGGCCACGCCTTGAATCCAGGCGGTGCGCGCGGGTTGAATTGAAGGCGGCGGCCATCAAGGGTCCGCGCGGTACGCCTGGCTTGCGGGTTGGGGCGCAGGCGATGCGCCTAGCGTCATCCGGACGTGAAAGTTGATTAAAAAGTCGTTTTTTCATCTAGAATGCATACCTCACTCTTATTTTCGATGATCAGCAAACCACACACGAAAAAATATCTTCCAAGCCATCCAAGCTTCCATTTTAAAGCCCCTTGAACGCGTAGATCGCACCCAGGATCGCTAATACAAGTCCGGATCGTCTTGATACACACAGAACTTCGTTTGGAGAGGTAACGGTTCATTCTAACCTTCTAGATTGATTATGATTGATTAAATCTTGTTTCTGAACGTGATGATATAGTTAGGGTTGTTGATTATTGCCTAGATGATGGCTAGGATTGATTATAAATGACAAACTCGAATTGTTAACGGGTAAATCCTTGTTTTGAGCCGTTGTAATGCCCGGTTTTTATGGAATCATAACAATGGTTATAGTGGTTTAAACCATTTGATTATGACAAGGTAGATGATTAGTTTGATTAATCCTTGACATGCAAAGAGAAATCCAAGTGTTTCAAACTAATCACAACCATTAACATACTAATTGGAATGGTTATCTGATGTTTATGATAACAGGCAGATTGGTATGTTAAATATGGTTGTTAAACCTATTTTAAGGCTATGTTGTAATATTTCATGATGTTTGGGTAATCAATAACAAGGATTGGTCATTTCTAAGCCATCAATATGTCTAGGAACCCGTTTTAAGTATTACAATCAACAAAATTAACTATTTGATAAATTCAAGATTTATCCTGACTAATCAAGTGTGTTATCAACCTAATATCGGTTTGATGACTATTAAGGCAATGTCTTGGACATTGAATGTTCAGAAAGATTTAATCTGTAAGTTAAAGTATAGATAGCTAATTAAACTTAAACTAATGCAGAGTTAGACTGTTAGTACCAGTTACGAGGGATTTTACTATAGTAAGACGTCAGGTGAGTTCTATGAGCCCTCTTTTACTGTTTTAACGTTTTAGGGCTGATATGCATGTTGTAAAGTGATTGTATGAAAGTGATCTTAACCTGATTATAATCAGGTAAGGAATGTTTTCAGGAAAAGAATGTTTTCAAGTAAGGAATGTTTTAAAATGTAAAGAATATTATAAATCTCAACTGTAGTTGAGAAGTAAATGATTTTCAAGAGTCTCTGAGGAGACGTAACGAATGTTTGACTTCTCAACCAAGGTTGAGAAGGAAATAACTTTTAAGAGAAGGAAAGGTGATATTGAAGTCCCGGCTGCGGTTGGGCAAGACCTGAGCACTGCGGTGCAAAGGACCGTGTATGAATGATGTATGTTAATAAGTCTTGTACCGGTATGAGCCGTCAATTTCGGTTGATGGTTTAAGAAGTCCTGTGAAAGAACAGGCAGAAGTCCTGTGAAAGAACAGGCCTGCCGACTGTGTGTCGCCAGTTGAGGAAATCTTATGCATGTATAAGTTATCAACTTCGGGTTGATAGTTTAAGAAGTCTTGTACAAGCATGTTGACTTCGGTCAACAGGACAGGCTACGTTTATGCACTGTGTGATTGATTTTATGATGTCATGTACGCTATGTATATGAAAGGTTATATGTTTTGTATGATTGAGACTGTTGATTTCGGTCAGCAGTGAGTTATGACTTATGTTATGTTATTTAAAGATATGAATGAGTAAAGATTTTTATGAAAAGTTAACCTAGAACTCACCAGCGAAAGCTGACTTGTTTTAGCATGCATATCAGGTTGAGAGTGTTAAGAAAGGATAACAGGAAGGCACGAGGCATACCCTGAAGACTACCCTGGCATAATCTGGCATAAACTGGCTATGTATAAAACCATAAAGTGTGGGATATGTTTAGCGTTTGTATAATATGTGTGCCATGTTTTATGTAATCACCTGAAATTCCGCTGCCATAGTAATGTAAATTTGGTTTAATGACTATGAGTTTGATGATTACCAACTGAGGGAACTCCCGGGATTCGGGGCTTCACAAGTTGGTATCAGAGCCATAGTTTGAGAGATCTCGGTATCCCAAATGCCAAGACTTAAACTGAAAATGGGACAGAATGATAAAGATGCCAGTTAAGGGTAGTTTGATGCCACGAGCTGAATGTTATGTATGATTTAAGACGTAGGGGTAAGGTTAGAAAGGTAGTTAGTGTCATGCACGTTGGGGTGACGGGATGGGAAACGTTTAGAGTATGAGTTGGGTAAATGGTTAATAACACCTGATCAACGTCATTAACGATTTACAAAGCTTAATTCGTGCTAAACTGATCCTGTACTGACTCATCAATTGTGCATCCTGTAGGTAGTTAGATGGCTGGACAAAGAGGTAGACCACGTAAGCAGCCACAGGAACCTGAAGAACCCCGTGTCGAGAATGAAGAAAACGTCAATGAAGACGACTACGAACACAACGAGCAACCGGAAGATGAAATCGAGTTTACTCTAGAGCCTATCGTGGTGAAAGCCATTGCTGATGAGGTCTCTAAGGTTTTGGAGGATAAGCTACCAGCCTTGGTTACAAAAGTACTAAAGGATACTCTTAAAGACAAGTCTGAAGGGACTAAAGGGAGCACCAAAGAAGACGAAATTGTGATCACCGGGGCTAAGAACGGTGATTCTACGTAAGAGAAACTTAAAGGTTGTGATTACAAAGCTTTCAAAGGATGCAGTCCACCTTCCTTTGATGGTAAGAAGGATGCCGTGGCTACTTGCCACTGGGTCTCAGCTATGGAGGCGGTTATCGCTATCAGTGAATGCCGGGAAGACCAAGCTGTGAAATTTGCAGCTCATTCATTCACTGAAGAAGCCCTACATTGGTGGAACACCATCAAGCAGTCAAAGACCACTACTGATATAGAGGGCTTGAAATGGGAGGAATTGAAGGAGTTAGTTATGAAACACTTTTGTCCAAAGAATGAAATTGATAAAGTGGAGCGAGAATTTCTGACACTGAAAGCTGGACGTATGAATCATCGGCAATATACGTCAAAATTTAATGAAATGTCAAGATTGGTTCCTCATTTGGTAAGCACGGAGGAACGGAGAATGAAATTATATGTGGAAGGGTTACCACTTAAAGTCCGCACCCATGTGAAGGCGCATGCTCCCAGGACTTTTGAATCAGCCGTAGAAATTAGCGGTATCGTCTGGGATGATGTTGTTGAAGCTGAACCAACAAAGGAGGAACCGAAGCAAAAGTGGTCATCTAAATTTAAAAGAAATAGAAATGACAAATCAGGACCTCCTATGAAAAGGTTTAGAATGGAAGAATTGGAACAATGCCCTAAGTGTGGAAAGAGACATAGGGGAGAATGTCTTACGGGGACCACGTTGTGCTACCGTTGTGGAAAGACGGGACATCTCTCTTATGATTGCCCGAGTAGACCAAAGTGTTACAATTGCGGAGGTATCGGTCACGTGAGCAGGAATTGTTTGAAACCAAAGACAATAAACACTGAAGCCAACAAATCTGAAAGTAGCAAGGGAGGTGAGAAGCAAAAGGCAAAAGCTCGTGCCTTTACTATGACTAAGGATCAAGCAGCCAGAGACCCTGATGTTGTGACAGGTACATTCTTGATTAATGGTATCCCTGCTTCAGTGCTATTTGATTCTGGCACAAGTATGAGCTTTGTGGCTATTGCTTTCTGTGATAAACTGTGTGCAAATGTTAAAAAGCTAGAACATGTCTTTAATATAGAAACTGCTCTTGGTAAATCGACTAGAGTAACGGAAGCAATTGAGGATGAATGCTACATCGATATAGAAGGTCATAGATTCCCTGTTAAGTTGTTTCTGATTACGTTAGGAGGTTTTGATGTAGTTTTGGGTATGGATTGGTTGGCCAAATATGAGGCTAACATTGTTTGTCGACGAAATATGATTTTGTTGACGGCTCTTAATGGGAGTCTAGTAACGGTTTACGGGGATAAAGTGTTCAACGTGCCTAAAGTCATTTCAATGATTAAGGCAAGTGAATTTATGAGGCGAGGGTGTGAGGCTTATCTGGCTTATGTTATCGATAAAGAATCTAAAGTAAAAGAATTGGAAGACGTACCCGTGGTGTGTAATTTTCCTGATGTATTTCCTGAGGATTTGTCAGGACTTCCACCTGATCGGGAAATCGAATTCCAAATTGATGTTGTGCCAGGAGCTCAACCTGTCGCTAAGGCACCATACCGTCTGGCCCCAACAGAGATGAAAGAATTAATGACTCAACTACAAGACCTTCTAGACAAGGGTTTTATACGACCGAGTGTGTCACCTTGGGGTGCACCAGTGTTGTTTGTAAAGAAAAAGGACGGAAGCATGAGAATGTGTATTGATTATAGGGAATTGAACAAGCTCACAATAAAGAATAAGTATCCGTTACCAAGAATTCATGATCTGTTTGACCAATTGCAAGGGGCAAGTTGGTTTTCTAAAATTGATCTCAGATCAGGATATCATCAACTAAAAGTGAGAGAGCAAGATATTCCAAAGACAGCATTTCGCACACGTTATGGACATTATGAGTTTCTTGTAATGTCTTTTGGGTTAACGAACGCTCCTGCAGCGTTTATGGATTTGATGAATCGGGTGTGTAGACCAATGCTAGACCGATCAGTGATTGTGTTCATTGACGACATTTTAATATACTCAAAGAGTGAAGGTGATCATGCATGTCATCTTCGGGAAGTACTTGAAATGCTAAGAAGAGAAAAGTTGTATGCCAGGTTCTCCAAATGTGCCTTTTGGTTACGGGAAGTGCAGTTCCTAGGTCATGTTATTAGCCCAGAAGGCATAATGGTGGACCCAGCTAAAATAGAAGCAGTAATGAAATGGAATCCTCCGAAGACACCAACGGAAGTACGTAGCTTTCTCGGTTTAGCAGGTTATTACAGAAGATTTATTCAGGATTTTTCAAGAATTGCTACACCGTTGACAAAATTGACAAGGAAAGAAGTAAAATATGATTGGGGTCCAACTCAGGTCCAAGCTTTTGAAGAATTAAAGAAGAGGTTAACTGAAGCTCCTATTTTAACATTACCGGATGGTAATGAAGACATGGTTGTATACTCAGATGCGTCTTATTTGGGCTTGGGTTGTGTACTTATGCAAAGGGGAAAGGTAATAGCATATGCCTCAAGACAATTGAAAAACCACGAGGCTAAATATCCAACTCATGATTTGGAATTGGCTGCTGCGGTATTTGCTTTAAAAATTTGGAGGCATTATCTTTATGGAGTGAAATGTGCAATTTACACAGATCACAAAAGTTTAAAATACTTCTTTGAACAGAAAGATTTGAATATGAGACAAAGAAGATGGCTGGAGCTGTTAAAGGATTATGACTGTGAGATCTTGTATCACCCGGGAAAGGCAAATGTTGTGGCTGATGCTCTAAGTCGCAAGACGGAACACCCTGCTATACGGGTTAAGTCATACAGTTTGGTGATAACACCAGATTTTCTAAATGAACTCAAGGACGTACAGAAGGAAGGATTAAAGGAAGAAAATGTGGGATTCGAAAGAATCTTTGGTCAAGTTAAGAATTTAGAAGAAAATGAATTTGGTGTTAAGATTCGATTTGGTCGAATGTGGGTTCCACGAAACGGGGACATCAGATCAAGGATTCTAGACGAAGCACACAAGTCACGATACTCTATCCATCCTGGTGCAACAAAAATGTATCAAGACCTTAGAAAGAATTATTGGTGGCCAGGTATGAAGTTTAATGTGATGCAGTATGTAAACAAATGTTTGACCTGTGCGCAAGTAAAAGCTGAACATCAGAAACCTTATGGTTATGTGCAACCTCTAGAAGTTCCAGAATGGAAGTGGGAACATATCACTATGGATTTTATTACCAAGTTGCCTCTCACAGCGAAACGTCATGATACTATTTGGGTGATCGTAGACCGCTTAACGAAAAGTGCTCATTTCTTGCCTATACGTGAGACTTATACATCAGAGAAACTGTCCGAATTATTTGTGAAAGAAATAATTACAAGACACGGAGTTCCAGTTTCTATAGTGTCTGATCGTGACACACGATTTGTTTCAAGATTCTGGAAACAGTTTCATGAATCAATGGGTACAAGACTCAATATCAGCACTGCATATCATCCTCAAACCGATGGACAGTTTGAAAGGACTATCCAAACCTTAGAGGATATGCTGAGGGCTTGTATTATTGATTTTGGTGGTAGCTGGGATGATCATTTACCACTGGTGGAATTTTCATACAACAACAGCTATCATGCTAGTATTGGCATGCCACCATATGAAGCGTTGTACGGACGACGTTGTAGAACACCTGTGTGTTGGGGAGGAGTAGGACAGAAAGAAGTGGGAAGCAAAGCTGCAGTAAGGGAATTGACTGAAAAGCTTCAAATAGTTAAAGCACGAATGAAAGCTGCACAGGATCGACAAAAGTCCTATGCCGATAAAAGACGGAGACCAATAGAATTTGAAGTGGGTGATCAAGTACTGCTAAAAGTTTCACCATGGAAGGGAGTTATTCGATTTAGGAAAAGAGGAAAGCTGAGTCCGAGATTCATTGGACCTTTTCGAATAATGGCACGTGTCGGTAAGGTAGCCTACCGGTTAGATCTACCAGATGAACTGAGTGGAATTCATCCGACATTTCACGTTTCACATCTCAGAAAATGTCTAACAGATGAAGTAGCATATGTGCCGTTAGATGACATTGAAATTGATGAAAAGCTAAACTACATAGAAGAACCAGTTGCAATTGTTGACACAAAAGTAAAACAGTTACGTAACAAAACGATTAGACAAGTTAAGGTTCAATGGAAACACCGGAAATGATCTGAGGCCACATGGGAGACCGAAGAGGAGATGAAACGACTCTACCCATATTTGATTGAAACGTAACAGGTTTCGAGGACGAAACCTATTGTAAGGAGGGGAGATTTGTAACAACCGTAAATTTAGCAATTTAATAATGAACGTGCGAGATTTCGGTAACTGTTGATGTTCGTAGAATAACGTTATCAAAGAAGTAAGCACGTTTGATCATGCTTGAAATCCACGTGGAGTTAATAATCGAATTTAATATGGGATGATAGTATGCGGAAAATGAGGAACGTGGGCGAAAACCGTGCGCAAAACGGAGTTACGGATTTTCCGGAATCGCGAAACGAAGTTGGAAATCGAAAAAATGGACGAAAAACCCTGAGGCGGTACGCCCCGGGCCACGCCTTGAACCCAGGCGGTGCGCGCGGGTTGAATTGAAGGCGGCGGCCATCAAGGGTCCGCGCGGTACGCCTGGCTTGCGGGTTGGGGCGCAGGCGATGCGCCTAGCGTCATCCGGACGTGAAAGTTGATTAAAAAGTCGTTTTTTCATCTAGAATGCATACCTCACTCTTATTTTCGATGATCAGCAACCCACACACGAAAAAATATCTTCCAAGCCATCCAAGCTTCCATTTTAAAGCCCCTTGAACGCGTAGATCGCACCCAGGATCGCTAATACAAGTCCGGATCGTCTTGATACACACAGAACTTCGTTTGGAGAGGTAACGGTTCATTCTAACCTTCTAGATTGATTATGATTGATTAAATCTTGTTTCTGAACGTGATGATATAGTTAGGGTTGTTGATTATTGCCTAGATGATGGCTAGGATTGATTATAAATGACAAACTCGAATTGTTAACGGGTAAATCCTTGTTTTGAGCCGTTGTAATGCCCGGTTTTTATGGAATCATAACAATGGTTATAGTGGTTTAAACCATTTGATTATGACAAGGTAGATGATTAGTTTGATTAATCCTTGACATGCAAAGAGAAATCCAAGTGTTTCAAACTAATCACAACCATTAACATACTAATTGGAATGGTTATCTGATGTTTATGATAACAGGCATATTGGTATGTTAAATATGGTTGTTAAACCTATTTTAAGGCTATGTTGTAATATTTCATGATGTTTGGGTAATCAATAACAAGGATTGGTCATTTCTAAGCCATCAATATGTCTAGGAACCCGTTTTAAGTATTACAATCAACAAAATTAACTATTTGATAAATTCAAGATTTATCCTGACTAATCAAGTGTGTTATCAACCTAATATCGGTTTGATGACTATTAAGGCAATGTCTTGGACATTGAATGTTCAGAAAGATTTAATCTGTAAGTTAAAGTATAGATAGCTAATTAAACTTAAACTAATGCAGAGTTAGACTGTTAGTACCAGTTACGAGGGATTTTACTATAGTAAGACGTCAGGTGAGTTCTATGAGCCCTCTTTTACTGTTTTAACGTTTTAGGGCTGATATGCATGTTGTAAAGTGATTGTATGAAAGTGATCTTAACCTGATTATAATCAGGTAAGGAATGTTTTCAGGAAAAGAATGTTTTCAAGTAAGGAATGTTTTAAAATGTAAAGAATATTATAAATCTCAACTGTAGTTGAGAAGTAAATGATTTTCAAGAGTCTCTGAGGAGACGTAACGAATGTTTGACTTCTCAACCAAGGTTGAGAAGGAAATAACTTTTAAGAGAAGGAAAGGTGATATTGAAGTCCCGGCTGCGGTTGGGCAAGACCTGAGCACTGCGGTGCAAAGGACCGTGTATGAATGATGTATGTTAATAAGTCTTGTACCGGTATGAGCCGTCAATTTCGGTTGATGGTTTAAGAAGTCCTGTGAAAGAACAGGCAGAAGTCCTGTGAAAGAACAGGCCTGCCGACTGTGTGTCGCCAGTTGAGGAAATCTTATGCATGTATAAGTTATCAACTTCGGGTTGATAGTTTAAGAAGTCTTGTACAAGCATGTTGACTTCGGTCAACAGGACAGGCTACGTTTATGCACTGTGTGATTGATTTTATGATGTCATGTACGCTATGTATATGAAAGGTTATATGTTTTGTATGATTGAGACTGTTGATTTCGGTCAGCAGTGAGTTATGACTTATGTTATGTTATTTAAAGATATGAATGAGTAAAGATTTTTATGAAAAGTTAACCTAGAACTCACCAGCGAAAGCTGACTTGTTTTAGCATGCATATCAGGTTGAGAGTGTTAAGAAAGGATAACAAGAAGGCACGAGGCATACCCTGAAGACTACCCTGGCATAATCTGGCATAAACTGGCTATGTATAAAACCATAAAGTGTGGGATATGTTTAGCGTTTGTATAATATGTGTGCCATGTTCTATGTAATCACCTAAAATTCCGCTGCCATAGTAATGTAAATTTGGTTTAATGACTATGAGTTTGATGATTACCAACTGAGGGAACTCCCGGGATTCGGGGCTTCACAATCAAGCTAGGGATCGAATATACAATTCCTGATCGTCATTTTCATCCGGAAAATCCATCTGAACGGGTAATGATTCGTTTTATGCTACTAGTTTGATAAATAACGGTTATATTAGATCTAGTTTTTGAATGTAATGCAATAATCATGGTTGGTGATTATTACCTAGATGATGGCTAGGAATGGTTAGAAACAAAGAACTCAGTATGTTAACAGTTAAATCCTCGTTTTGATCCATTATAATGTCCGGTTATTATGAAACTATATCTTAGATTATAATGGTTTAAACCATTTGATTTTAACAATGATTGTGATTGTCTTGATCATTCCTTGAAATGCTAGGTTAAATCCAAGTGTTTCAAACAAATGACAAGCATTAAGATAATCATTGGAATAACGATATGATGTTTATGATAATAGTCAGATTAGTACATTGAACATGGTTATTAAACCTATTTTAATATCACATTCTCATGTTTCATGATACCTAAATGATCAATAACAAAAATTGACTATTCATAAGCCAGAAATTCATTTAGAAATTGTTTTAGTAATATAATCAGCAACAATACCTATTTGGTTAATCTGAGAACATTCTGATTAATCTAATGAGTCATCAACCTTGTTTAAAGAGCCTGAATCATTATAGGTTCCCACATTATCATACATTGTATGATATTCAACTAAATCAACTGATTAAGAATATAATATTAGTTTGATGATTCAAAAGACAATGTCCTTGACATTGAACGTTCAGAAAGATCTAACCAGTAAATTAAAATACAAATAACTTATAAAACATTAAGTAATGCAGAATTAAACCATAACTACCTGTCTGTGCGTTATCAGGTGAGTTTCGTACAACCCCTTTTTCTTTTTAATGTTTTACAAACATCGGGGTATTATTGTGGAACATTTCTTGAACATATGATATGTATCACTGTTATTTGTGTGATTTCATGTGAACTTGTGGGGAACTTGTAAGGTTTCATGGGATTTTGCCTAGAACACTTTATCGCAATATCGAAAAAGTCCTCATTCCTTGAACTGTGTCTAGTGAACCCATGTTGGGCCGAACAGGAAACAATAATAGTACTAATGGCTGACAACCCATTTGTCGAGAGCTTGCAACTCCCCTTGGTGTAAATTTTTGTTACCTGTTACTTCTAATCTTAATGGATGTGATAGACATTAAGACAATGAAACATTAAGATATTTACTGACAGGTTGTATCTTCAGAACGGAGTAGTCAGAAAGGAACTAGATATGTGTCGCATGGTTATCTTTGGAACTATGTATCAAGAACTTGCATATCATATCATATTGTGTAAATCAATCATTACAAACTCACCAGCTTTGTGCTGACTTTTCAAACTCAAACATTTTTGTAGGTAGATAGTGACTGAAGGTGATATTGCACGTTCCAACACTTGTAACTAAATAATTCAGTTTTGTGTAGGCTGTTTAGGTTGTAAACTGTAATGTTGTTGACTTTTAATAATGTTTTCCTTGTAATGTAATATTTTTAAGTTAATCTGTGTGTTTGTGATACCGGATCAAGTAAGTTGCACCTCATCTTAAAGACATCACCACTATGCTTCCTCAACCATCTCATTGTTATCAGTGATATCATCAACAGGTGATGAGAGGTGGGGGTATGACATTTTGATTTATAAATACGGGGCTGAGAAGCATGCTACTTAAATATTTTCTGTGAATATATTTTGTACTGTGTGCTTTCCAATTTATAATTCTATTGTATTTATGAAATCTTAGAGATTAGCTAGGTGTTAATATAATTATTCCTATCATATGTGAGAATAATCACTAACTTTTAGCGGGTTAGTTTAAATTATTTTCATAAGATAAGTTCATGAATACAAATCAAGTTAAATCTTCAAGTGGATCTTTTAGGATATATCAAAGGTAAAATGTGTGAATGAATCAAGAAATAATCAAGCACGAATCAAAAAGACCCTTAGCCCAATTAGCTCTAATTAGACTTATTGGTTTGGAGCCGCATGTGTGATAATATTTCCAGAATTCACTGAACTGACCATGACTTTGGTTAATTTTCAGGAAATCTAATATTTGATGTAAAACTTGTTTTGAAATATTTTAAATTGGTGTATGAGTCAATAAATTTTCATGATGAAGTTTTAAAAGAAAAACTTTAAATGTTGAAACCTTCTTGGAAATGTCAAATGCTTTTACATGTCAATGAGAGTGTGAGGACTATGGGATGAAAATATCTATGTGCAAAACAATGAGAAAACAATAAATGTATATCTATAATTTATCTCTAGTAAAATTTTTGGGATTATATCACTATGATCATGTGCCAATTGAGATTTCAATTGCATTAAGTCCCTTTCATAGTTCGTTTACCATTAAGTGACAGAGACCAGGCCGATGGTAACGTAATGGTACCATAAGTTTGACAAACTTTTGGCGAGTGAGGTCGGTACGTTATGCGTATCTTAAATATCATTTGGCCGATATCGTATGACCGGTAACAGGGCAACAATATTCAAGTTTGGTAAACGGCCACATGGGTGATAATAATAATAAGGCAAGAAATACTTTTAATTAACCATAATATTTCTGTATACTAGAAATGATCGGGTTGACTATAAATCGGCCATAGTATTGCTTGATGACAAACATATGCGAAGGCATCTGTGAGACTATAATTCCAAAATGAATGGGTGTGGATTGGAAACATAGTGGTTTGACTTCGTGTTGACCACAATGCTGCCCAATTGAAATTCATTCATTTAATGAGTTTACTGTCATTTCCAGTTGGGAGTGACAACCAGTTAACTCATCTATTGAGAACAATTGTGATGATTGAGAACTTGAGTGTGTGCGTAGAATGAAAGCCTTAGTTTCCATTAAGGACATAATCGTGTCTTGTCATGGGCGTGGTGGGCCGGCGGCTGGGCTTAGCCCTACGTATGCCCTATATTAGCGATACTTGGCAAGACGGGATGATGTCAATAGTGAGGTCTAAGGTGGAAGCTGGTGCATTGGGTTGTCAAAAACACTTTAAATCAAGATGAATTCTTTGCCTAAATGAAAATGGGTGGGAATTTCCAAATATCCAAATATCATGGTCTGAACGAGAGTTGTTTTAATAACTCAAGTTATCATTCATGATAGATCTTGTGAGACGATTAAATATTGAGAGAATATTTCTATATGGGATTTGAAGAAAACTAATTTGAGAACTTTTATATGATTTAATCTGGATAAATGTTTCCTAAAACATTTTGAAAATCAAATAAACAAATGAACTCACCAACCTAGTGTTGACTTGTTTTCGCATGTTCTTCTCATGAACTCACCAGCCTTAGTTTCCATTAGGAGGACCTAGCAGATTTTGTGTATTTGTGTAGGCACAACATATGCATCAATACATTTTGCAGATCTTTCATTGTTCAATACAGATTGAAATCATGTCTTTTGTTATATTGCGGGGTTAAATTATTAAACTCGAACTGATGTAATTTAACTTGTAATTCTTAATGCATGTGTGTTTTGTTTTCTCAATTATATATCGTGTTCTATGTATTCAACCTCATCACACTGATGCGATCGCGCCCCGAGACCATTTCGCTCGACGGGAAAGCCGATCCAGCCCGCTGGCTCGGGATGTGACACATTGTATCTTACGTAACGAGCATCGTGTATTTTGTATAGGTTATTGTGCCTTATGTTTTTCCTGCTCAATTTTGTGTTTTCATGAACAATTTAATACACAATGATTCTACAGAATACATAATGTTAAGCAAGGATGACACATTGACGAGTATCAATAACACAATTATCTTTAAAAAAAGACACAATAACCTGTAAAAAAGATACATTGACTTTTAAGAATAAAACATAAAAAATCATTATACATAAATATTTAAGAAAGGTAGAATGACGAATTAGACACAATGAACTAAAAAAATTCCATTTTTATAGCAATGTCATACTTATTTTATAGATGAAAAAAAGCTTGTTTTTATGATATATACTTTTTTAAAAAAATATTATCGTATGTAAAAGCTATGAACGTATAAAAAATGTGGGCGGAAGCGGTCATGACTAAATTACCCTCTAAAATTTTGAATTTTCTCTCTTAACTATGATATTATGAAATAATGGTAAATAATACTTCTTAAACTTTTTAGGATGAGGAAACTATTTAGTTGAACCTAACCTATATTGTATAAGCATAAAACTAAACTTAATAATTTCTAAGTTTAAATCTTATGTCTTAATTTAAGGGTTTTTATGATTTTCCTATGAATTATCAAGCTTTATAAATAGATATGATGTTTATTTGAATAACAATGCATAAAAAATATTCATTTAGTAATTTAAATAAATTTTTTTATATAACTCTAGAATATTAATATTAGATATTATATATATTAATAGAGAAGAGTTCAATTGTTAACCCTTCATTAATGTACATCTTATATATATATATATATATATATATATATATATATATATATTTAAAGTTGTATTGTCATTTTTGTTTTGAAATTTTTATAATAATTTATTAATTATAATCATCATGTCACATTTTATAAAATAAAATAAGTTGTTCTTTGCTTAAATAATTGTTTAGAATAATTTTATGAAATAATACTTATAATTACTTATAAACTTTGTATTAAAATCAAAACAAAACTAAAGATTTTATTCAAATGAAATTATTTTATTTAAATAACATTATGTTATGTTTTCACAACATTTTCAAATTATTTAAAATTAGCTATCCAAATATTTATAAGATTTGTAAAACCACTTATGAATTTTTTATGTTGTTTGTAATACAATACTATTTTGATGTAAATAATATTATATAAAACATGGTTTTCTAATTTCTTCAAGTTTTACCAAAATATATATTCTATTGTTTTTCATAATTATAAAAATTAATTGGTACAATTTTAATAAAGTTAGATTAGTTTTTAAACCAAAAACAAAAATATAAAAATAGTATTTGTATTTTCTGAAAATTTCCCAGAATTTAGCATATTGTTAAAAATGAGTTTGTAGATATTTAGGAATTTTTTAGAATTTTTAAAGTTCAAAATAATGGTTAAACAATGAAAAGACAAAAAAAAATGGATTAAAACGGAAAACCGGCTGATCTGGGTATCAAGCCCGGGTCCCGTAGACCTTCTCAGCGTCTTACCTGCAAGCTCTAGGGAATTATCTGATATCTCTTGAAACAACTTAATTATATACTATATTGGAATCGCCCCTTTATACTATGAACCCTAATTTGAAACTGATCCAATTCGAATGAGTTACAAATCATGAGCCCTCGAAAGTATAGGTCTTTTGATCTACGTTGAAAAACTAACAAATGCATATAAGATTACCAGGAGTTAAACTCGTTTTGATTGAGAATGAAATCATAAGAGGTCGTGGCTTCGGGTGAATTCAATTTTACGATCTACTGAGTCTTAGATAGTGTTTTAGGCCTCGATCGTTTAGAACAATGTCTTAAAGAGATTTATGGCTTCAATTTTGAGTTTTTTTTCCTGTTTTTTATTGATTATGAGTTTAACTTTTCGGTCAATTTCAATACGTTTGTTAATGCGCTTAGTTTGAATGTTAAGGCCCTGTTTGGGATTTAATCTAAAACTGATTGCCAAACATAAAAGAACTTTTGAAAATGACTTTTTGTAAAAGGGTGATAAGTTGTTTGGTAAAAGCTAAAAATTCTAGCTTTTTAAAATGACTTATTACTTATTGACATAAAATTGCAAATCTGCCCCACTCTTTACCCTTTACCTAATAACATTAAATAGTGTCAATAAAAAAATGTCCTTTTTGGTCATTTTGACAAAAAAAGGAAAACTTCATAGAAATGTAATAGCTTTTCATTTTGTTCCAATTAAGTAAACTTTTTTTTTGTCCCAATTAAGTCATTCAAGTTATTTTTGTGTTTGAATTCTATGTTTTTAAGCTGAATTGTAGGTAATACATGTTGATATAAGTTTGAGTGAATAATTATTTTTTAAAAAATGACTGACTTGAATAAGTAATTATTAATTATTAATTATTTGTTCTTTGTCATATATTAGTTAAAATTAATAATTATTGATTCAAATCAGTCATTTTAAAAAAAAAATTATTCACTCAAACTTATATCAACATTTATTACCTACTATTCAAGTTAAAAACATAGAATTCAATCACAAAAGTAACTTGAATGACTTAATTAGGACAAAAAAAGTTTGAGTGACTTGATTGGAACAAAATGAAAAGTTGGTTACATTTATACAAAGTTATCCCTTTAGAAAATTAATTTTGAAAAAGCTAATCCTAACACATTTTTAAAAAGTTTATTTCAAAAAGTTATAAGTTAATAAGCAGTTTTGACAAAAATTCATTTTGATGTTAAATAAGTAATCCCAAACATGGCCTAAGCATCATTGACCATGTGTTTAAGCTAGCATTTAAGTTAGAAACACACAAATGTTACTGGTTTGAATTTTGAAAGGTGCTAAGGCTGAATTTCAGTTGGAACCGGTAATTGGGAGGTTTGAACCACTGCTTGATTTGGAAGAGAAACGAAAGTTTCAATATATACCACTTTAGCCCCTAAATCTCTTTATTTTGATTCTTCTTGCTTAATAACTTCTTAAAGTTAAATTATGTTATAGGAAATTATATATACATGGTCCCTCAAGTTTCATTACTTAATACTTTGTGTAGAAAGTTTAAGAAAATATTTACAAGACTTATAATTTTAATAATTCTTATTACTCTTTATTATTATTATTAATAATTTAACTAGTTGTTTATTAAGATAAAACTTATATATATATATATATATATATATATATATATATATAACAAGTCTTACAAAGTTTTAAGTATTCATACACATATACTTACTATATTAGTATACCTACATACATATGTTTCTATTATATGTGTGCGTATGTATATACTGGATCGGGTTGTGTAATCTACACAACACTTTCACAAGGTATCTTTTACCGAGCTTGATAGATGCAGAAAGTTCTATCAACTCAAATCACACACACTTACAAAATAGATTGAAATACACAAGTAAATGTTGAATTCAAGGTTAAAGTATATTTCATTCAAATGCAAAGTGAACTAGACTCTTAACTCAAGCAGAAGCACACGCTCGACTTAATTACAAGTGAACATATATATATTAAAACCTATAGCTGTATTCTCGTAGGAATACAAGGCTTGACAAAATACTAGAAACAAAATAATGCTAAAACTAGTATACTTTTAAAACTTGACAGGCCAAGCTATATTAATTACAATTAATACAAATAACTTCATTGACTTTTACAATAAATACCTAAACTACAAATGACATTCATGTAAAGGTATCTCTGCAAGTCTGACAGATCTTCTTGTTGTTGACTATCATTGGAATGTCTTCTGTGTTGGTCTGGCTGATAGCAAGCATCTTTGAATATTTCTTTAAGTGTACTACATCTTGTCAGAGGAAAGTCTTCGGAAGCTTTTGTCACACCCCGAGCCGGCGGGGTTGGATCGAAGTCCCCGTCGAGTGGAAGGTTCCCGGGGCGCGATATCGTGAGTGATAATCCTGATGATCAGGATTATTTATATTGCACATGATATATAAATTAGAAATGCTAAATAGAATAGAATTACAAAGTTAAATTACATTAGTATTGTTTATAATTTAACAATGTAAATCTACCATCAATATCATAAATCTCTATCTTGTATTTACACAAGATATACAAAATATATTGTGTATTGATGTTCCAAAAATATGCAGGTCCAAAATACTAAGTCTTCTATCTGAAGTCCTAGTCCAAAAGTAATGACTTCTTAATTGACCTGTCCGTCACCTGAGAAGTCGTGCAAAAAGATCAAGTCAACACATGGTTGGTGAGTTCATGTAGTTGAGTTATTGAAAAATAGATTTGTGAACCTATTAGGAAAAACCTTAACCTCATTAACATCACCTGTATCATCCAGCTCGGTATGCTTATGTATAGGGCATACCCCTGAGTCGAGCCTACGACCCGCCCAGACGCCATCCCACCACATACTAAGCCACATAGGACATTGGTGTTAATGATAATTAAGCATTTTACCTACCATTCCCTTCTATGATCATCCGAGATTTAAAGCACTCTGTTTAACAGTTTAAAACACACATGATAACATTGATAACCTCTTCGGTAACAACCTTAACCTCATTAAAATCACCTGTATCATCCAGCTCGGTATGCTTATGTATAGGGCATACCCCTGAGTCGAGCCTACGACCCGCCCAGACGCCATCCCACCACATACTATGCCACATAGGACATTGATATTAACGATAATTAAGCATTCTTACCTACACCTAGTTCTATGTTAAAAGCTTTATTTCCACAATTTGAAATACTCTGCTTTCCTGGGTTCACCATGTTTTCATGATTTCCCAAAAACGGTTGTAGAAACATAACATTAAATGGTTAATTAAATTAATAATTAATCATTTAATTACAACTAAGACATGATGATTGGGCCTTATTTGACTCAATCAATTAGACTTAGTTTTTGGTGGTTGTCCAAGTTGTACCCTCTCACACGTGGCCCATATCAGGCATGACTCACAAGGAGTCTACCTGTATGCGTCGGGACTTTCAATGTTATGCCCATATCAGCTTGACCTACTGGTCTACTGTATGCGTCGGGACTTTAGGATATCCTTTGCTTTATGATCTTCTTGATTTCCTTGATTTCATCCAATATTTTAAGTTATGCCCATGTAGGTTGACTACAAGAGTCTACTACTGTGAAAGGACTTTCCGTGTGTTACACGTGGTCTCGATTTACATACAACTGACAACTCACCTTACTTTAGGTATTAATGATTTCATTAGATCATAATGATTTCATTATTTCAATGATTCACACACGGTTATGATTCCCTTGATTCCTTTGATTTTGATCTTTAGACTTCCATGATTCCACAATGATTATAGATTTATGAGTAGGATCCTTAGTTTAGTGATCACATACTGGATTAGATTCCATTGCATTTGATCTTTAGCTTTGGTTCTTTTGATTTCACTTTGGATTTAGATTCTTGAATTTGAACTCTTTGGACTAAGGGTTTGTTTAGAGTCTAGAATTTAAGTGTTACTCAACAGAGTAGTTAATTAACTTGATAGTTAATTTTGCATGGCAATAACCTAGACAGGAGTTTAGGAGTATAAACAAGCATATAAAGCATAAAGTAATAAAAGCATTTACGTAAAAAAATTTAAATAAAAAGATTTACGCATGCTTCTCAGCCCCACGTTTGAAAACAAAAATGTTTTAAAAAGGGGCAATGAACTCACCTGTGTTGCTGTGCAAATGAACCACAAAAGATATGCGCGCTCTTTGGTTGTTGCCTATGCATCTTTAGCACCTGAGTTGTTTTAAAAAAAAAGATTCGAATACGATAAGTATATATATTATAGTCGTAACTAGGGTTTGGTCTCGGTGTGCAACTAAGTGTCCTATGTTACTAAAGTGTTTCTAGGATTTCACCTAACTAGTCTTATCGTATTACCCGTAATAGACCCATGTCCCAATATTATTAACTACTAAACCCTAGATGATTAGGATTTATTTTAATTACATCACAAGTCTTTATTTAACACATTTTTAAGATAATCCATTTTAAGTTAGGTATTTATTTAGAAATCATTTAATTCAATTTAATAAAGTTTACACTTTAATTTCTTTTATTAAAACATAATTTATTTAAGAGAAGGGTATAATTAGCATGATGGGCTTGGGTTGATCCCATTGGATCAACCTTGGGCCCATTTTTAGCTTGCGATGTTCCAAGATTCTTTGTTCAACTCGTTGTATAATCCATCCTAGATAGTTCGAATAACTATCTAATGTAATTATCTGTCATTACGAATTATCTAAATGCTAGTGTTAGTCGTGAGACCAACACTTTATGCTTAGAATGTGATTTTGATTCTCAATAAATTCCCGTGTATGTTGAACCCCAATGATTTTAACATTCCTATTTAATTGATAATAAGGGTTATGAAAATGCTTGTTATTCCAATCCCTAATCCATGATTCCTTCAAATAATCCTTGTATTTTAGACCAACCCTAATAAGTTACCCATGCACACACACACACACCATGCATGCAAGGGTGTGTGTGTGTGTGAGTGTTTATACCTCCCATATGCTTCCTAGTTTAGTCATCTTCTTTGATTAAGCCTCGCGTATTGGTTCGGTTAACCACTTACCTAAGGGTCATTGGACCGAATAGGTTTGGCCGTATAAGGCTGTGGTCGATGAGTTACATGCTCATGAAGATAACCCGACCAAAAGAGTTAGGACCGAAGTAGGGTGGCCACATGAGACCTTTGTCGAAGGAAGGCTAATCATGTGAAGAACCCTGGGCCGAATGGACCTGACCCAATTGTGGGTTGTGTGCGGCCGAACCAGTAAGGCCGAATGGCTGCTGATGCCGAGAGAATGAGAGAGCCGAATGGGGTTGACTCACAAATGACACTGCTTGGGCGAATGGAGGTGTGCGCGAATGGGTCTGCCGAATGAAACAAACCCCGACTGAATGGGTCCAGGCGAAGGAGAAGCCGACCGAAGGAGTGCCGGGCGAAGGAAGTCATTCGACCTCAAGGCCATTCGGCCTACCTGCAGCCTTGGTCATTCGGCCGCTCGAGCAACACCAAGGCAGCCATGGTTTTCGGTCTAACTGGCTGGATATGATGATGGCACTTGTTACTACACTATCCTAAAGTGTTAGGGTGTGATTACCGGTTAAAGAGGTGGGTCGAACCAAGGGTTAGAAACCCTAAAAATCGTGACATTCATGATCAAATACCTTGATTTTCAGTGTCTTCAACTCCAGATCGGTTGTACTTTCGTGTAGAGGATGTTTCTAGGTTCAATTTGGCACCAAGATTGCAAGATTTCATCAAGTATTGAGTGAGATCTTTGGATTTGAAGTTTGAAACTTCTAGAGAGAGAAAGTTCCGGAAAAATGGGTTTAGAGAGAGAGAGTGAAGATGTTAAATGAAAAAGATGACTCATTTGGGGTATTTATACCCCGGGTGAGTTCGGGTTCGTTTCGGTTGCTCGGTTTCGTGACAGATGTCGGTTTCGTTTCGTTTTTCGTGACGAAACGACTCGGATTTTAAAATAGAATTTATAAAATTATTTTAGGTTGTGATTTCTAATAAATTAACTAATATCTTTTATTTATTTTAAATTTTGAAAAATATTTAATTCATGGTTTAATATCGAATCGTACGGTCGTCGCGCGTATTCGTTCGAATCGTCACCCGTACGAACACGGCGATAACTATACTTTTCAACATGGTTTTCTAATTATTGGACATCATTCAAAACGTTAAAATTTCAGATATATTCGTACAGATCGTCACCTATACGAATAATCCGTCGGTTTAGCATTCACGTAACGACATCCGTTGTTGTTTTGTTCTGGAAAGCCTCACATACGTTTATACGTAACAAAATCCTAACACATAATCACATGATGCTTCTGTAACGCCAGATAATTATCTGACTGATGAACCATGTTTCTGAGTTTCGTTTCTGAAATTTGTCTGAACTGTACCATGATAACATAAAATGACACTGATATATGAACATCAACTGAGTTATGTACTTGAATTACTGTTCATGTTACTGTATCGATCACTGTTCCAGTAACGATTTCGGCACTGATGTTACAACTTTTGTATTCGGAAGCTGTTGGAAGCTATTGTTTCGGAAGTCTTTGTCTTCTTCTTTGGAGGATTCTGAAAAACAAGGTTATCTTTCGAAGGTATTCAGTCTTCGAAGTAACTTACGTTCCTTCCGAAGACTAATTACTTCCGACAGATAACTCTGTTCTTTCGAAGCTTTTTTGGACTTCTGGGAGTGGAGACAAGGACATAAAATATTTGGAAAGCATCAGCCTTTATGATCTTACAGTCTCCCCTAGGCTGATGCTTCCAAAACTTCATCGTTCTCCCCTTGAGACCTTTTCCCTTCCATTGGCCCACTTTATGGCAATCCCGCCATCAGCACCATTATCAGGGTTGTTGAGAGGGAGCCTTTCTAGATTAAATACAATGGGTTTAGCAACAATTATTAGCTCATTGATGTTTATCACCATTATGCCTCCATTTTGCTTCTTGAGAGGGAACATCTTATACTTTGCATCGAAGCTCCAGTCAATGATTGGAATATATGACATGATAGGCTCTGGTGCTCGCTCAGGCATAGGCTCAAAGACGAGGAACTTGCAGGCTCCTTTTTCCTTCTTGCCATTGTTTTTCTTCTCTTGAACTTTGTTTGGCCTGTATTCACAGTTAAGCTTTTCTGATCTCTGGCCTCTTGTTTTTCCCCTGCTCCCTCTTCCCTTGTGGCTTCCTCAGCTGCTGCAACATCAACATCAGGTATTTCTTCTGTTCTCCTCTCATCTTCCCTTGTGGAAATCTTAGAATCAGAAGCTGTAGATATTTTCTTTATGGGACCTTTTTTTTTTATTTTGATCATTGAAGATATAGGCATGTTGTCATAGGAGGGACTGGATGGAGGAGAGAGAGGCTCTTACTTTGGAACGAACATTTTTGGGAAGAGAGCCTTTATTGCAGTTGTACACATCATCTCCTCTCCTGCTCTGATTGCTGAACCAGAGAGAGATGTATCAAAAATAATTCTTCCCCTAAAGCTGAGATTAAGGGCTTCCCTTTGAGTCTGGATTTGTTCCAGTGAAGGCAACACTCCCTTGGATATCTTATTTTTAATATCTCTCATGTGAAGATCCATGGTTGAGTTCTTCATGGGACTAAGTTGTTGCCGAGAAAATCCATAGTTCATAAGGAACTTCTTCATCTTATATCGGTAAGGAGTCTCCTTTTGCTTCTTGGAGAACTGCCACAGCTTTGGATGCAGCAGCGACCTGTTCAACCTGCTGCACCCTATCCAGCTCAGCAGCCATTTTGAGTACTTACCAGAGTAGCACCTCGTTTATTTCAAAGCCTTTCTCCTGGAGAAGACCAGAGAGTCTGAGAATCTCTTCATCCAGGGAGGTGTATGGTCGACCTTTCTTCATCAATGGCCTCCTCTCCTCCTGAGCAGCTTCCACCTTTGGGGATAGTTTCCTTTTTCCTATGTCCATGATGTTTAACCCATAGGAGAAGGATCCTGTGGCCTCACCAATTGGTTCATCGGCCAATTGTTCTTTAGAGGAGGAAACCTCAATAATGATTGGGCCTTTAGAGACAGCTTCAGCTTCGGAGCTAACCTTAGCATTCAGTGCCCCCTCCGGTTGACCAACCATCCTGGAGGTTTCCTTAAGAGTTTCCTCAAAGAATACAGGATTGTAGGAGAGGTCTTCAACAGCCAATGTCCCAAAAGGGGATGTAGGTTCCATGGAGATAGAAATTTTTTCCTGTACATGATCTTCCATGGTAACCTTAGCTGTAGTCCCAGTAGGGGACTTATTCCCATAAGGGGACTCTTGGGTCTCAACAAGAGACCTAGGCTCCATGGAGATGTTGGAGGTAAGTTATTGTGCTATATCCATAGAAGCCTCTACAACTTCAGAAGAGGGGGAGGAATAGGAGCTTGAAAAATGAAAGTAATTTCCTAAGAACTCATCCTGTTCACTATCTAATTTGGATATGAATGGAGTGGGTTCTAGGGATTCCTCCTTCTTTCCTTCAGCTGGGGAGTCTGACCCCATAGGTTGTACCTTCTCCCCTTTTTGGTAGCATCAGCATCAGGGGTAAGGAAGGACACATGCCTAGAGTTAGGTTGGAATGGTGTATATATGATGGATGGGCGGAGCTAGAGGTCCAAGATGGTTGCATCTCTTTCCTGGACCTGCAGCCTCAGGGTAGCTGCTTCAGCCTCGAGATCGGCTGCCCTGGCTTGTAAGGTGTTGATAGTGGCCGTTAATTCCTGAATAATGATGCCCTCATCCACCTGAGTGAATCATGGGGTGATGGAATCCTGAGCTTTGCTCCTGCACCTCCACCACCAGATGTGGTTTCTTGGCACCCTGGATTCCACTCATTGAAGATGATCTCAAAGAATTCATCATCAATGTGAGTTGCCACAGAGGAGGTGATGTGTTGCAAAACATATCTGTTTTTCTATTTGTTTTTAGTTAATTTCTGTACAGTTTTATGCAAATTTTACAGTCGATTGATGCTGGTTCTTCACAATTCCATAAATTGTTGCTTGCAGGTAACAAGCATGATATTTTGGTATAAAAGATCAAGAAAACGAGTTCCCGGATGGACGAGAACAAACTCAAGATCAAAGGAAGAAGAATTCTGGAAATTCCCCTTGCCGCGTATCGCGACACCCACATAAAACCCTGTCGCGTAGAGCGACAGGTGGAAAAGTCAGTTTTGCCCTTTTTAATGATTGCGGGTTCGACCCGACTAATTTGTCGGGTAGTGGGTCCCGTCACGTAGCACGAAGGGTAAGCAGAAGCCTGTCGCGTAGCGCGACAGGGTTGAAATTTCAGAAAATCGAGTTTTATGTTTGGGAAACGACTAGACTGGGGAGGCGACTAGAAGCTAAAGGACGAGATTGGAGTCGAGTTGGATCATCGGGAAGCCCTAGACGAGTGATCCGAAGGGTGTAACGTGATCGGTTCTTCTTTCTTTCTTGTTATTCTCATTTGACAGATGTTTGGGATGTGTTTTGACATTATTTATTACTGTTCATTTAGTATGATTTGTGGCTAAACCTTCTAGACCACCTAGGGTTTTACTATTACGCATGTTTGATGTTTATAACGGTTGATTGTGGAAAAAGTTTGGATTTTTCAATGGTTTAACGATTTGGTTTGGATTCTTGGATGTATATGAATGTTTATGATGTTTGTGATCTAAGTTATTTTTGCCTCATGTGCTTTGGCGAATGTCTTTCGTGTAATAGGCGCATGCTAGGTCATTTACTTGGTGTTTTTGATTTGTAGATGGATTGCTAGACGTAGTGGTTCATAGGAGGAATAATTAAGTCACAAATGAATTAGATGTTTAACCAAATTCAATAGCCCTGAGGTGAGGGTTTGTTAGTATATCTTGCATGTTTAAGAACTAGTTAAAGTCTTTGTGAAAAGACCAAGATTAGGTAATTTGAACATAGTCTTGTATGCTAAATCCAAGATGAATTACCTGTCTATCCCTTGCATTTCATGCAGTGAGACTTTCCTTTCCGTGAGGTAGATGGTCTTTAGGATAAACCATTGATGGGTTGGTTAACTTGTGAGAGTAATTAACCTAAACTGGTGTTTAAGATACTTATAGACAATTTAGTTGAAATCTTTGAAAATGGTTAAAGAATCTCTAATTTGTTGATAAGCAAATATTTAAAGATCCCGGTTCCAAACATAAGTTCCATAATCAGTCTAAACACATTAAACATGTATAAAGTAAACCCTAGGTAGTCACTTCATCATTCGTGAGTTTTAGTTGCATTTGCCTGTTTGAGTCTTAATTTGATTTTCTAGATTTTATTATGTTCATTTTAATCAATTATTTACAAAACCCCCCTTTCAAACATTTAATTTAATTTATACCTTTTGTATAGATAGGTCCTTGAATTTATTTTGCACTTTCTATAGGAGTCTGTGGGTTCGATATCCGGACTTGCTTTTCTGTACTACTTTTTGATAGGTTCACTTGCCTGTTAGTAGTTTAGTTTAGAGAGTCTAGAGTATTACTTAGTGTCTAGGTTTGTTTTGATTTTGATTTATTTTAATTAAACTACTTTGCACACATCAAGTTTTTGGCGCCGTTGCCGGGGACTTCTTAGTCGATTGTGCAGTTTAGTTCTTGTGTCTTATCTGTGCATAGTTGTTTTTAGTTTTAGTTTTATTTTGTTTTGTTTTATTTCTTTTTGATTCATTTTTATTTCGTTTGCAGGTTTGGTAGTGTATGCCACACCTAAGTTCACACGGACCTCCACCTGAGCTTTCTTTGCCTTCAAGGAGCGATTCACGGGACTTTTCTGAGGGTTCTACAAGCGAGGTAAGTGCTTCTACACCCATCTCTGCTGATTCTTCTGAGCACACACCACCGTCTTCTTCTTCTTCTTCTACTAATTCTAGTCCTCGTTTGCACTTTATTCCACCCATGGCTGAGCGTCGCACGGTTCACCAGCAGGCCACTGCAGGTTTCACGGGACTTAACAATCCCATCACTGTGCCAAATATCACGAATGAAAATTCGTGGCAGATTCCCTCGTATATCATGACAGCCATTAATAACTCTCAGTTTAATGGCCGGGATGATGAGGATGCTCCAGCACACATAGCTCGCCTCACTCGCATCTGTGGTACCTTCAATCTTCAAGGTGCCACTGAAGATGCCATTTTCTTGCAGCTATTTCCCTTTTCTCTTGCGGGTAGGGCCTCCACTTGGCTTGATTTGCATGCACCTAGATCTTTCACTACTTGGGGCAGTCTTAGGGATGCATTCCTTAAGAAGTACTTTCCACCTGCCAAGGCAGCTCACCTTCGTGATGAGATCCACTCTTTTCGTATGGCACCCGATGAGCCATACTACCTTGCTTGGGAGAGATTCCAGAATTTTCTTAGCAGATGCTCCCAGCATGGTCTCTCTGACTGGGCCCTTGTAGAGAAATTCTACAATGATCTAACTTATGAGACACGGGCTCGTTTTGACACTTCTGCGGGTGGACATCTTATGGGAAAGAGGGATGTTGCTGAGTGTACTGATATGTTTGAGAGCTTTGCTCAGGCTGAGTATGCGCAGAGGTCTGCTAATAGGAATTCAAATCCTATTTCTAGTTCCTCCTCTTCCACGAGAGGAGTTCACCACGTTAATGTGGATACTAGTGTGGCAGCTGCTCTCGAGGCCTTGTTGAGGGATGTGAAGGAGTTGAAGATGAAGGCGGATAGGTGTGAGATCTGTAGGGGTGGCCATGCCACATCTGAGTGTTTGGTGGTCAACCAGGAGCAGGTTGACTATTTGGGGGGTCAAGGTAGGGGTAGCACGAACCCTTTCAATAACTCCTACAATCAAAATTGGAGAAACCACCCTAATTTTAATTGTTGCACTTCCGGTCATCCCCTGGTTTCCAATCTGGGTCATCTCATAACCAGGGACAGGGTCATTCTTCGGTTAGTCATCCGAGTCATACACCGGGGGCGGGTAGTAGTAGTGGTGGTAGTTCTGGGGGTAGCATGAGTAAGATAGAGGAGTTACTGACCCAGTTGGTTGCTAAGGATGCCAATACTCAGAAAACCCTTGCTGAGCATGACATTCTTCTGAAAAACCAACAATCTGCTTTTCTTGATCTTTAAAGATCTGTTGGTGATATTGCTAAGCGTTTGGATGAGAGGCCCCAAGGCCAGTTTTCGGGCAGCACTCAGCCTAATCCAAACGCTCATGTGAAAGCAGTGACTACTAGGAGTGGTCGAGGGGGTGTGAGTGTAGAGCCACCGGTTGAGGTAGATGATAAGGAACCGGTGGATGAGGAGATTGAGATGGAGACTCCTGGGGGGGGGGGTGCACATGAAGCCAGTCCCAGCAGGTACAATACCGACCAGTGAGTCTCCCGTAGTGGTCCCGATTGAGAAGAAACCGGTTGACGTTTGGCCGAGTCCTAAGATTGATCATGCACGACTTCCTTACCCTGCTCGCTTAGCTCACCAAAAGCATTCTTAGGAGTATGGTCATTTTCTTGACATGTTCAAACAGTTGAAGATCAATCTTCCGTTTATTGAGGCTCTTCAGCATATGCCTAAGTATGCCAAATTCCTTAAGGATTTGTTGAAAAGCAAGGATCGGCTAGGGGAACTTTCTAATGTTCCATTGAGTGGGGGGTGTTCTGCGGTGATTCTGAACAAGCTACCGGAAAAGTTGACAGATCCTGGGATCTTTGCAATCCCATGTCTGTTTGGTAGTGACACTCAGAGGCACGCATTGGCAGATTCAGGTGCTAGCATCAATTTGATGCCTTATTCTTTGTATGAGAAGCTAGCACTTAGTGAACTTCTGCCTACGCGCATGACATTGTCCCTTGCTGACCGGACGGTCAAGTGTCCACGAGGTATTGTTGAGAATCTGTTGGTGAAGGTGGACAAAAAAAGTGTTCCCCGTGGACTTTGTGATTCTTGACATGGAGGCTGATGAGAGTGTGCCTATCATTCTAGGCCGTCCTTTCTTGAGGACCGCTAAGGCCATCATTGATGTGTTTGATGGGAAGCTCACTCTTAGAGTGGGTGATGAGACTGTCACATTCAAGGTTGTGAAGTCTATGAGGCATCCCGGTGATCATGATGATTTTAGTGGCCCATGTCATTCTGTTTACTTCATAAATTCTTTCATGTCACACGTAGATAGGTGTCTTGAGTACGTGTGCGGGGCTGATTTGGTAGTTGAGAGGAGTGAGGAGGAGTGTGAGATTGTTGATGAGGGTGTTGATGTTATTTCTGAGGCATTAGAGATTGATGAGTTGAGGGAGGAGAGTAAGAAACCCTCTGTTGAGTCACCACCCGCCCTAGAGCTTAAGGTTTTACCCTCCCACTTAGAGTATGCATTTCTAGGAGAGGATTCCACTCTACCTATGGTCATTTCATCCAGGTTGAGTGAGGAGGAGAAGAAGAGATTGCTAGGTGTGTTGAGGTTGTATAAGGGGGCTATTGCTTGGACACTCTCCGATATCCAATGCATTAGTACTGCTTATTGCACACATAGGATACTCATGGAGGATGAGTATAAGCCAGTGGTCCAACCTTAGAGGCGTTTAAATCCCAATATGCAAGAGGTTGTGAAGAAGGAGGTGTTGAAGTTAATGGATGCAGGCTTGATTTATCCTATCTCGGATTCATCATGGGTGAGCCCTACTCAGGTTGTCCCTAAAAAGGGAGGGATGATAGTTATCACAAATGAGAAAAATGAGCTCATTCCTTCTCGCACTGTCACTGGGTGGCGAGTTTGCATCGACTATAGGAAACTTAACGATGCTACTCGGAAGGATCACTTTCCCCTTCCTTTCATTGATAAGATGTTGGAGATATTGGTAGGACAACAGTTCTATTGCTTCCTTGATGGCTTTTCTGGGTATTTCCAGATCCCCATTGCACCGGAGGATAAGGAAAAGACCACGTTCACGTGCCCCTATGGCACCTATGCTTATCGTCGCATGCCATTTGGGCTATGCAATGCTCCTGCTACATTTCAAAGGTGCATGGTAGCCATTTTCCAAGATATGATTGAATCATCCATGGAGGTGTTTATGGATGACTTTTCGGTTTATGGTGACTCATTTGATCAATGCTTAGTGAATCTTGAGAGGATGTTGAAGAGGTGTGTAGAGACGAAGTTGATGCTTAATTGGGAGAAGTGTCACTTCATGGTGACCGAGGGGATAGTTCTAGGTCACAAGATTTCGAGAGCGGTATTGAGGTAGAACAAGCTAAGATAGAGACTATAAGTAAACTCCCACCACCTTCAAGTGTTAAAGCAATTAGGAGTTTCCTTGGTCATGCGGGTTTTTATAGGCGGTTCATTAAGGATTTTCCAAAATCACTAGGCCTATGACCCATCTTCTAGAGAAAGATACCCCATTTTTGTTTGATGAGGAATGCATGAAGGCATTCAAATTCTTGAAGGAGGGGCTTGTGAGTGCTCCTATTTTGGTTGCCCCCGATTGGAGCTTGCCCTTTGAGCTCATGTGTGATGCTAGTGACCAAGCCGTTGGGGCGGTCTTGGGGCAAAGAAGAGAGAAGCATTTTCACCCAATATACTATGCTAGCAAAACTCTCAATGATGCCAAGAGAATTACACTACCACCGAGAAGGAGCTTCTAGCGGTAGTGTTTGCTTTTGACAAATTCCGGTCTTACCTTGTGCTTTCAAAGACCACCGTTTTCACCGACCACTCGGCTTTGAGGTTTCTTTTTGCAAAGAAAGATGCAAAACCTCGTCTCATTAGGTGGATTCTTTTGTTTTCGGAATTTGACATTGAGATCAAAGATAAGAAAGGGGCTGAAAATGTGGCGGCCGATCATCTCTCCCGGTTGGAGGATCCGGAGAGGAGTGAGATTAGTGAGGAGGAGATTGGTGATAGGTTCCCTCACGAGATGATCGACTTTGTAGAGGCGGAGAAGCAAGGGATGCCATGGTTCACCGACTTGGCAAATTTCCTTGCTCATGGAGTAGTAATTGAAGGGATGACTTCTCAACAAAAGAAGAAGTTCTTTAGAGATGCGGGTAAGTATGTTTGGGATGACCCGTACCTTTATCGTGTGGGAAGTGATAGGATTCTAAGGAGGTGTGTGAGTAGAAAGGAGGGCCTAGATATTTTAAGACATTGCCATGAAGGCTTGACGGGTGGACATCATGGTCATCATTCCACCACCCAAAAGGTTTTCGATTGTGGGTTTTATTGGCCTTCGGTGGTGAAGGATGCACTTGAGTTTGTGAAGAAGTGTGATCCTTGCCAACGCATTGGGAACATCTCCTCAAAGGATGAGATGCCTCAAAACTCGATTCAAGTGTTGGAGGCTTTTGATGTTTGGGGCATAGATTTTGTTGGACTTTCCCTTTGTCCAAAGGGAATAGGTATATACTCGTGGCCATAGATTATGTTTCAAAGTGGGTGGAAGCTCAAGCCTTGCCTACAAATGATGCCCGAGTAGTTCTCAAGTTCCTCAAGAAGTTGTTTAGTAGGTTTGGGACTCCTAGAGCTTTAATAAGTGACCGTGGCACACACTTTTGTAACACAATGTTAGAAAAGGCACTACAACGCTACGGTGTCACTCATCGTTTAGCGACCGCTTACCATCCTCAAACAAGCGGTCAAGTGGAGAATGCAAACCGAGGGGTGAAAAGGATACTTGAGAAGACCGTAGGGAAGAGTCGATAGGATTGGTCCGACAAGTTAGACGATGTGTTGTGGGCGTTTAGAACGGCCTACAAGACACCTTTAGGAACCACACCATACATAGTCGTCTATGGCAAAGCGTGCCATCTTCCCGTTGAATTGGAACATAGAGCTCTTTGGGCTCTTAAGACGGTCAACCTTGATCTTACCGAGGCGGGTGGGAAGAGGTATTTCCAAATTCATGAGTTAGAAGCCCTACGTGATGCGGTCTATGCACGTTCATTGAGTATCAAAGAGAAGACCAAGTCATTGCACGATAGGAGGTTGAAGGGTTTGAAGGAGTTTAAGAAAGGAGACCGGGTTTTGCTTTATAATTCCCGATTGAAATTGTTTGGAGGGAAGTTGAAGTCCAAGTGGACGGGTCCATACGTGGTTGAAGAAGTTTTTCCATATGGAACCGTTGAGTTGCAAAACGAAGTTAATGGGAACACTTGGAAAGTGAATGGTCATAGATTGAAACATTACATCGGAGGACCGATTGATGAGAGTGAGGAGGGGGAAGAGATCCTCCTAGAGAAACCCGAATGAAGGAGTGTTGAGGGGTTCTTGGGATGAAACCCAAGTGTAGAGTTTGTAAATGGTAGAGTTCTAAGGTGTTTGACGCGTTTTTAGTGTGATTTTCGTATTTATTTTCAGTTTTTCGTGTTCGTTTTTGTATGTTTTCTTGAGTTTTGCAGGTTTTTAATAATTTTGATGCATGGAAGATGGATTTGAGCTACCAGGTATGTTTCATTTACCTTAGAATAGATTTTAGGTGTTTAAGAAGGAAAAAAGAGGATGGAAATTTGGCTAAGGCATGAAAATGCAAGAAACTCTCTAGAAATTTGACCCCGTCGCGTCACACGAAACCCACTTGCCTATCTGTCGCGCTAGACTAGAGAATTGGGTCAATGCGCGGGTCAACAAGATGTCGCGCTACGCGACATCCATTTGGAACAATGTCGTGATACTCGACGCGTGCCCAGACGGGTTTTATTTGATTTCAAGCCCTAGATTTCACTTTCATCCCCATTTCTTCTCCTCTAATATCGTCGTCCACTTCCCTTTCACCACTATTTTCATCTTCTACCACCATTCTCCACCAATTTCACCCCCCAAAATCATCAATCATCACCCCACCTTCGATTTCAACCATTTCTTTCACCATTTCAACCCCATTTCACCATTTCACCATCTCCACCCTCCATTGACGGTTCAAAGCGTGAAGAAGAAGGATTGTCTTCAAAGCTTCAATTTTTCTTCTTAATCTCATCTTATAAGTCGATTCTAAGGTAATGTTACTAACTACTTTCAATTTTCCTTGCATTTTGATTCTTTGTTTACTTTTCTAGTGTAGTGCAAAGTTTAGAGTTTTGGTATTTGAGTGATTCTTGTTGATTTTAGTATGGTTTTAGTTTATTTAGTTTTGTTTACTGCTTCTAGGCTTCCCATTGTGGTTGAAATTGTTGTCTGATGTCCAAGAACCATAGATTGTAGTTTGGGTAAAGGCTTAAAATTTGAAATTTGTTCTTTTGATCTTAACAAGTTAAACAAACTGATTTTTGGAATGAAATTTGAGAAGATGATGTTCATTTAAGCTTTAAAATCAGTTTTTGGGATGGTTTGTTGTTGGGTTTGTTCTTGGAACCTGAATTGTATTATTGGGTAATCGCGAATGAAATGCTATACGGTTACAATCCTTGTTTTCCGTACTAACTTGGCAGCTTGTGTTTGATTTTGATGTTGTTTCAGGATGTCGGGAGCAAGCTCATCAGGTACAGGGGGAAAAGAAGAAGGGGGCCGGTTCCAAAGCCCCGGGGAGAACCCAGTTCCCCAGTCCAGCCACAAAGAGATGAGAGGACAATCCGCTATCTTGAAGCTGAGCGGATACCAGTTATCAAAACCAGAAGACTGAAGGATCATACCCTCTTGGTGTTTGACATGGGCACCTTTGAGAGTGATAGGCTGGATAGGTTTGTATCTCTGGAACTCCTACACCATAGGAATATCAATTGGGAGTTAGTGGGCCAACTAGGTCAGAGAGATAGGCTGGAGAGGCTATTAGGGCCTAAATGGAGGAGGGTATTAGCTTGTGATTGGCCTCAATATAAGGAGTTGACCATGGAGTTTCACTCCACTTTTATGTATGATGATTTTGAGTTCGACTCCTTGGATGCTATTTCTTTCCCGTTAGGTAGGCGAGTTTATGAGATGTCTATCCCCCAATTTGCTGTTGTTTGTGGATTCTATATCGAGGATGAGGTCCTGGCACCTGGTTTTATGCAATCTTTTAGGGGAGCTACTAAGAAGAATAGAGATTTTCGTCTTTCTGAGGTGGATCTGAGTGAGTTCTGGGCTACAATTGCTGATGCCCCGTTTTCCACTAGTATGCTAGAGTAAAACATCAGAGACCCCTTGTTGAGATACATTCATAGGGTGTTGGCATGTACTGTTGTAGGAAGGAGTTCGGGGGAAGAAAAGGTCAACTGGATTGACCTTTTCTGTTTGTACTGCATGATGACAGGTAGAGAGGCCAATGTGGCCTCTGTGTTGGCTACTTCTTTGGCTAGAGCTATAGGGGGGGCAGACGAGCTAGGTTAGACATGGGCCCTTATATCTACTGTATGGCAGAGTATTTGGGAGTTTTTGATAGGTATCGTCCTGATTTAATGACCTTAGGACCATGGACCACACCCATAGATTTGAGGGACCTGCAGAGAGTAGGCATTGTAGAGAGAGATGACCCACCAAGGTGGGCAGGTTTTATGGTAGGACCCTAGGTGATGCCTCCACATGGGACACCCGCAGCTGAGACGGTCATGGGCTAAGTCCCAACTCACAGGCAGAGGCCTGTTTATAAGAGAGATTTTCCCCCTAGGCAGTACTCACTCAGGGAACCTATACCTGATCCACTTACTCTAGAATCCCTATGCCATAGGATGGATGGATATCATGATCAGTATAGAGATTGGAGAGAGCATGATCAGAAGAGGCAAGAGGATGCCATGAGATATTTGATGACCTCGCTCCACATTAACATTCCTGAGTTTTATAGGGCACCGGAGGATCATGATGGGGGAGATGATGAAGAGTAAGTGTGGGGAGGTGTTGGCATGTTGGTCTGCTGCAGTTTGTTCGTGATTATTGAACACTTGTATGCTTTAACATTTGTGGTTTGGTTGGTTATGGGTTGGTGGATTTTGAACTTTTTGGTTGTGGTTTATTATTGTAGTTGAACTTATGGTTGTTTATCTTGATCTTTTTGGTGCTTGTTTCATATGGTTGTTTATGGCTTGTGGAGCAATTTGTAGAGTGAAGAGCTTACGTGGAAAGACTGGCTCTCGACAGTCTTCTTTTTAACCAGCTAAGTCATTTTCATTTTTCACTTTCTTTTTCTTTTTAGTTTTTCTTTTGGGATTCTCTTTCTCTACATTGGGGACAATGTATAGTTTAAGTGTGGGGATGGGAAACTTAGTTAGTTTAATTTTGTTTTTTATTAACTTAGTAGTAGTTTTTGAATTTTAAGTTTTTGAGTCAAAATTTTTGTTTTACAATCTCTAGCTTAGTTCTTTTTGTTCCTTGTTTAAGTTGGTTGCAAAAAGCATGATGGGAAATGATAGGAAAGTTAGGTTTTGTGATTTCATTATGCTTTGGTTATGGGATATGTAAGTAGGCTCAACTGATTGTATTTGTCCCGTAGGATTGGTAAAATCATATTTAAATGCATGAATTTCATGGGAAACATCTTGGGGGTTTGGAATTAATGAAACTGTTTTCTAAGTCATAAAGAAATCCTTGCATAATAACAAATTAGAGTTTTGAAAATCTGATTTTTGTTTGGCACATAAGTACTCTTTTTATGAGAGTAAATCCGAGTCTTATGACGCCTCCATTTCACCAATTAAGCTGAAAAGAAGTTGGATTAATAACTTATGTGTCACACGCCGGGTTGCAGCCTGGTTGAAACACCACTAAGTTAAATTCAATGGATTGAAAAATAAAAGAAAATGCTCACGCTTCCATCTGTTTCATATATAAAAATCTGATATAAGAAATTCCTGGTTTGTTTATATGTGAGGATGACTTGAAAGCTAGAACCCAGGTTTGATTTGATTTTAGGTTTCCTAAGTGTGGGTCTAATGAAATGAAATGCAGAACATGAACTTAATAACCATGATTAAGGGATGAGAACAATCAGTATGGGTTTAACAGGACAAAAATACTTGCAATCTTTTCCAAAGCATTGAATTCTGAATTGATTATGTTAATTGTGTGGGAAACCATTTTATTTGACTACGATCCGAGATTTTTGCATAAGTCTTTTTCAGGGACGAAAAAGAGATAAGTGTGGGGATGTGATGTGTTGCAAAACACATCTGTTTTTCTGTTTGTTTTTAGTTAATTTCTGTACAGTTTTATGCAAATTTTAGAGTTGATTGATGCTGGTTCTTCACAATTCCATAAATTGTTGCTTGCAGGTAACAAGCATGATATTTTGGTATAAAAGATCAAGAAAACGAGCTCCCGGATGGACGAGAACAAACTCAAGATCAAAGGAAGAAGAATTCTGGAAATTCCCCTTGTCGCGTATCGCGACACCCACATAAAACCCTGTCGCGTTGCGCGATAGGTGGAAAAGTCAGTTTTGCCCTTTTATTGATTACGGGTTTGACCCGACTAATTTGTCGGGTAGTGGGTCCCGTCACGTAGCGCGAAGGGTAAGCAGAAGCCTGTTGCGTAGCGCGACATGGTTGAAATTTCAGAAAATCGAGTTTTATGTTTGGGAAACGACTGGACTGGGGAGGATATTCGATTCTGGACGATCAGATACGACTGGGGAGGCGACTAGAAGCTAAAGGACTAGATTGGAGTCGAGTTGGATCATCGGGAACCCTAGACGAGTGATCCGAAGGGTGTAACGTGATCGGTTCTTCTTTCTTTCTTGTTATTCTCATTTGACAGATGTTTGGGATGTGTTTTGACATTATTTATTACTGTTCATTTAGTATGATTTGTGGCTAAACCTTCTAGACCACCTAGGGTTTTACTATTACGCATGTTTGATGTTTATAACGGTTGATTGTGGAACAAGTTTGGATTTTTCAATGGTTTAACGATTTGGTTTGGATTCTTGGATGTATATGAATGTTTATGATGTTTGTGATCTAAGTTATTTTTGCCTCATGTGCTTTGGCGAATGTCTTTCGTGTAATAGGCGCATGCTAGGTCATTTACTTGGTGTTTTTGATTTGTAGATGGATTGCTAGACGTAGTGGTTCATAGGAGGAATAATTAAGTCACAAATGAATTAGATGTTTAACCAAATTCAATAGCCCTGAGGTGAGGGTTTGTTAGTATATCTTGCATGTTTAAGAACTAGTTAAAGTCTTTGTGAAAAGACCAAGATTAGGTAATTTGAACATAGTCTTGTATGCTAAATCCAAGATGAATTACCTGTCTATCCCTTGCATTTCATGCAGTGAGACTTTCCTTTCCGTGAGGTAGATGGTCTTTAGGATAAACCATTGATGGGTTGGTTAACTTGTGAGAGTAATTAACCTAAACTGGTGTTTAAGATACTTATAGACAATTTAGTTGAAATCTTTGAAAATGGTTAAAGAATCTCTAATTTGTTGATAAGCAAATATTTAAAGATCCCGGTTCCAAACATAAGTTCCATAATCAGTCTAAACACATTAAACATGTATAAAGTAAACCCTAGGTAGTCACTTCATCATTCGTGAGTTTTAGTTGCATTTGCCTGTTTGAGTCTTAATTTGATTTTCTAGATTTTATTATGTTCATTTTAATCAATTATTTACAAAACCCCCCTTTCAAACATTTAATTTAATTTATACCTTTTGTATAGATAGGTCCTTGAATTTATTTTTCGCTTTCTATAGGAGTCTGTGGGTTCGATATCCGGACTTGCTTTTCTGTACTATTTTTTGATAGGTTTAGTTGCCTGTTAGTAGTTTAGTTTAGAGAGTCTAGAGTATTACTTAGTGTCTTGGTTAGTTTTGATTTTTATTTATTTTAATTAAATTACTTTGCACACATCAGGAGGTCCTATTTCCTTTACCACTCTCATGATAAATTTAAGAAAGCTCATCAGTAGTGGCAGCCTCCACTGTATTGACCTCTTCAAAACTTTTGGGGTCAACCTTTGTAAATGTAGGCTCTGGGTCACGGAACCTTTCTTGCAACTCTGTCACCACTCTCTAGTAAAGTTTAGGAAGTGGGATAGAGTGGATCATTCAGAGAAACTGAAGAGGTTCCTTGAGCCTGGGTAAATGGATGGGTGAGGGGCATTGACGGTGAAGATATTCCTATGGACCTAGGAGATAGTCCTAATATTAGTGGAGTTGCTTCAAAGGAGGATGACTGCATTATGGGAGTGTCCCTTTGGATATTCTTAGCGATGTACGGTGACATACACTGAGGGCTTTCAGGCTGATGAGAGGCAACCACTTGATCCAGAGGAAGATCAAGTGGTGAAACAGTAGGTGTGGTCTGAATGATCCATGCCAGATCTTTTGGCACTTTTCTTTTTGGGTTTGGAAGAAGGTGCCTGAACATCTTTAGAGAGTTGTTCAGGGGTTTGTTTTTATTTGTGTGTGATTTTGATTGGGTAAGGAGTTGAAGGAAAAGGTGTGGGTTCAACATCTATTTGGTTTACAGAGCTGTCACCTTCAGGAGCAGTAAGCCCCATAGAAGAAAGAAGAGGAGTGAAAGTCGTAGAAAAAATTATGTACTCTTCTTCTTCAATTGAACAATAACTTTGGCCGTAACCAAGGGAACATGATATGTATGCCCAGTCAGTGAGAGCGAAGAGTCTAACTCACTATTGAAGATATGTTGCAAAAATATGGTATACATACAAAATTTCTTTGGGGACGAGAGATTGTGTACCAAGTTATTGAAAACAAAAGCTGAAAAATTAAAAGGTTGGTGGGAAATCAGACCGTGAATAGCCGAAGCTAAATAAGAGGGAATTTGATCCCAACCACTGGTTTTATTTGAAAGACAATGTAAAAAAACATGTATGAGATACTTATAATTATAGGACACTCTGCCCTTCAAATAGGTAGTTGAAGGAAGAGGACCTTCGTATCCCATTGACCTAAAGGTCACTGCTACCTCATCTCGTGTGAATGAGACCCTTCCCCGACATCATTAAGATTGAGATGCCGACATATGGTCTCCATAGATATGGAGATGGGATGAGCATCAATGGTAGCCATGAGAGATCTACCATTAGGAGATGTAACAATAGAACACGAACCCCAAAATTGTTGGTGATGAGATTCATACACCAAGGGGTTAAGAGTGAGTGTTGTAAAATACATGCTCCTTCTTAGAAAGGAGATGATTGGGGCAAAATCAGAATCAGGTTCTGCTGAAAGCTCCGCAATGGGGTTGTGAGCAGGTTTGGAAGCAAGAAGAGCCATTTGAAATGTGCGAGGTTTAGGGTTGATTGAAGGAAACTGAAAATTTGAAGGTGGAAGAATGAGAATTTGAAAGGCGGGAGACCTTTTATACCTTCGGATGCCAATATTTAATATAGAGACATATTTAATTTTGAGATCCGGAGTGTCAGAGAAAAGGTCTTCCGAGACAGATGTTTTGAACAATGAGGTTCATTTTCTTCAGAATGAAAGAACAAGTTTCCAAGAAGAATGCATTCGGAAGGAGACAATACAAGACTAAAATATTTCTTCAAAAGAAATGCGCTTCCGAGGTATATTTAAAGTCTTCATTGAAAACTAGAAATATATCATCACAAGAGCTTTCTTCTGAAGGTTCAGAATGCCATCAACAGAGAAGTTTATGCTTCGGAAGACATTTACTTCTGACTAGAGGAGATTGCTAAGTAAACAATGTCTATTTATCAGAAGATGAAGCTTCCTAAAACAAAGAAGTGTATTGGATGATAAATACTTGTAAGAAGAATTAGTTTCTTCAGAAGTGTGACTTCTTCCGACTTATGGTTTAAATAAGGCTTCCGAAGATTTAAAATATCTTCTGATGAGTAAATGTCATCGAAAGAGAATTTAAGTTTATCTTCTGAAGGCTTATTTAAACCTTATTACCCATTCAACTTATTCAAAATTGATCATGCCAATACCAGTTATTAAATACCTGAATCTACTTTTATCAAAGGCCTTAGTGAAGAGATCAACAACATTATGTTTGGGATTAACTTTGACTAAGTGAATGAGCTTCTTTTCTCCACAATCTCTGATGAAATGATATCTGATATCAATATACTTGGTCTTGGAATGCTTGACTGGATTGTTGGTGATGGAAATTGCACTGGAGTTGTCTATTTGTATAGGAGTATTGAAGAGTTCCACTCCATAGTCTTTCATTTGATTATGAATCCAAATCACTTGAGCACAACAGCTTGAGGTAGCAATGTATTCAGCTTTTGCAGTAGAGGTAGAAACACAAGTCTGATTCTTACATTGCCATGAGACTATTCTAGATCCAGGAAATTGACAAGCTCCTAAGGTGGACTTCTTACTAATGTTGCAACCTCCATAATCACTATCAGTATATGCCATGAACTAAAAATCTGTATTCCTTGGATACCATAATCCTAGGCCTGGGGCTCATTTGAGGTATCAGGAGATTCATTTCACAGCAAGCATGTGAGAACTTTCCGGATTAGCCTGAAATCTAGCACATAGGCAAGTAGCAAACATGATATTAGGTCTGCTTGCTGTGATATACATCAAAGAGCCAATCATAGCTCTGTACTGGTGTTGATCAACATCCTCCCCCTCAAGATCAGGTCCTAAGGATGTTGCTTTGGACATAGGTGTACCTAAAGCTTTGCATTTTAGAAAACGTGAATCTTTCAAGAATATCCTTGACATATGTTGGAAAATAAGGACTGATGAGCAAACCCACTAAAGCCAGACACTTGAATAAAACCGCGGAAAGACAAGCCGCGGATGCTTCTCTTCCGATTGAAGAACTGCTTCAGTATCGAAAGACTCTCAGCGGAAGCTTCGCCAAAAAGAAGTGCCTCTGAACTTATTCCCTCAGAAGACAATAGCTAATCCTGACATCATCGGAAGACAACCTCTTCATCAGAAGAAGTCAAATGACTCGGAAGACAATCTTCCCTTCCCAAATAACTGATTACTTAATCAGCTTCCGATAAACAACTTTCGAAGGAATAAACACTGAACTCCAGTACATCTACATCAACATCGGAAGACCTGAAGACTCTGGTTTCCGTTGTTGTTGACTTTGTATTTGTACTAGTCTGTTGTATCAGTGTCTGTACTAATGTCAGCTATTTGTCTTATTATTTCTTGTCTTGTATCATAGAATGTTTGGGTATTTAAGTCCCAACATTCTCTGAATAATTAAGGATTACTTCCCGCATATTTCCTTGTGCTTTCTATCTCTCATCTTCTCTCTTTCTAGGCAAGAAAACTAAAACAACGAAAATAACTTGTGCAAAACTTTAGAGGGAGCTGAAACCTAAGCTTTGACTAAGTGTCTAAAGCTTTCCTGGTTGAATAGCTACTACTCGAGGTTCTTGTAGTTCAACAATTGGTATCAGAGCCTTGTCCTTAGTCTTGGTTTAACCATCAAGACTAAAACTCAAAGCTCTAATTGATATCTTGTTGTTTTAGTTTTATGCACTCTATCTCTTCTGTCTTTCTTGTTTTCTTTAAATCTGTAGGAGTTTGATTTTTTAACTAATCTGTGTTCAAAAGTCATTCTAACAATTCACCTTGAGATCTCATCACTAGTTGATTTGCTCATAATTATTTGTGAACCAATGGCAGAGAAATTCTCTATCGATCCCCATAACACTGGATCTACCACGAAGCCACCAATCTTGGTCAGGCATCAGTATAACGTTTGGCAGAGGCGGATGTTACACTTCCTGTCTAATAATCATACAGGATGTTGGAAGTCTGTCATGTTCGGACCGCATAAACCAACAGTCCTGGACACGGAGACTGGAGACGATGTCCTGAAAGATCCTCGGAACTACACCGAAGTGGATTACCAGAAGTTGGAGCTTGATGTAAAGGCACATGCTCAGTTGGCTATGGACCTTCCCAATGAAATATACTCTGGTCTTCTTCACCATGAGTCTGCTAAAGACTTGTGGGATGCTCTAAAAGAGCAATTCGGTGGTACCGAAGACGTTGTAGCCAATACCAGGGAGATATTATCTCAACACTACGAGACATTCTCCCAACTAAATAATGATTTACTGACTCAGCATTTTGAACGATTCACTTCTCTCTTAAGTGAATTAAAACTTGCTGGTCAAGTGTACCCCTCTGTCTCGGTCTTGAACCGCTTCTTGAGATCTCTACCTGACAAATGGGAGACCTATTCCATTGTCATGAGATCCTCTCCAAACTTTGGCAAGCTCTCGCTCGCTCAACTTCATGGAAAGTTGCTCACATTTGAGCGAGAGATTGACCAGAAGAGAAAACTCATAAAGTCTGGTAAATCAACGGAAGAGTATGTGCAAGGGAACACAGCTCTTCTGAGTCATAACTCTGAATCAAATGATCAGGGTTATGATGAATATATTGACATAACCACTGGCATCACTTCTTCTTCCTGTGTTGACCAGTATCCCATCTCTGATCATCTGTGTTTTATCATGGATGATCTCCATCAAGTTCCAAGCGATGACTTGGAAGAGATGGACATTCGTCACCAACTGGCCCTCTTGAGTATTAGAACGAACAAGTTCTACAAGAGGACCAGAAGGAAATTCCCTGGTATTCTAAGGAAAACCAGGTTCAGCCTAAATAAGTCTGAGGTCCAATGCTACAGATGCCATGGCACTGGACACTTCGCCAGGGAGTGCAAAATTGCTCCCAACTCAAATTCTTCATCGTATGTGACTTTCCCTAACTCTTAATCACATACTTCTTATGAACCTTTTTCTTCTTCTTCTTCATCCTTCAAAAGGCACAACAATCCCTAGGAGTCAGTACATATTGTACAAACCCCTCCTTCTACCAATGTACAATTTGTACAAACTGCTAATGATAGCATGTATCAACTGACTCCTGCACCTCTTCAAATTGTGGCACCATCTTCCTCTCAAATAAATATACCAGGCCCTGCTGCTCAATCTCCTTCTTCCAGTCAACCAGCTCTCTTTACCCAAGAGTATGTCGACTGGAGCAGCTTGCCTGAAGATGTAAGCTATGCCCTCATCGCCTCCGAACCAACATATTTCGCTCTTATGGCTATTGGTGATGATTCTTCCTCTTCTGAACAACCTGCTGCAGACACTCCTGATGCACATGTATCTTCCTCCACTCTAGAAAAACTATGCACTGATACGTGCATAGAGGCTTTTGCAAAAATAAAGAAAGCCAATGTGTTGCTTCAACAACAAAATCAAGAGTTGGAGCAACTGCTTGACAATAAAAATTGTGAAATAGAAAGGCTAATAAAAAATAAAGACAGTCAAATTTTTGTCCTAATGACTGAAAAGTCCAATCTACAAGCTCTATTCAATTTGCAAAATGAAAAATATGTAGCTTGTAGAGATGAATTGTCTCAGACCAAGGTTAGCTGTGACAAGTGGGCCGAATCCTACAAAAGGTTCAAAATGCCTTTATGTAAGCAAGTTCACAGCAAAGCCAAGTTTGGAATCGGGTTTAATCATACTATTCCTCTAGAGGACTACACCCCGATTGACAATAAAATAAATGAGACTGATTCTGAGCCCATTTCCCCCACCTTTCTTCCAAATGAAATTCCATCCACTACAATCACACCTCCAAGAGTGTACCAACCTCCACAGTTTCGCACGTTTGTTTATCCCACTGAAACTAAAGTTGAGATACAGGAGGAAACACTCTTGGAAATTGATCAAAATAAAAATGCTTTTGAACAAACTGAGACTGCTCCTACCATGAGCTCTACTCAAAGTTCGAAAGGTACAAGTATTCATAAGACTTCTGATAGTCATGCTGCCCGCCATGACAAAGGAAACAGGCCCATGTTTGACATCAGATTTCCTCCGTCTTATCCTCATCCCCCCTATCCAATAATGAAGGCAAATAAGCCTTTTATCCCCAACTACTCTGCTTTGTCTCCTGCTTGTCTAAAATGTTTTAAGTATAATCATACTACTAAAAATTGTTGGACAAAAACTCCTCTGGAGAAAGCAAGAGAAAATCTAAATGCTGAAAAATTGAAAGCCGAACATGGTTCTTCAACTAAAGGAAAATTTCCTAAAAAAATGAAGAAATCAAAGAAGGCTAATAGATTTTCAGCACCTTCTCATTCATCACCTTATTCTTCTTCTCCTTCACCTGCTTCACCCGGGCCTTCTATCCTTGGAACACTACCTTCTTACCCCATGGTGATTCCTGCTGCCCATCCTTCTGCTGATGTGAACCCTCCTTTCATGGATTCACAAATCAATATCTTGCATCAAAATCAGCAATAGCTGATATTGATGATGCAGAAATTGATGAATAACTCTCAGCAAAATAAATAAACATCCTCTTTCTCTTCTATAAATAAAATAAGACCCATATTGAACCTATTGCAAATAAATTGTCATGTGCAGAGACCTTCTTCAAACCAAAGTCATCTATGGTATGTGGACAGTGGAGGCTCTAGGCACATGACAGGATGCAGATCCATTTTAAATAACTTCATTCCAAAGAATGGAGGATCTGTTTCCTTTAGGAATAATGCAAAAGGTTGTATAGTAGGGTCTGGTTCTGTCCAGGGTGGAAAATTGCACTTTAAGGATGTTAGCTTAGTTGAAAATCTCAAGTTTAATCTCTTGAGTGTTTCTCAACTAGCTGACAAAAACTTCAGTTCATTTTTCACCAAGGACAGTTGTAAAATTCTTTCCCCTGAAATAAATTCAAAAATAAAGATCTTAATTGATCAACACACCTTGCTTACGGCTAAATGAAGTGGAAACGTCTACATTGTATACATGACCACTGACTCTCAAACATCCTCTCCTACTTGTTTGATTGCCAAAGCATCATCTTCTGAGACCGCTCTTTGGCATAGAAGATTCAGTCACCTCAACCACCAATCTCTTCATAAGCTTTCTACCCTTTCATTAGTAAGAGGATTACCTTCCAAAGAATTTCACTTTGAAGGTCAATGTGAATCTTGCTTAAAGGGAAAGCAACATAAAACATCACATAAATCTATTGAGGAGTCCAAAACAACTAACTGTCTCAATCTACTTCACATGGATCCTTTTGGTCTAGTGAAGGTAGCCAGTTTGGCCAGAAAGAAATACTGTCTAGTTGTTGTGGATGACTACTCAAGATTTTGCTGGACCTTTTTTCTCTTCAGCAAAGATGAGACTTTTGATAAAATAATTGCACTTATCACTCAACTTGAAAGACAGTTTAGTCTTCCAGTTAAAACAATAAGGAGTAATAACGGGACTGAATTCAAGAACCAGGTCCTTGATAAGTTCTGCATCTCTAAAGGAATCATTAGACAATATAGTGTTCCTAGAACTCCCGCTCAAAATGGAGTTGTGGAAAGGAAGAATATGACACTTATTGAAGCTGCAAGAACTATGCTTGCAGATTCAGGATTACCTTTATCCTTCTGGGCTGAGACAGTAAACACTGCTTGCTATGTCTTGAACAGAGTTCACATTGTGAAAAGACATAACAAGACTTCCTATGAAGTCCTTTATAACATAAGCCTCTCATCTCCTTCTTTAAAGTCTTTGGGTGTCCGTGCTTCATCTTGAACACAAAAGACTCTTTATCCAAGTTTGCTGCTAAAGTAGATTCTGGATACTTTGTCGGATATTCTCAGACCTCTAAGGCTTACCGAGCTTTCAATCTCAGGACTAAAATTGTTGAAGAAACTATTGATGTCAAATTCAATGAATCTGCTTCGACCTCATCTTTCCCCTATGCTCCTGATGATCTCTTTAATCTTGAAAGCTTCACCTACATCTCTTCTACCCCTTCTTCCTCTTCTTCTTCAGAATTTTGTCAGACTTCTGAAGATCTATCTTCTCTTGAAAAGTGTTCTGTCTCTAAATTATTTTCCTCTTTTCCTTCTCATCAAATAAATTCCCAGGACTTTATCCCCAGTCTTGGATAACTCACATGTAGATGTTCCTAAAAATGGTCATGTTTACCCTCCAGAAAATTCTCCTGGCCATACAGAAAACTCACCTTCTTCCGATGCAGCCTCTTCCAATAATTGTTTAGACATCATTCCCTTCAGTAGAAATCATCTTCTAGAACAAATCTTAGGTGATCTACATAAAGGTGTTCAAACTAGGAGCCAGATTTCGAAGTTTTGCCTTCATGCAGCCTTCCTATCCCAAGTTGAACCTTCCAAATATCAGGAAGCTCTCAAAGATAATAATTGGGTAGAGGCTATGCAGGATGAACTGCTACAGTTCAAAAGGCAAAACTTTTGGACTCTTTGCCCCTTGCCGGCAGGAAAATACCCTATCGGAACCAGATGGGTATTCAGAAATAAAACAGATGACAGAGGTATTGTAATAAAAAATAAAGCCCGGTTGGTAGTACAAGGTTACTGCCAAGAGGAAGGCATTGATTCCGATGAAACCTTTGCTCCTGTGGCCAGACTGGAAGCCATTAGACTCTTCCTAGCATTTGCCATCTCCCATAACATAAAGGTATATCAAATAGATATAAAGAGTGCATTTCTGTATGGGACAATAAAGGAGGAAGTCTATGTGTGTCAACCTCCAGGATTCGATGATGTTCATCATCCTGATTGGGTGTACAGACTACACAAAGCACTTTATGGTCTGAAACAAGCACCCAGAGCATGGTATGATACTCTCTCTCAATTTCTTCTTTCTAATAAATTTTCTCGAGGAACCATTGATAAGACTTTGTTCATCAAGAGGGTAGACAAGGAACTTTTGCTGGTCCAAATTTATGTTGATGACATCATTTTTGGATCAACAAAACCTTCCTTGTGTGAACAATTTTCTAAATTAATTTCTTCAAAGTTTGAAATGAGTGCTTTAAGTGAACTAAAAACATTTTTAGGACTCCAAGTAAAACAAACCCCCAATGGGACTTTCATTCATTAATCAAAATATGTAAAGGATCTTCTAAATAAATTTGATATGAATTATTGCAATATAATTTCTACCCCAATGGCTACAAATCCTGGAATAAGTCCAGATGAAAATGATGAACCTGTAGATCAAACCCTCTGCAGGTGCATGATTGGATCTTTGATGTATCATACTGCATCAAGGAAGACATCATGTATGCAACATGTGTCTGTGCAAGCTACCAATCAGCCCCCAAACAATTCCATTTATCATTTGTGAAGAGGATACTAAGATATCTTAAAGACACTCCTGTGCTAGGTATTTGGTATCCTACTAACCAAACTTGTAAGCTTGTTGGTTTTTCAGACAATGATTATGCAGGATGCTTGCTCACAAGGAAGTCTACTTCGGGAGGTTGTCAGTTCTTTGCAAATTGCTTAGTATCATGGCAAAGCAAAAAAGCAAACATCGGTGTCAAATTCAACTGCTGAAGCTGAGTACAGTGCAGCAGCTCATTGCACTGCCCAAATCCTTTGGTTGCAATATCAACTACTGGACTTTGGAATAACTGAACTTAAAACACCTCTCCTAATAGATAGCGAAGCAGCCAAAAATATAATAAAGAATCCTGTCTACCATTCAAAAACCAAACATATAGAAATAAGGCATCACTTCATTAGAGACTGTTTTGAAAAGGGATTAATTGTCTCAGAACATGTCTCTACAAGTGACCAAATAGCAGATATATTTACCAAAGACTTGGACTCTTCAACTTTTTCTAAGTTTGTAGCTAAATTGGGTATGATAAATATAAGCTAATAAATGTGGTTAAGAATCTGTTTTTTTAAACCAATAAATAAATACATAAAAGAATAATCTTTATTGATTATCCTAACAACGGATATTTGATAAACCACTGATGAAGAAAACTTGGTATCTCTCAATGGTTATCCCATAACTCGGATAGGATCAGTGGTTGTTATGCACACTGCTTCATATCTATCCGCGGTTACAACTTCCGTTGTTACAATTTAAACCTTCTATGGTTTCCTTTCTTCCGATGTCTCTTCTTCTTCCGACGTCTCTTCTTTTTCTGATGCCTCTTCTTTCGAAGAATTTTAATCAAGTCATTTATCTTTGGTTAAATTTCTTCCGAAAATAAAACTCTTCCGAAGATTAAATAATCCTTCATATTTAAATCTTCCTTGCCCAAGTGGTTATCAAATCTCTTGATAATTACGACAGATTCGGTCGTCACTAATCTCTCTGCAAGATTAGACCTCTTACAGTTAATAGAATTGACACTCATTAATTGTTCTCACGACTCGATGCTATATTTATTTCCATTTTTATCCTAAATGACCACTGATCTTCTTTCCTTATTTATATCAGTTGTTGTCTTATTTAATCCATCAGTTCTTTCATAACACTTCTTGATCGTTGTTGATCAAGAACACTCCTCCTTCAACTTTGACACTTCCGGTTGCTACTCATGGCAAGGACTATTGCTTGTCAGGCATGTCGCCTGGCACGATGCATTTACACTGCTTCCGTCTGAGCTTTATGCTCATGATGGTGGTGTAACGGCATCGGACCAGGCTTCATTCCCGAAAAAGCATTGTATGTACTTCAGGGTGTGCATGAGCGTACTTTGTTGTCGTTTCCTTCTTCTCTCTCATGATCACAGGTTTGTCCGATGGGTAAAAACCCTAAGGTAAAGCTTTTGGTATGTTATAAGTAGTGGCGGTTTTTCATTTTTGAAACCGCTCTTGTGTGTGAACGGTTAGTCTTCCTTATCTCTTTTTCTTTAAAGCAAAGTTTGTTCTCACACTTTGCCTTCATAACTGCTCGATGTTTATCATCACGAAATAACAATGGCTTTGAAAATCAAACCGATCCATAACCTCGAAGCTTACCTTGTCAAATCTTCTAAGTATCCTCACTACAACGAAGCTATCGACACTCTGGTAAACTCTTTTGTTCACACTGCTCTTGTTCTAAACCCTCCTATTTCTGAAGTTGCTCTAAGCCAGTTTTGGGCAAACTCATCCTTGGTGATGAAGGACGACTATGTTGAAAGCATCGCTTCGGTGGTCGCTGGTCAACAAATCACCATCACTCCCACAAAAATAAGTGTTGCCCTAAACTTGAATGACACTGAGGCTCCTCCCACTGTTTCTCTAAAACTCCTTCATAATACCTTCATCCAATGTTATTATCAGGGTGACCTGAAGAATAGGACGTTGTACGAAGCCTTCTTTTACCCTAAGTACAAGTTACTGTATCACACTATACTCCAGTGTTTGTCTCAGAAGTCGACAAGTTGGGGAGAAATGCCATATGACATGCAATATGTCATCTATGCAGTTCTTTCCAATGAAAAGGTCAATCTGTCTAAAATAATTTTTGACCATCTGGTAAATCACCAGAAAAGTCCCAAGTTTCTGCTCTATCCTAGGTTTATAATGGCATGTCTCTTTGCTGACCTTAATAAGGCTTGTCATATTGCTCCTCTTTCCACCATCAAGAGCATTGACAAACAAGTGTCCACTAGATTGAACACTGATCCAAAACATACGAATGACACTGAGGAAACACCCATCCTCGGTGAACCCACATCCATCTCCTCCACACCTGTAAAGGTACCGCCCAAAAGAAAAGCTTCTACCAAAGCCTCTAAGCCTAAGAATCCCAAACAGACTGTTCAGGAAGATGAGATCCCTGAACATGTCTCTGTCCCCACTGGACAGTTGGATACATCTGTTTCATCCTCACAGATGCATCAAAGATCTTCATCCCACCTAGCTTCTCATTAATCCTCTCAACAGGATCATGTTGTACTTAACAGGGAACCCTCTCTAGCCACAGAAGTGTCATTTGAAACTCAGTCGGTGGTCCATTCTCCCAAGGACATTTGTGTTTCTTCCCCACATGCAGCCCTTAATTCTCCTACCCATGTTCTCCATGAGATTGATGCTATGTTTGAGTAGCTTGGTTCTCCTCCCCCTTCTCCAATAGAGGAGCTGCCCCATCAAACCTTTGCTCAAACTACTCAATCTCCTACCCATGGAGAAGAGGACGAGATCAGGATGACCAGTCCATATAGACATCTTGATCATATACTGGAGCATCCATTTCACATGAGACTGCATTGGACTCTCATCTGAATGGATCAGGCAGTAAGACTCCTGATATGGCAACAACCCATGAAGTTCTTGAAACTGAGGCTGGAAATCCCCGGAACCAAGAAAAAGGGGTCCATGACATTCCTGAGATGGACTCAGGTCATGATAAAAATGGCTCATTAGTCAGGGTTTCGGATGATATCCTTAAAAGAATGGACGAATCAAATTCTAAAATAAAGGATTTAACGGATTCTGTTGCTCACATTTAGGCTGATATGGCTAAGCTCACTGAGTTTGTTTCAGCAGCCTTGAGTAACCAAGCCCTGCAACCCAAATCCATCCCCATGCAGGCACCTTCACTTGAAGGTACTTCCACCACTTCACTTACTTCCACTGCTTTCACCTTCTCACCTCAGGTTCTTCAAGAAGTGTTAAACCCACTGCTTACTACCCAACTCACTACACTGCTTCAATCCTTCACCCACCAATTTCTGACCACCCAAAAGATTCAATTGGATCTGCTGAAAATTTCAGTAGATACCAAAGTCTCCTCCTTCCAACATGAAATCACTAACCATACCTGATTTCTTGAGTCCCTTACTGGGATTGCTCCTCCTTCTCCCTGGTTCAAAGAACAGGCTGATGAAGCCAAAAAAGGGAGAATGAAAGACTCTTGTCTGCTGCCCAAGCTGCTAAAAGGGCAGAAGACAGGACTGAGCAAAGGAGAATGAAACAAATAAGGCTGCAGAACCAAGAGGCACTTCTCAAAGCAGCATTGGATCAACAATTCCAAACTCAAGCTACCAAGGCTAGCTCAGAGCAGAAGCAAAAGGAAGCCGAGGCTCAAATAAACACTAGGACATCTAGAGTATCTAGAAAACCCAGACCTTCCAAATCTGCTTCCATTGAGCAAACCAAGCCAATAACCACTGCCCCACCTTCCTCCACACAACCAAATAAAGAAAGTTCACCCACTCTCTCTCCAAACTCTGCTTCTCAAACCCTCCTTGAACTTTCTTCCTTCCTGTCATTCTCAATGCCTCCAACATTGGCCAACAACCAACCCCAATAATCACTCAGTCTTTCTCATGAAGACAAAAGAGTGTGGTCAGAAAAACCAAAACCCTCAATAACCTACCTCATAAACCTTCAACCTCTGCTCAAAAACCTTTCTCAGACTCAAATGATGATCAGCCCATTGCCTCTCGTGTCTCAAGAAAGAGAAGGCTGCTATTGGCTGATATTGATGAGTCTGATCTTTCAAACACCAACAAAGTTCCCTCTCTAATAAGATCAGCAGATGCTGAGAAACCACAAACCTCTCTAGTAAAGGAATCCTACTCACCTGTTAGGACCCTTCCTTCTGATGAAGACCTTCGGAAGATAAAGAATAAAGAAATGGAGAAGGAAAACCTGTTTCTGGCTAGTCTTGAAGCCACTGGTCTCTCAGGAGTTGAACTGGTAAGGACCTATCAAGAACAAATAGCTAGATTGGATCAGTAGCAAGATAAAGCCTATCAGGCTGAGAGGGAGCAGCTGATCAAGTACTTGCTGGATGAAGGGAAATACAAGGTTGAAAACTTTAGCAACTGGGATATCACTAGCCTCAGAAATGAAGCTAAAGTGTTATTTGAAAGAATAAAAGCTGAAGTAAGGAAGAAAAAGATCCTTGAGCAAAGGAAAAGAATAAAACACATCCTCATCCAAAATCAATGGGGATCAAAGAACAAAATAACAAGATGGAGAGATGAAGTTCTGTTCGATGAATGGTCTAAGTTCAAAAGAGAATACAAAGACCACCCTGAGCTTTGGAAAGATGTCACTCCCTATCCTTCTACAGTGACTCAGCTCAAGGATGCTAACCCAAGAACAGTGATTGATCACTTGCTAAATGCACCTTTGGGAATTCTAGGTGCTGGGTATGCCGAACCTCCATCTGCAAAGTCTCAGCCCCTTCAGATCAAAAACTCTAGAATAAGAATAAAGAGTTGGTTTTATGACTCTGTTTCTAAGAGTATGGCCATAGAGAGATTCAATGGCTCAAGAACCTTCTTCTCAAATTGGGATGAGATTCTCACCCTACCCACTGATGATCTGAAGGAACTGCAGCACAAAACTCTGGAAAATGATGATACAGAGTATGAAGTTCTGAACTATGTTCGAACTCTTAGAAATAAAATTGGTCTGGCTCTAAAACAAAATAAGTAGGTTTTGGCTTCATCAGTCCAGAGGGAGATTGTTAGAAAATAAGGACTGATGAGCAAAACCACCGAAGCCAGACACTTGAATAAAACCGCGGAAAGACAAGCTGCGGATGCTTCTCTTCCGATTGAAGAACTGCTTCAGTATCGGAAGACTCTTAGCGGAAGCTTCGCCAAAAAGAAGTGCCGTTGAACTTATTCCCTCAGAAGACAATAGTTGATCCTGGCATCATCGGAAGACAACCTCTTCATCAGAAGAAGTCAAATGACTCGGAAGACAATCTTGCCTTCCCAAATAACTGATTACTTAATCAGCTTCCGATAAACAACTTTCGAAGGAATAAACACTGAACTCCAATTCATCTACATCAACATCGGAAGACCTGAAGACTACTGAAGACTCTTGTTTCCGTTGTTGTTGACTTTGTATTTGTACTAGTCTAGTGTATCAGTGTCTGTACTAATATCAGCTATTTGTCTTATTATTTCTTGTCTTGTATCATAGAATGTTTGGGTATTTAAGTCCCAACATTCTCTGAATAATTAAGGATTACTTCCCCCATATTTCCTTGTGCTTTCTATCTCTCATCTTCTCTCTTTTTAGGCAAGAAAACTAAAACAACGAAAATAACTTGTGCAAAACTTTAGAGGGAGCTGAAACCTAAGCTTTGACTAAGTGTCTAAAGCATTGTTCCTGGTTGAATAGCTACTAGTCGAGGTTCTTGTAGTTCAACAACATATTTTGATTGATTAATGAATATCCATGTAGAAGTTTGCTTCACTTGTAGTCCAAGAAAGAAAGTAAGTTCACCCATTGAACTCATTTCAAATTTGGGCTTCATTAGTGCTTCAAAGTCTTTGCAGAGAGATTCATTGGTTGAACCAAAAATAATGTCATCAACATAAATCTGAACAAGCATAATATGTTGATTTGATTTCTTGAAGAACAGTGTCTTGTCTTGTCAATGGTTCCCCTCTTGAAGTTGTTTGTTAGTAGAAATGATGATAAAGTTTCATACCATTTTCTTGAAGCTTGGTGTAACCCATATAAGACTTTATCAAGCTTACAGACATGATCAGGAAACTTTAGATATCCGAATCACCGGATATCCGAAAATGAACACACTTAGTTATCAAACATGCAACAAAATCTCTTTCTAAAACCAAAGGAAATCCATATATACTAAAACCACAGTTTATGATGATTGCTTGCCTGTTATGTGTACCTGCATTGCTAATAAATCTACTAAGCTTTCTAGTTGCATAGGCAATATTTGGCCTTGTCATATCATATATCAAGCCGACAATATCCCTTGTATAATCAAGCTGAAATACAAAATTAACCCTTATTAGTCTTAGGTTTGACATTAGGATCCATTGAGATACACTAAGGAATAGTTTCACAATTAGATTTCTGTAATACTTTCTTAGTGTAATGAGAGTTTGAAATAGTACAAGTGTGGACACATGTTGAAATATAATACCTATAGTACGTAACTCAATCTTTTCAAAATCTTTCGTAGACAAATCAAATTATAAGAATTTCTAGGCTTAAACCACTTGATTTTGACTAGTGCCAAAAGTCAAAATGTCATCCTACCAACTATAGAGGTTGCTATGTATCAGAGCTAACATCTAGTTCATAAGGTGTATACTTTTTACTTCTAACCCATAGCAATATATTTTCTAACTTTTTATTTGATTTTCACTATACTCAATTAAATAAAATGTCTTTAACAACACTAAAATCACCAACAACATTTTCATATATAAATAAAAATAAGTATATAAGATAAATTATCTAACCCTCATGAAATTAATTAAAACACTTTATGTTAACTTGCGTAAGTGACATTAACGTATTGAAATGTTATGGAGTCGAACCCTTGAATCAGATGTGTTAGAGACAGTTTGTTTGACTTTCTATATAGGATTACTAATGCCTATACTTTGGTCTTGTAGGATGAAACCTAAAATCAATTTATAAAATCGAATATACGACGAATGATAATCGATATAAACATCAAAACATAAAATATTAGATAAATATTTGAGTTGAAAAAAAAAAAACAGGTAGCATTTTACTTTTAAAGCCAACAAATAAAAAAGGGGAAATTACCAAGTGTTAAAAACCATCTATGAAAAAAAAAAAAGAAGAAGCTAAAACAGGAATATTCATGAAAACGATGGTATTCATAGCGACTTTATTAGTGACAATTAAGTAATTAAGAATATTGTTTAGTGTAATCTGATTAACCATGTTATTAAATTAACTTTACACTCATCAAGTGCGTGGATTAACACTGGATGTATCTTGGATCTAAATTTGTGGCTCGCAGAAACCGTATGTAATCTATATACCTCCATTTCCACTAAACCTAATATTCTTTTTTTAAAAGGTTTTATTAATTATAAAAAATTACGTCCTAAAATAAGAATATTGGATCACGATTTATATTATCACGTTTAAACACGTCATGTTTAACACAACTTAGAACCCAAACTCAACACATAACTAAATAATTTTCTTAAACAATACAAACATGTTTCATAAGCAAACTAAACGACATAATTTGTATAACATGATTAATTGCATATTTAATGCTCCTTAATCATAACTAACCTTAAGAATTGTTGTAGTGTATATGCAGTTAAATCACGATTGAACTCAAAGTGTATACAAGATTAAATTACTACTATATTGTAAGATCAAAAGGTTAGTGCTTGCTAAAAATTAACTCTCTTGGTCATCACCAATCTCCTAACAAGTCCAAAGGAAAGCATCACAAGGATAAAACTATCCTTCGGAAGTCATCAGCCTTCGAAAGGTAATTCGCCTTCTGAAAACTAAATACTTATTGACAATAGCTTTATTCTTTTGACAAAAAGGCACAAGACAAAGCTTCCGAATATAGCAACATGTTGCAAGCTGCAATGATTTGAGCATTAGAAGAACACAACATGTTGTAAGCCTCAATAATCTTGTCTTTCGAAGATCAGATATTTTACAAGTCTCAATGGTCTGGTCTTCCGATGCTCAACTCAAGTTGCACACCTCAATAATTTCAAAAAATGCCTCAATAATTTGAAAAACCAGTATCTTACAAAGATCTTCTGATGATGAAGAGACTTGGAGAATGCTCAACAGCTTCTGATACAAAGACTTCCGAAAATATTCCTCCGCTGATGTTGATTTCCTAATCAAGAAGGATTCATAGCTGCTTTCTACCATCAGAACCATCAGAAGACATTTTCATGTTATTCAGCAACAAGGTACAACTATCAGATCAGCAGAAGATGCTTTTCATTAATTTTTTTGTAGTCTAGGTAATTATGTAAAAGTCAATGGAATTTGTAATAATTGTAATTAATATGGCTTGGCTTGTCAAGTCATCACAGAATACTAGATTTTGCATTAGTTTGTTTTTAGTGTTTGTCCAGCCTTGTATCTCTACAAGGATACATAGGTAACTTGTGTATATAGCCTTTTACTTGTAACTTAGAAAAGTAGAGAGTCCTGGTTAAGAGTCTTGTACACTTTAGAATTGAAATAAATATATATTGAGCTTGAAGTATTCTTTTGTTCAACTGTTCTTTATTACTATTGTGTTTGAGAAATAATTAATAGAGTATTCCACATCTATTAATCAAATAAAGGAAAGCTAGAAATAGTAACACAATTAATATGATACAATAAAGTTATAAAAAGTACAATAAGTATTTTGTAATATAATATTTATTTATAAAATTTTAAATTAAGTTAAGTGTTTAGATAAATGGGTTATAAAGGTGTCATGTTGGTAAGGTTGCTACTTTGTAACTTTAAGATTATGGGCTCATGTCATTGAAATAATGTCGTACACAAACATGTAACTGAAATCACATAGGTTTTGTAGTTGATAGAGGTATTTTTAACTTTAGTGAATAATCATAATCTAAAATTAAGGGTGTTAAAAAAATCTGTAACTAAATCTGAAATATCCGAAAATCTAAACCTAAAATACCCAAAAATAGGATATTTTATGTTCATGATAGAGGCAAAACATTATACAAAGAGAGTATGAATATATGATATCTAATCTTTAAAATCTTAATCATTTGTCTTTTTTATTTTAAATATTTATAGAATAATTGAGTGTATATATATATATATATTATTTAATATATAAAAATTATTATTATACATATATTTAATAAATTAATGAATAATTCGAGCAAAATTAAGCGAGCTTAACTTTGCTCGTGCTCAATTCATTTATAAACCGAACCGAGCTACTTGGATCTTTACAATCAAACCAAAATGAAAGGAACCTATTTCCAAGCTTTTTCGAGCGAGATTTTAAAGAGTTTCAATGCCAAGTCCTTTGAACAGCTCTATTATCTTATATACTAGGTTATAAATCGTTGTAAAACATGTGTGAAGTAATGAAAAACATATAATTTATTATAGTTTACAAAACATATTATATTTTACAAGAAAACTGAATAAAATAAGAGTTAATGCTTTTTATTTCTTTTTGTTTAAATAGTTTTAAGAATATTTAAACAACCTAGATTGAAAGATATTTGTTTTAATTTAGATCTTTTAGTATTCAAATACAATTTCTTAACTTTCCAAGCATCATGAGCGGTGTTGCATATAATTTTTGAATCATAAATTGTGAAAGAAATAGAAACAAAAGTAAAAAAAATCTTTCAAAATGTGAAACACATGAATTATTGTAAGTTAGCATACATAAGATATTAAAAATAATGCAATTATGATTTAAAATAAAATATTAAAGCATTTGTAAAATGCATGTATTTACCACGGATATAATAAAATTCATACAATTTGTGATATAATCTACAAGAAAGGAGAAAAAAAACATATTTAATAGTCATGATTACCAAAGGCATTACAGCTGTTGGGTCTAGAAAATCAATACCAACGGTTAATTTGGAGAGATGAAATGTAAACAAGAAGTATTATGTATTTGTTGATCAAGGAGCAACGAGTCACCGTACTAGCCACTGACTGCTCAAAATTAAAAAGACACATGCTGAATAAAAGACATGAGGACCAAAACAAATGATAGAGTTTAATTTAATATTTATTATTTATTAACATTTTGTTGTATTTGTTGTTTTAGGGTTTTAGTCAATGTGACACTATAAATAGAGAATATTCTCTATTTTGTAAGGCTGACACCAAACGAGAGAGTAGTCAGAGTGTGCTTCAATGTATTCTTGAAAGCTCTTCCCTATGAACTCTATGCATTCTTCATTCATGGAGCTTGAGCATGTGAAGGATAAGTAATGTAGCTTTGTTGAATGTTGAACTAATATTTTTATACAACATTTCTTTGTTCTTTAGTTTACATTGCATCTCATATTCTTGTCTGTGTTCTTCACCATCTTCAAGACTTTCTCTTTTCTTAAAACCTTCGTTTTCACAAAGCAGGTAGATCCTATTGTGCAACTGTTTTTGCAAGTGGTATCAGAGTTTTGGCTTTTTAACTTAAGTAACTAACCATCCTTAAGTTACCAGTTTTTGGTCTTATACTTTTCACTACTCAAGATTTCACTCTTCAGTGCTCAAATGGCTACCATTAGCAAGCATGACACTTAGAATGGTACTCTCAACAAACCACCCATGTTCACCCCTAACGATTATGATACATGGAAGGTCCAGATAAGAGTATTCATCAGGAACCAAGACTTCCAGCTCTAGAAGTCAGATTTTGAGGGCCCCTTTATTCCAATTGTTGCTATTGCTAGATCTAGAGGAGCTGCCATGCCTAAAGACCCATCTATTTATTTTGACAAGGATTGCAAAAAGATGGAAGTTGATTCAAAGGTGCATTGGCTGATCCAGATGTCTATCCCTAACTTTATCATACATGCATTCAAGAAATGAAAATCTACAAAGGAGTTGTGGAACTCCTTACAGCAGATGTATGAGAGATCTGAAAATGTCAAGGAAAACAAGAAGGACATGCTAAAGCAGAAGTTCGAGAACTTCTGCCAAGTGAATAATGAAAAGATGGCTTCTCAATATTTAAGGTATGTTCAACCGGTTGATGAACTGAAAGCTGCAGGTGTCAAGATGGATAACCAGGACGTGAAAAGAAGTTCTTGAGACCTTTTCCTCAAGTGTGGAACATTTATTCTTTCACAATTAAAAGAACATAAATCTCATAACATTGAAGCTTAGAGAGATTTTTGGCATACTAAGTGCCTAAGAGACGGAAATTGATTCTCAAGACTAAAAGCCATCAATCACAACCTCCACAAGATCTGCTGCACTATATGCCTCCATCCCGAATCCCTCACTCCAAAGTTATCAACGTGCTTTCTACTCAAAATAATCACCCATCATAACCTACCTAGAGACTTCTACACTATCTACTTCTCATTGCACCTCGTTTACAATTAAAGTTCCCATAATTACTCCAAGTCAGGGAGATTTCTTGGCTGAGGATTCAAGCTACTTTTAACTGTGTCAAGAAGATCTAGATGGTATTCCTGCTGATGATATGGAAGAAATGGATATCAACTATCAGAGGGCAATGATATCTTACCGAGCAAAAAAAGTTTTATCAAAGAATTGGCAGATAATTAAGCACAATATGAAAACCGGCTTTGTTTTGGATAAGTCCAAACTAAAGTGCTTCAATTACCAGCAGCTCTATCACTATGCTAGAGAATGCAAGGCACCAAGGAGTTAGACATCAACCGCAGCTAGCCAAACACTCAACCCAAGACTGCAACCCAATCCAACAATGCTAATGTTACGAAGCATTGTGATTTTTCAAACCGGAGTGTTCAAGCGGAGGATGCTTCAACCTTAAACAATGCCTTCATGGCCAATGAATCCACTTCGACATTCAAGGTAATAGATGACATGTGTACACCTAATGTCTTGAAAAATTAAATGCTTATAAACGATTTAATGCTCAGGTTTGTGAAGAACTTGAGTCAATAAAAGTGGTCAAAGCAGAATTTTACAATGCTGAAAAGCTTATAAAGAAAAGATTGAGGAATTAGAAGAAAAACTGTGAAATCTCAAACACGAAAAGACTAATAAACAATGTCAAATAAACAATTTTTTAGAAAGACCAACCACTGCTAAGATCGAACACGTATTGGTTGAATCTTACAGGTACATGTTTTTCAGCTAAGGAGAGAAGTTTGAAAAACTTCTTAAAATAGATGAGACACCAGAGTTGGTGAAAAAGAAAAAAGTTGGTTTAGGATATAACCAAGTGGAACCTCCTCCATTTATACTCCAAATATGGAGGTCCATTGCAAATCAGCAACCACCCTTGTGTATGATGAAATCCTTGATATACATAAGATATTCAAGGAAGATGACTTAACTGATGTTTGCCTTACTCTGAGTGATAGCTCATCTGATGATGTGAAATCCATGCTTCTTAAGAAAACAAAATCATTTTTCAAAACATAAGAACAAAAAAATTATATGTAAATCTGTTTTTGCTAAGGCTAAATATGTACAAATTGAAAGCACATACTCAGGTGAGTATGTGACTTGTCCATATGGCAAGTCACAAAGGGCATAATCAGGAAACATAAACGTTTTTAAAAATCAACCATGCAGTCAGAAAAATCATTCTAGCACTTGTTGTGCTAGAACATATCAATTTTAATCTAAACAAACAAGTGTTGGGAATCACGGTTCCAAATATCCATCAAAGCCCAATCCTCAACAAATTGCAAGAACTCAAACTAAATGTCTTGTATGTGAAGCATTTGATCATTATGCAGCTGACTGCTTCTACAACCAAAGAAAATTAAGAAACTTCCATCCAACAACAAGGGAAATGTCAAACTAAAGAACAACAGTTCATCTTCATTTTCGGAAGGCCACAGATCAGCTTCCGCAAGAAGAAGAAAACGTCATCAAAAGTATCCCTAGAAGAAGAAGGCCTTAGAAGCAACCACATATTCTAGAAAGAAACCCCAAAGATGGCTTTCGGAACCAAAAAGAGCACTGGAACCAAAAGCAAAGTGTGCCTTTGGTAAAGAGTCATGTACACTTTGAAAGAAATAACTTTGAAGCTTGAAGTATTTTGTGTGTTCTTTGTCTTTCATCGTTAGAGTGCGTGCAAAAAGATTGATAGAGGTTCTGCATCTATCAGTTTTGTAGAATATAACTTGTCTAAGTGTTGTGCAAGATGCATAACCCGATTGTGACAAAAAGGTTTAGAAACCAAATGATCCTGGGTTTGAATTCCACAAGGAGGTTTTCTCAAAGTATTGAGTTTTATTTAGAACTGATGAGTTGGTAGTGGATATGATCGGGCCGTACTACTGGTGGTACAATGATACTTCGGTGATTCGATAATGATCCAAAGACTAGCCATTCAAAAAATAGCATTTTTTACATAAGTTACTTTAAATATACAAAAATAATATATAATAAAAAGATAAAGATTACTTATTGAATAACTACTTTTGTTAGAAACATCAACCATATATAAAGATTTTACTGTTATTGATTTTTTCTTTAGTTGGTGACGTTTTTTTTTTTACTTTCGAGTTTTTGTAATATGAAAATCTTACTATTATGATAAACAAAAATCTTCATTTGTTATTTGTCACGTTCTATTATCATATTGTCACTTGTCAATTTTTTATGCTTTAATTTAAGTCTTTATCTTATTAAATAAATTATATTATCTCTTATAAAATAATTATAATAATAATGATAAAATAATATTATTTACCTTTTACAAATTTAACTACAAATTTAAAAATAGTTTCTAATGATTGAAAATCAAATCATTTTATTGGAAAATATACTTTAAAAGAGTTTATAAAAATGCACTTTTTTAAAAAGAAGAAATATTTCAAATTGTTATTTGTAGAAAATACATTTTAATAATTTTTTTTAAAAGCGAATTCTCATATCTAAAAAATGAAATATCAAACGAAAGTTATAACAACGATAAAAAAGTTATATTTTTAATCTTGTATGTTTAATGGTAATTTCAAATTAGATAACTTTAATAATTATAAAAATATTACATTATCATCTTAGTTTAAATAGTTAGTTTTTTTTGACATAAAGCTAACTAATTAAATTTTTAATATAAGTTAGTTAAAAGATTTTAATTATTTTTTTATTATTTCGAGTGATTAATATATAATTTAATCCTTTTGTATTACAATATCGTTACATTATACTTAAGTTTTCATCATTAACTATTTAGTATTTTATATTCCATATGTGTAACACATGGCCCAATTGCCTAGTTGAATAATATAATATGAAGAATATACAAGGCATGTAAGAAATGAGATAAGAAAACATAAAAATAATCATAAAGAATTACATTTAATATACCATTATTTTATGATATTCATATTATATTAGGTAATGAAGTAGATTTGATTATATTACATAAATATGTTAGTAACTCGTGTATTATACGAGATAAAATAAAATAAATATTTATGAATGTAAATTTAAACAATATAAGACGATTTTTTTGGTATAAAATATGATTAAAAATTGATATAATTTAATACATTAAATAATAACATAATTAAATTATTTTTAAACAATATTTTTTCAAATTTTGTTTCTTTAAATATTTCATTTTTGAAAACTGTTTTTGGAAATTCTATATGTTATGTTAATTTGAATTTTTTTAAATGGGTTCTTTTAATACTAATACATTTTTAGTGCATTAAAAAATCTTTTTTCAAATTTAAATATACATAAAAAGTATATTTATCATTTAATAATATTTTTTTAATATAAGATATATTTAATAGGAGAGACATGCGAGAAATCAGAATTATGTTGCTTTATAAACATGACATGTCTCTTTAGAAACATTTATTCATTATAATAGATATATTAAATATTTAAAATATTGTATTTTTAACTCAAAATAAATCATATTTATCAATTTGTATATAAAAATTAAAAAGTTATTAAGGAATATATAATTTATTTCTTCAAATAAGTAATGAAATGTGTAATTTAATGTAAAATTGAAATAAAATTATTTATATTTTTAACAATGTTTTTTGATATTTAGTGTTAACTTTTTTTTAATCAATTATGTTAATTTGAATAGTTTTTTTTTTTAATAATTACAAAGTTTAACATACGAAATAAAAAATCTCATTTTATTTAACTATAATGAAAGACCAAATAAGAAATAAATGTAGGTCTTGATCCTAGTTTTCAATAAAATGGATGTTAAAGAATAATAGAAAAAAAACTAAAAAAATAATATATACCAAAGTTTGAAATATGTTACTTTGTAATTTAATAAAACAATTAAATTTACTTACAATAAATATATGTTTGTTTATTATAATATTAAGATCTTATAATAGTAAGATTTTTTATTACATGAATTTCTTAAAATTTTGTAAGCGCCAAAAATTAAACCACTCCTATATTTAACAATGTTAAGTTATCTTTAATATGTTTAAATAAATTAAATTTTAATAATAATGTTATTATATTAACATGCAGGGTTTATTTAATTAATTTAAACATCAATAAATTTATTGTCATAATGATCATATGTTTTGGGTTACATATGCCTATATGGTAAACTAGATTATAAACTCGTGTATAACACGGGTCAAATAAAATAATAGAAAAAAATTATAAAAAGTGTAATAATTTTAAATCATTAAAATTACATATTGTTACATACAATAAGCAATAATATAAAGTTACAGAAAAAGTGCACAATTTTATAAAGACCTTTTTTTTTTGTATACAACATTGGTTATTCTATTTGTAACGTTCCCATCTTTAAATAAAATTATAATAGTTTCAAACCTTCTCTACTTATTAAAACGATATAAAAACTAAAATAAACTCAAAATTATGCAAAATATGAAGACTTATCGAAGAGTAGTCTGTACACATATCACTATTTTAGACTATTTTTACAATAATTTTTAACCTTCTTTCTTATTATATTTATTGTATATTAAATAAGAACATTAGATATTAAATATATAATTAATAATTTTAAATTAAATTTTTTATGGCATTAAAAGATATATTAATATTAAAATACACTCTTTGAAAAACCAAATTATTATAAATATGAAATAGACAAAGATGCTTTAATACTAAATCTTCATCGATGACTATTTATTATATTTTTATTCACCTGATGTAATAGATGATGCATTAACCTAGTAAATGTATATATTCATCTATATTAATATAATAGATAAGGATTTTCAATTGACACGTGTCAGTTAGTTTTACGGGCTATCTAAAAATTTGTTTTCTCGCAATTCTTTCCTATAAAATACTTTAAACACTTTTTTTGGATTTAAAATTTATTTCATTTTCCTTCTGTCAAGTAATAATGATCTTATTCAATTTGGTAAATTATATAATTACAATAAAAGTTATTATTTTAATTTCTATAAATTACAAAATCATATATGAAAAAAATATGATACACTATTTTAAAATAAATAAATTTACAATTTATTTATTTAACATATTTAATACACAAGTTTTTAATGTAGTACATTTTTATGTAAATGCATATTAAAATATAGAATAACTGTTAGTTAAGCTAATTCGTGAAATTAACCGTTTATAACTAAATATTGAATCAACTAATTATTTGAAGAGTTATTTAAAATTTTAAATCAATCCTAGAAAGATTAATTTATTTGAAAAATTAAATGATTTTAAGTCTCAATCAATTAAATTTAAAAAACATAATTTGATATTACTTAATAAATGTAATTAAATCATGGTTGTTTTATTGATTGTCATGTGATAATCGAGATGTGTGATAATGACAAGTGACAAAGAAGATTTTTGTTTATTAGTAAGATAGTAAGATATATTATTAATAAAGTAATTTAAACTAAAAGATTGTAATAATGGTAATGCTGTTAATATAAAAAATTTGTCAAACATTTAACTATTACATTGAATATGGAAGTACATTTTATTAATTTTTTTAATCAAAAAGTCAAGATTATTAGAAATGTTAATGATACAAACTAAATTTAAGCAACCGGCAGAAGTTAAGTTATCACTATATTTAGAAATGTTAGGATATTTTTAATAAGTTTATTTGAATTACATGTTCTCAATAACTTTTATGATATTAATGTTCATATTTAGTTAATTAAATCATAAATTGATATAGAGAAACATGTGAATAGTCTATGACCCGCGTGTTTTGTAAGAAAGAAAGAATAAGTGGAAAAAAAAATCTCAAAATTTGTTTTGCATATATGATTGAAGAAAAGCTTTATTTATTAAATCTAAAAAGTGTGGACTTAAAAATTAACTAAAATAACAAAGTTTCAAATATGGTCACATCGTACTTGAATATCATTTTACATTGTGTTCGTAATTGTGCAAAAATTAAAACTTCACTATTCTCTAATGGACAATTATGGTCCGCCATTGAAACTTTTAGCTGGAAAATGACCGTTTAGTAACTGGAACGTTGAATCATCACTTTTGATGAAAGTATGAACTCTCTTAACCAGCGTTTGTCTTTCTCATCTTTGTTTTTGTCCCACAAACAATTGATGAATTAAAACGTTTTCTTTATATTTTATTGCACAACGACTCTTCCAAGTTGGCCCTTTGATCTCTCAAAAATACTACACTTGCCCTATTTTAATTTATGAATTTTAACAAGTTTGATTCGTTTTTAGTTTTAATTTTTAGTGGTATAGTTCAAACTTGCTTTGAATACCGTGTTACATAAGTTAAATGAATAAAAAATTAATAATAATTTGTAATTATTTAGTTAGAAAATATACTAATTATAAGCTTCAATCCTTTGCATGATTATTGTTAATGTCAATAAACAACAATGTTTTGAAAACCGGATCGGACCGGCCGGTCGGACCGGTCCGGTTAGGGGTTCTGGGCCGTTTTTGGGTGAACCGGTGGTCGGACAGGAAAACCGGTGGTTGAACCGATTTTTTTTTTATATTTTTATATTTTTTTAATTGTTTTTTGATTTTATATATATATATATATTTATAAAATGTATATAAATCATCCGGTTCTTAAATTCGGTACGACCGGTCGGACCTCTGACCAGTAAAGAGACTGGCTTGACGTCCGGTTCGGTTATGAAAACATTGATAAATAGACCTAGATCAATATTCTTAAAAAAAAGGTGATGACATATTACATGCGACTCAACAAGCGCCGTTGGTGAAAGAAAGTAAAGCCAAAGCCAAAAAGTTAACCAACGAAGAGGTGGCGATAGCTCAAACGTGAATTCATATTATAAAAGACCCTTTGTTAGACAATCTAAAAGGACTGAATTTTGGGGAAAATAAAAGTTTAATTTTTACAATTTACTTGTTTATTATCTAAAGGTATTTATTATTTAGTTGTTATTTACATAATTTATTTCTAAGGTTTTCACTCATTTACACAAGAAATTTCCAAAGCGACAAAGCGAACTCTTGATCAAGTATATACTTAATCAGTTAATCATGCTATGAAATAGTGAAATAATATTAGCGACAATGTGTCGGTGTGAGCCAGGGCAGTGGCGATAGCACATAAAAAAACATAATTCATGAAGCAACATGGAACTACAAGAAGTTTTTGTGAAGCAAAAAGACTTCTTACACAATGCAACTTTAAAGTTATTCATTTTTAACATTCGCATATGTCATATAATATCTTAGAGACGAGATTTTTTTATTAGAATAGGTGGGTTTTTAAATGTTAAAGGATATTTAGGTGGTTTTTTTAAATCTTGGTGTTTCTAGGTAAGTTGCAATAGGGGGAGCGACTTCCACTTTTCTGTACCAAAGTCGCTGCCTCTGTACCAAAGTCGCTAGGGGGCAGCGACTTTGGTGTAAGAAAAGTGGAAGTCGCTTGCCCCCCTTGCAACTTTGGTACAAAAAAGTGGAAGTCGCTTCCCCCTATTGCAATTTACCTAGAAACACCAATTATGAAAAAGACCACCTAAAAAACATTTAACATCTCAAAAATCACCTATATTAACAAAAAATTCTAGAGACGACCCCTGTTACTTACTATAAAATCGGGTGTTGTGACTAAAAAACAATCGCCAATTTGGTGTTAGAACTTTTAACCAAACACAACACTATCAAATTAGGCGTCCCAAATCAGCCTCCAAATACTTACCACTCACAAAATTAGATTATCCACATATTCGCTGCAATTTCAGTCGTAAATCAGTCATAAAAATTTGCGACGAAAATGCAGTCTTGTAAACGGTAGCAAAATATTATATTCCTCAGTTTCAATCAAACGCAAAATCAAATTAGCCACGGGCATTTTTGTCTCGGTGGCAAAAGGCTATTTACGACAGAAGCTGTGATCATAGATTATAGATACAGTTTTCTATTAGGACGAAATTAATAACTCTTTTAGCCAGGGAATATTTCGGTCAGGCCTAATAAACTTGGAGGGTTCATTTTGTGATATGGACATAAACTAGGGGGTAAAAGTGAAATTTCATTTCAATAACTTCGGAGTATCATCATAATGTTATATATATATATACAGACACGCAAATATGCAGATAAATAGCAACAGTTGTAACTTGTAAACATCTTTAAAACAATGACAGAGAAAAAGAAAAGGAGAAAAAACATAAAGCATGAATGAACATGAACATTCATTAACAAGTACAATGCATATTATCCAAAACAATGACGTCATTAATATCCTTATCTAAAACCAACATTTTTTTTGCTATATTTCATGCATAAAATTAACGGTTTTTTGCTATATTTAGCTTAAATAAACCCCAATTTCTATGCTTTTTATAAAGAACCAATAAATTAAAGTGCATCATATCATACAAGTTACTTCATTCCTGGATATATATGCATGAGTCGTCATATTCTATTTCAAGACTCCTAATTCATCTTGATTAAGTATATATGCACCCATTTAAGGCAAAACCTTGATTGTATATGTTATTGGTTACAATTTACAAAGATTGTGTGATATGTAAGCTCCTCGACTTGAAACATGGATAAAAACTAATTCTTTTGTGAATTGACGAAGCTTGGAAAAAAGTCATACGGTGCCGAAAATCATGTGCCCAATTTCTTTCTTATATATATTTGCTATGTTTCGAATTATATATTCAGGTTGACTATTCGAGTTGGGTCAAGCATTTAAATTTTAAATATCTAATTTTTACTTGTACTAAAAAACGAAATATGTTTTTAACATAAAAGACATAAAATATTTAAGATAAAATGAGAGTACTCGTAATTAGGCAAGGTTGCAAAAGTCTATAGTTCATCTTTTCTTTAAAAAAAAAAAATAGAATTTTACATATTACTCGCTACAACTTAAACATTTTTATAAATTAAGTTTTACAGTTCCCCTATTATACTTATTCGAATTTTCAAAATAAGTTTAAACTGTAAATTGTTAAACATATTGTTATAAACTAGTTTAAATTTAGTATTTTTTTAAAAAAAAAACTAAAGGGGTTTAAGGATTTTTAAAAAGAAAAACAGAGGAGACCGGAATAAATAACTGAAAAACAACAGGGGTTGGGCACACCTAGGCCCCTTAAAAATGTAGGAGGTCAGACTCAGCACCTATAGAATTTTTCCACGTAATATTATCAAATCGACCCTTTATCAGAAAAACGGCAGGGACCGGGGCACCCCAGGCCCTTTAAAACTTTCGCCCTTACTTTTGTGCACATGATCTTTCATTAGCTTTATGCAAACTAACCGAGTGCTTTCATGGCTAAATTGTCTGTCATTTTAGCACTAACAATAGTTAATGGCGACATAAGGAAAGTTAATGTTGAGAGGGATTAAGTTTGTCCAAGTCTAATAAACTAGGGACTTAGTGGTAGATTATCTTAACTAAAAAACAGTCCATCTTTCTAAAATGATATAGGTTAAGTTTGTTTAAAGGGAAAATTACCAAAATGTCCACTTTGACCAAATTTTTATACAAAATGTCCATTTGACTTTTCAAAAGCAAAAATGTCCATCCTCTTTACGGGCGCCGGCGCCTGTATACTTACGGGCGGCCGCCTGTGTAATCCCCAATCAGAGAGCGCCATGTGTCCTACACGGGCGCCCACGCCCCTTAAAAATGACAAACGCCCGTTTAAAAATTAAGTTGTCACGGGCGTCGGGCCCACACTAACACCTCTGTCACGGGCGTTCGCCCGTAAAAATAAAAAATAAAAAAAAATAGTCTGTCATCTCACAGGCGCCCGGACCACCCACACAGGCGCCCGAACCTACCACACAGGCGCCCGAACCTACTTACGGGCGTCCAAGCTTTTTTTCTCGAAAGACGTGTTACAGGCGCCCGCCTGTAAGTTACAGGCGCCCGCCTGTATCAAACAGGCGTCCGCCTGTAAGGTTTTTTTTTTTTTTTTAAATCCCTAATATGCTAAAATACAAAATGTGATGTAGAGATGTACAAACAAAAATACTTTAATAGAGGTTTGTATAACTTAATTGTATGTCTCACAAGTTTATATTTTTAACGTATGAATGTCAATAATAACTACAAATTTATCAAACATAACGGCAAACAATAATCCTGAAATAATGGTGTATTTTCCCATCATACATGTATATGAAATTACACCATTAACGGCAAACTTAATTGTACGACATCATGTCTTTCTCCCATCATACATGTATATGAAATTACACCATTATTTCAGAATTATTGTTTGTCGTTATATTTGATAAATTTGTAGTTCTTATTGACATTCATACGTTATAGATATAAACTTGTGAGACATACAATTAATTTATACAAACCTCTATTAAATTATTTTTGTTTGTACATCTCTACATCACATTTTGTATTTTAGCATATTAGGGATTTACAAAAAAAAAAAAAAAAAAAAAAAAAAAAAAAAAAAAAAAAAAACCTTACAGGCGGACGCCTGTTTGATACAGGCGGGCGCCTGTAACACGTCTTTCGAGAAAAAAAGCTTGGACGCCCGTAAGTAGGTTCGGGCGCCTGTGTGGTAGGTTCGGGCGCCTGTGTGGGTGGTCCGGGCGCCTGTGAGATGACAGACTATTTTTTTTTATTTTTTATTTTTACGGGCGAACGCCCGTGACAGAGGTGTTAGTGTGGGCCCGACGCCCGTGACAACTTAATTTTTAAACGGGCGTTTGTCATTTTTAAGGGGCGTGGGCGCCCGTGTAGGACACATGGCGCTCTCTTATTGGGGATTACACAGGCGACCGCCCGTAAGTATACAGGCGCCGGCGCCCGTAAAGTGGATGAACATTTTTGCTTTTGAAAAGTCAAATGGACATTTTGTGTAAAAATTTGGTCAAAGTGGACATTTTGGTAATTTTCTCTTGTTTAAATCTTATCATCCTCATGCCTGACAAATAGTCAACTATGAATATACTTTATTGAATTTTATTGTATAGCCGTAGATTCTTTTATATTCTATTTATAACTGTTTTGAGGGATGTCACTAGATTTTCAAGTTTTATAATCGTTTTTTTAACTGTATTTTATAAAGTAAAACGATAAGAACTATGCAGTAATTGTTGGTCTCATTTTATGTTGTAATATCTTGTTGATCTAATAAACAAATCGTTAGTTTTATTATATATTTGAAATTTAATTTATTCTTTTTTTTATTGTTTGGTGTTTAGAGTGAATCATATATATGATTATGTTTTGAATTATTTACAAAAGAAGATTACGTGTGTGAAACATATAAGAAAAGAAAGTATATATGCTTGCCAATATGGTTTAAGTTGATAAGAAATAAGATAATAATTAACAAAATGATATCATCATATAGACAAAGTGATATAGTGGCTAAAGTGGATGAGATACAACATAAATATCTCAAGTACAATTCTCACATAAGCGGATTTTTCTTAGAGGACATCAACCCGATTGCTTGCAGCCGTACTTTACTTGTTTCTTCTGGCTAGCTAATAGGGTATTAAGGGACGATGTATCTAGAGGTTTACCACACAAGTGGGTTCCGACTTTTATTTAAAAAAAGATGATATCATCCTCTTTATATAAAAAATACTTTCATTGATAGCTTTACTGTGTGCATATAGTGCTATAACTTTAAAAAATATAAAGTAATAAAATGGGTTTCCATCCCTGATTCCATTAATGAGAGTGGAGTCCTAAAAATTGTGCAAAATAGAGAGGTGATTGTGGTGGGTTGTTTCTCTTACTCATGACATGCAAAAAACATTAGCCTACTACCATACTATATATAAACCCTACCACCCATTCACTTCTACTCACCAAATACAATCACCAAAACACACACTTCAAAAGCATCAAAATTAAACAACATGTTGTTTGATAAACTAAAGCCATATTTGTATGTTGTATTCTTGCAATTTGGGAATGCAGGTTTAGTCATAATTGCAAAAGCAGCTCTTAATCATGGCATGAATCACTACACTTTTGCCACCTACAGAAACCTCATTGCCACCCTTGTTATCGCTCCTTTCGCTCTCGTCTTTGAAAGGTCGTCACTTTCTCTCGATCTTCGTTTCTCTCTATCTTTATAAAGTTAATTAGAAACTCATGTATTAAAAGGATTCGTTAAAATTATAAAGGAAATATTTTTTTAAAATTAATTAAAAGGTGAAATTAGACTCACAGAATATGACACGTATTACGCATAGAAATTCAATTAATTATAATATTGTTGTAATAACAGGAAAGGGAGGCCTAAGCTAACACTTTCTATCTTCTCCAAGATCATGTTGCTAGGCTTTTTAGAGTATGTCTTTTCATCATCTTTTCTTTTAATGATAATAATTATTTTATTTTTATTTTTTTTAAAAATGCATCTAAGCAATAAGCATTATTCATATTCTTATACAGGCCCGTTGTCGACCAGAATTTATACTATGCTGGGATGAAGTATACAACCGCAACATTTGCAGTTGCAATGACCAATATAATCCCTGCCATGACGTTTCTTATGGCTTGGATGTGTAGGTAATAACTTTATCTTGTACATGCATGTTCACGTAAGTATTAGCGCATACGTATTTTATAAGTAAACATACTCAGTAAAAGCTTCTTGTAACAAGTTAGTAATATATAACGTAAAAATTAAAGCACGATATCTAAGAGAAACATTTATCTATCCTAGAAGACACTAAGGTTTCAACTTTCACGTGTTGAAAGTCCGAATAAAAAATAATCTTTTCTTTAGGATAAAATATAAAGTATAAAAAATACAAGGAAAACTAAAATAATAGTAGTAATATTAGTATCACAAAAGGTGGCTATAAAACTAGTGATTATTTTATGCTAACAAATAAAAATAATATTGAACTCGTGTTATTTTCTATTAGCTTATCATTTTTATTTATCTGCCTCTTTTTTATTAAATAATAATTTATCTCTTTTCTCTTTTATTAAATAATAATGATATTAAAAACTAAATAATAAGTTTTTTTAATATGTACTTTTTGAATATTTTAATAATCTAATATATCTTTTTGTAACAATTTTTATTTTTTTTTACTTATGTTAATTGTTTATATTTCATTGATCGAAAATCTCTAATACATGAGTTTATGGTTTAGAGTAATCTATGTTTTCAGAATTGAATCGGACATCAAACAGGTCATCTTACCGATCGATGGTTGATCCGGTTGGACCGGATTTAAAAACCGGATGTGATAATAAATATATAAATTATTCCAAAAAAACTTATTGGATAAACGTAATTAATATTTAAACAAACATAATCATGTTAAAAAATATATATGGTTTGACTTGAATATAACAATCCTTGAATTTTAGTTAAAAAAACTTAAATTCGGTCCAACTATTTAACCGGCTCCCGGTTCGACCGGTGAACCAGCTAAACGAGCCGGTTCATTTGAAGGCAGTTAACATGCTATTTTTGGGCAGGCCAATCCTCCGGTCTGGTTCTGAAAACCATAAGAATAATAATAATAGAAAAGGAGGATGGGGTGGATTGAGAAATAATTTTAATTTCACATAATAATTAATATCAGCTTTAGTATATTTTCATCTTAAATTAATCAAATTAAATCAAATCATTGATAGGTTGGAGAAGGTGAATATAAAGAAATTACATAGCATCGGGAAGATAGTTGGGACACTAGTGACAGTAGGAGGAGCAATGATAATGACAATAGTTGTGGGGCCTACTATCGGTCTGCCATGGACCAAGGGTTCAACCGTCACGCACCAGCAACAATCTACGACCCATGTGAGCCCTGGAGACAACATCAAGGGCTCGATGATGATCATAGCCGGTTGTTTATCATGGAGCTGCTTTTACATTGTGCAGGTTCAATGTTTAGATTTCCAATCTTTCAAAAACTTTAAAAATCAACCGGACTAGCAACTTGGTTCAAATGCATTCACGTCATTAGTATTAATCACAAACAAATAAAAACCTATATCTATATCTATACTATATAATAAATAAATGTTTTCAAACTACATGTGTTTGCTTTATAGGCCATTAAAATTAGTTTTTTCGCCTCTACCTTCTATTATATATTTGCAAGACTCAATTTTTTATTTTAATTTTTCTTTCTCTCTTTTATTAAATAATAATAATTTTATTTAGTCATGTTATAAAATGATTACAAAGTAAGTCATATTCTTTAAATTTTTATAAAACTATCTTTGAATAATATATGATATGTTATTAAAAATATAAAACTTTAAATTTTATTTATTTAACTAATGTAATACACATGTTTCTAAAGCTAGTATATAACTAACGAAAACGAATATTTTTTACAGGCGATTACATTGAGGTCATACCCTGCAGAGCTCTCGCTTACGGCTCTAATTTGTGCAGCTGGGACATTACAAGGTAGTATAGTGACAGTGATAGCAGAAAGAGGGAATAGTGAAGCCTGGAGATTACACTTTGATGCTGGACTTGTGACTATGATCTATGGCGTAAGAAATTTGAAAAATTACATTTAATTCAAATGCTATTGAAAACATCAATGTTTTTTATACAAGAATAGACATTACATCAATATACCATTTGGTCTAATTAACTAGTAAACCAAAGAGAAATATCTGACCAGTTCTATGTCCGATCATACCTGTCGCGTTCTAAAAACACTATGAAAATAAAATTTTAAACCTTATTTTATATCTAAACTTTGATTGTGTTTAATTGCAGGGAATAATCTGTTCAGGACTGGGTTACTATCTTTCAGGAGTTATAATGAAGGCGAAAGGCCCCGTTTTTGTCACAGCTTTTAACCCTTTAAGCATGGTTATCGTTGCGGTTCTAGGTTCTATTGTTTTGTCTGAAAGCTTAAACCTTGGAAGGTATATATCATCAAAAAGAAAATACAAAAAGACCCTAATTAAATGGGGTATATAAGTAAATAATTAACTAACAAGATGAATGTTGATTCTTCAGGGTTCTTGGAGCAGTTGTGATAGTGATTGGACTGTACTTGGTGATATGGGGCAAGATGAAAGATGAAGGTACTCAGCCAAATTCCAAATGTGACCCTAATGAGTTTCCACCAATTGATCAACAAATACCCATGACAATAAGTAGCCCTGTATTTGGAAAGCTAGATAATGAACGCGTTACCATAGAAATACCATCAACCAATGAAATGATTAAGAAAACAAATGGGAAGTAGAGTGATTGATTAATATAAACTAATTGTAATATTGGACTTCACTTTAGTCCATAAGTTTTCCTATTAAATATATCGTGAACTCCTTTTTGTGCAAGTATCACATGTACATTTCTAACATGGCTCGACACACAAACACATACACTAGTACAATTGTGAATCCAAACCCATGTATTTATGCAAGTGTTGAAGAAATTTTTAGGGAGTAGTGACATGCTCGCAAACATAATGTCATACTTGGTTGATCAAGACTGGATGTTTGAATGTTGTGCTTAATATTTTGCACGATCCGTGTTATAGCTCTTAACACTTAATTAAGGGATTTGTAATGGTGAATAAAGACTCTGCGTTTGTGGTGTATATTACACTTGATTGATGTACACAAACGAATTAGACTCTACATGTTTATGGCTTTTAATCGATGCAATCACTAATTTAACACGTGGCAACAGGATAGTTTTTAGAACTACTCTTAATCTACTATTGACCACCCATGTCATGCAAGATTGAAGTTTGATAACTTAGAGGAAAGACTCTTAACCATCACGATGTCTTTTAAAAAATGTTTGATGGATATGCTTACGATGCAGGAAATTGGGTAGGTAAGGCAGGATTGGATAATGGTCACATTCTTATTGGAATGAGTCATGTCATATGGTCTGGGTTGAGCAAATGGACCCATTGGCCGTGGTACCTTTTCTCCTACCATTTGCAGTTTAATTTAATTTTCTATTGTTTTTCTACTTTTGAGAAAATAATATTTATGCCACGACCACATCACACATCTAAAGCATGAAAGCAAATAGATGTGGTAATTTTTACCCATATCAAAGGAAATGGATTGGTTTGGATAAATAATTGTAACATATTGGATTGAAATGGGTAACATCATAATATTGAATGAGTTAAGATGAGTAGCACTTAAACACAACGCCGGTCAAGATGGGTAACAAAAAAACTATGTAAATACAATGGATTCAAAGATTTAAGAATGATTAATAACATATTTGATAAGAAAATCACGAAAAATTATCAGAATGGGTTATTTGTTTACTTATAACACATTTTAAGTTAAATTAAATTGATGTTTTTTAAGAACAATCCATTTAGACACGAACATATTTTGCTTAAAACCCGTTTTGACCCGCACCCATTATGACCCGCACCCGTTCTGACCCGTTACCCAACCCGACCCAACCTGCCCATTTTGCCAGGCATAAAAGCAAATATATATTAGACAAATTTGAAGTAACATATTAACGAATTAAATTAATGTATATAAGAGTTAATTGCATTAATTATTTTTGTGATTCATCAAATTGCAAGTTTAGATTCTATGGTTAAAAGTTGCAAATTTAGTACAGACGTTTGTGAGTATACATATATGGTCCATATAGTTTAATAAATTGTCTGTTTGGTTCCAAACATTAATAAATTGCAAAGTTAATCAAAATATTTGTGTGAGAATTACGTAAATGGTCCCTATGGTTTGATCAATTGCATGCGTAGTCCGCATATCAAATTATCATTTTATTTAAATATAAAATCCAGATTAATTAAAATTAATATAAATAATTCGTGAATCCAAAGTAATTATTTAAACACTATTTCAAAAATAATTTAAATACTATGAAAATAATTCATTGCTAATAAATAATTAAACAGATAACTTTGATTGTAAAATGTGTGAGGTGAGCTGGATTGTATTCAGGCTGTTCGAATGGGTCGTGGGTAGATCTAGGGTGAAACACGAGTGTAATGGAAGACCAAGAATGGGGTATTGGTAGAGGAGCACAAAAAACCGGGTATGGACTATGGACTTGTACCTGATCCAATACCCGAACCCATACCTGGTTTCAACCCAGAATAAACCACCAGTTCCTACCCGGTTAAGGTTTTTTTTGAAGACCGGTTCCAACCCAACTCGGAACCGGTTTTACCGCTTTTTCGAAAAATAGCCGTTTTTTTCAAAAAACTAGCCGTTTGTTACCGTTTTTTACCGATTATTTTAGAATTTTCTTTGTCATTTTACCCCTCTAAGAAAGTATATAAGGGTGTTTGATGAATTGGTAGATTCACAACCCTCAAACGCAAACCCGAACACTCAAAACGCAAAAAATTCCCGTGTTAACTTTGTTCACTCAATTCTTAATCTTTCTTATTCTCTTACTAGGGCTCAATCACAATCATCCATTGGGCAGGAATGTTCTTCTACCGAGCTTATCGTTATTCAGGTTTTACCTAAATATAGAAACCCAAAAGCTTGGTGCGATTGGGATTTATGTGAAATGAGTGACGCGTTTTAAAAGGCTCGTTGCAAATTTTGTGGCGTTTTGTTGGCCAAAGAGTCCAACATTACATTAAAGAAGAACATTCTTAAATTTTGCAAAGGTAAGAAAGAAAATGTGAATTCCGATCAAACGTGAATCGGTGTTGAGGGTTTTGTATGACGTAAACATGGTTCGAGATATAATGTCTATGTAACTATGTTCATGATTCAAGAAGGTTTGCCATTCGACTATTTTGACAACCCTCGATTAACGAAAATGATTCGGAAGACGCTACAACCTCGTTACACACATGTAACGAGCACCACTCTCAAACTTTATTAAGCTAAAAAATGTGGAAAAACGTAAAAAAAGATTTAATTTCATTTTTTGAAAATTTACAAAATGGTGTGAACCTAATCACCGATGGTTGATCGGCTCCTCATGGTTTTCCCGAGTCATACTGATCACGTAATGGTTGTGTAACATCACTGTATTTCGGGTTGTCCGTACATGTTTAATTGTACTGTTAAGACCTGATATGATAAATATTAATGATGATTACTATAAATTATTGGATGTCATTACTATTGGTATACATATTGAGAACATATGATTTTATAGCATAAACCATGTGAAATTTAGTTGAAACACATCTAAACAGAACCAGAGAGTTTATCGCAGTTGAATTCACGTATTATGGATTGTTGGTTTGGAATAGTTGTGGTTTAGGATTCTATAATCAAAGATAGGCAAGGATATAATGATGGTCTATCAAAGAGGTGGTGGGATGGCGGCTGGTCCCGAGATTATTCAAGAAACGACTGACAAGATCCGCCAGATTCGCGACAATCTGTTAGCTGCACGCAGTCGACAGAAAAGCTACGCGGATAAATGACAAAAACCTTTAGAGTTTGAAGTTAATGATATGGTATTACTCAAAGTATCACCTTGGAAAGCAGTGGTACGATTCGGAAAGAAGGGTAAGCTTGCTCCATGTTATGTTGGCCCATTAAAGATTCTTGAACGGATCGGGAAGGTTGCCTACAAGTTGGAACTTCCTCCTGAACTTAGCAATGTACACCCAACGTTTCACGTGTCCAATTTAAGGAAATGCTTAGCTGATCAGGATCTTCAGGTACCACTCGATGATATTCGCGTCGATGATACCATGCACTTCGTTGAAAAACCAGTCGAGATAATGGATCGTGAAGTTAAGAAACTCAAGCGCAGTAGAATCCCAATTGTCAAAGTACGATGGGAGTCGAAGCGTGGTCCAGAATTCACCTGGGAACGGGAAGATCAGATGAAGCTTAAGTATCCACATTTATTCACTACGGTCACTCCAAGTTGAATTTCGGGACGAAATTCCCTTAACTATGGGAGACTGTAACATCACTATATTTCGGGTTGTCCGTACATGTTTAATTGTACTGTAAAGACCTGATATGATAAATATTAATGATGATTACTATAAATTATTGGATGTCATTACTATTGGTATACATATTGAGAACATATGATTTTATAGCATAAACCATGGGAAATTTAGTTGAAACACAACTAAACAGAACCAGAGAGTTTATCGCAGTTGAATTCACGTATTATGGATTGTTGGTTTGGAATAGTTGTGGGTAACATCATAATATTGATTGAGTTGAGATGAGTAGCACTTAAACACAATGCGGGTCAATATGGGTAACAAAAAAACTATGTAAATGCAATGGATTCAAAGATTTAAGAATGATTAATAACATATTTGATGAGAAAATCACTAAAAATTATCCAAATGGGTTATTTGTTTACTTATAACACATCTTAAGTTAAACTAAATTGATGTTTTTTAAGAACAATCCATTTAAACCCGAACATATTCTACTTAAAACCCATTTTGACCCGCACCCGTTCTGACCCGTTACCCAACCTGTCCATTTTGCCAGACATAAAAGCAAATATATATTAGACAAATTTAAAGTAACATATTAACAAATTAAAATAATTTATACAAGAGTTAATTGCATTAACTATTTTTGTGATTCATCAAATTGCACGTTTAGTTTCTATGGTTAAAAGTTGGAAATTTAGTACAGACGTTTGTGAGTATACATATATGGTCCATATAGTTTAATTAAATTGTCTATTTGGTCCCAAACATTAGTAAATTGCAAAGTTAATCAAAATATTTGCGTGAGAATTACGTAAATGGTCCCTATGGTGTGATCAATTGCATGCGTAGTCCGCAGATCAAATTATCATTTTATTTAAATATTAAATCCAAATTAATTAAAATGAATATAAATAATTCGTGAATCCAAAGTAATTATTTAAACAATATTTCAAAAATAATTTAAATGCTATGAAAATTGAAAAAAAATTCATTGCCAATAAATAATTAAAAAGATAACTTTGATTGTAAAATGTGTGAGGTGAGCTGGATTGTATTCAGGCTGTTCGAATGGGTCATGGGTAAATCTAGGGTGAAACCTGAGTGTAATGGAAGACCAAGAATGGGGTATTGGTAGAGGAGCACAAAAAAATTGGGTATGGACTATGGACCCGTACCCGATCCAATACCTGAACCCGTACCTGGTTCCAACCCAGAATAAACCACCGGTTCCTACCCGGTTAAGGATTTTTTTGGAGACTGGTTCCAACCTAACTCGGAACCGTTTTTTACCGCTTTTTCGAAAAAATAGCCTTTTTTTAAAAAAAACTAGCCATTTGTTACCCTTTTTGACCAATTATTTTAGAATTTCTTGCTCATTTTACCCATCTAAGAAAGTAATAAAGGTTTTTGATGAATTGGTTGATTCACAACCCTCAAACACAAACCCAAACACTCAAAACACAAAAAATTCTCGTGTAACTTTGTTCACTCTCTTCTTAATCTATCTTATTCTTTTACTAGGGCTCAATCACAATCATCCATTGGGCATGAATGTTCTTCTACCGACCTTATCGTTATTCAGGTTTTACCTAACAATAGAAACCCGAAAGCTTGGTGCGATTGGGATTTATGTGAAATGAGTGACGCGTATTAAAAGGCTTGTTTCAAATTTTGTGGCATTTTGTAGGCCAAAGAGTCCAACATTACATTAAAGAACATTCTCAAATTTTGCAAAGGCAAAAAAGAAAATCTGGTTTACGATCAAACGTAAATAGGTGTTGAGGGTGAAATGTTTTTGTATGACGTAAACATGGTTCGAGATATAATCTCTATGTTCATGATTCAAGAAGGTTTGCCATTCAACCATTTTGACGACCCTTGTTTAAGAAAATGATTCGGAAGATGCTACAAGCTCGTTACACACATGTAAGTCACCACTCTCAAACTTTACTAAGCTAAAAAATGTGGAAAAACGTAAAAAAAGATTTAATTTCATTTTTTGAAATTTTACAAAATAGTGTGAACCTAATCACCGATGTTTGATTGGCTCCTCTTGGTTTGCCTGAATCATACATGATCACGTAATGGTTGTTTGTGGTTTTATGCGTGATTTTATGGGTTCTTGATCCGAAAAACGTTTACTTTAGGTGTATTTATGGTTTTCAGGTGTTAAGTGGTTAAGGACGTGTTCGAGAGCCGATTGGAGGATTAGAAGAGAAGTTGAGGGGTCAAGAATGTAAGTACATGAAGTCCGGAAGGTCAAAACTTAGTGGAGGAATAACTAGAGATATGAGATGAGTTACAGGGCCCATAATATATGAAAATAGAGTTTCTCGACGAGACGAAGCTGGTGATGAAGCCAGACTTGGCGTATGATACGTAAAGCCTGGCGTATCAAATGGCCAGCGTACCTCACGCACAGTTTTCAGCGTTGGCAGGATTTTTCAGGCGTATCCTAAGCAGTTGGGTGTATCATACGCCTGTACCCGACGTATGATGCGCCGGAGGCCGGAAAATTCTAGTTTTTAGCTAATCTATTCCATATTTAAGCCAATATCTTAGGGTTTCAAAAGGAGGCCGTTTGGGGACGAATTCAGGGCAAAAAAGTGACGATTTTGGGCATTCCAATTCTTCCGAATTCATCCGTGATCTTGGAATCATCATCTAAATCAAGAATCATAGTGTGCCAATGGAGATGAGCGGCTAGTTTTCGTTTGTAATTGCTTCCGGGCTATTAGGTTGGTGGATGAACTTTGATTTGATGTTTAAACTTAGGTTTTGGTTGTTTTCGTTTTAATAACTCTAATTCAATCAGCATTTGATTAATTTAAACGATTTATTTGTGTTTAAATATCTATGCTTTGCCATCTGTGATTAGGTTTTCTTGCATCGTTTACTCATTGGTATTTGTGTGTTATTTTGCATATCTAAATTGGCAATTTTATGAATGCGTAATTCTTAAACGTTTGTTCCATTGTTGTCACTTTGATTAAACCGATTAACAAGATCATGTCTATGTGATTTCCATCTAAGTTTAACCTAAAATCATTGTGAATCTACTAACCTAAACCCAGAAGTGATTACCTTTTTCTTAATTGTTTTTAAAATCATTAATCATAATTATTGCTTGAACATTTTCTCAATTTAATTCAATGTTAAGTTTACATTTTCTTCGTTTAATCAAGAGATCATTTGAAACTTAGCACTTTCCAACGATTTCCTGAGGAGACGACCTTACTTAGCCGTGCTATTGTCATAGGTAGCTAAGTCCTTATATTTACATTGTTTTTGATTGACCTACGACATCTCGATCAAAATGGCCGTTGTCGGAGAATAATGCGCAAAGTGCTAGTTTTAGTCTAGTTTAATTTTAGTTTGCATTTGCTTTTAAAAAAAACATAAAAACACAAAAAGATTTGGTTTTTTTTTCATTTTTAATTTGTTTTGTTTATTGTTCGGAATTACACGTGGGTTTTCTTTGTTTGTGTTGTGTAGGTAATTTTCTAATTGCATGTGTACTTGTTACTCAAGGAATACATCACCATTAGTTTTTGATCCTGAAATCGAGAGAATTGCAAGGCATAACCGGGTGTTACATAGATTTGGATTGTTAGTTCATCAAATTCAACAACAAATTGATCAAGAAGCATCAAACATGAGCCATCATAGTAATCAAAGAGCCCCACCAAACGACCCAAATACACCACCACCACCTCCACATCCTAGACAACCACCACCTAACTACCATGACGATGATCTTCTCCCTTATTCTGAACCACCTCAACCACCACCACAAGGCCAATTTATAATGGGTAACTTTCCACCTTTTGGACCTCCACCAAATCCACCACCTCCACATAACCCACCAAGGAATCCAAAAAGATCTAATCATGGTCTATCTGACACACAATCAACTCATATGAACCGCCATGATACACATCCTGGTCAGGCAAATTGTGTGTATCAAGATGATAATATAAGAGCAAAAGTTGATATTTGGGATGATGGTTTGGACAATGAAGGAGATCACAATTATCAAGGAGGTTGAGATAGTGATTGTCACGAGGCAGGATATGGATATCATGAGAATCAACAATATGCTTATCCTAATCAAGGATATCAAGGTCAACCAAGAGCTCCTAGAAGGCCCAATGTCAATCATTACCCCGATGGAGGATATGACCAGTTTCAAGATGGTGTGCCAAGTGCAGCTAAGCGAGGTCTAGTTCAAGGAGTGGAGAGCCATTTTAGACCACACATAGTAGTGAATGTCTCACCTATTTTCCGTCCTGAGGTAAGAGGAAGATCGTTTGAAGTAAGGCCCCAATTCTTGAATATGTTACCCAACGTCTATGGTAAAGCAACAGAGGAACCTTACTTACATCTATCAGAATTTGAAGCAGTTTGTGGTACTATAGGAGGGCAAGGCTTCACACCAAACAAGTGAAGTTAGTATTGTTTCAACTCACTTTGAAGGATGCAGCCAAGTTGTGGCTTTTAGCATTGCCATCTGCTAGCATTTTCACTTGGGAGGATTTGCAGCAACAATTTCATAATGAGTACTTTACTCCTCAAAGAACAAGTGATGCTAGGCATGCTATAAGGATATTTCAGCAAAAACCAAGAGAACTATTCTATGAGGCTTTCAAAAGATTCAAACAGCTATTAAGGGCTTGTCCATATAATGGGATCTCAAAGTGGGAATTGCTAACCCTTTTTCATGATGGGTTGTCTACAGATGACATAAGACATGTGAATTCCACCACAGGTGGAACATTCTTATCCAACCCGGTTGATGTGGATTGGAATTATTTGGAAAAGATTACCTTAAACTCAAAGAGGCAAGCACAATCTAGTAGAAGAAAGAAGTTTGCTACAGTGAAAGCCTCAGGAAGCTCTTATGATAGAATGGAGAAATTGGAAAGGGCAAATCAGGCATTGGAAAGAGAGTAGGCAAATTTGAAGATGGGTGGAAGCAAAGGTGCTACTAGGGAGAATCAAGTGTTTCATGTGTGTGATGGATGTGGAGAATTGGGTCATGCCACTTTGGATTGTCCCGGGTAATGTGGAAGAGAAGAAGAAATCAACCAAGTTTATGGAGACTGAAAGCAATATGATATGAAGTCTAATACATATCATCCAGGTTTAAGGAACCATCCAAACTTTCGTTATGGCAATTCTTCTAACCAATCTAATCCTAATTTTCAGGGATCAAATTAAGGAAGCCAACCGTACCAGGATAGGCAGCCCAATTACAACAATCAAGGATACAATCAAGGTGAAAACAGTGGCTACCAAAGGAACTATCAAGCCACACAGCATCAAGGTGCTTCATCAGGAAATTTTGACACTTCAAACAAAGAGATCATGGACTTTCTCAAGGAGATGAGAAAATACAATGAGATGAGGGACAAAACTAAAAGAGGTTTTGAAAAAACAAGTGGGTCAACTAGCTGAAGAGGTAGCAATTTTGAGTAAGGATCCAGGAAAGCTACCAAGTATCACGAAGATCAACCCACAACATCAACCAAGCAGTTCCAAGCCTCGGAAATCAGCTCAACTTCATCAAGTAAGCATTCTAAGAAATGTTAAGGTTTATGACAACAAGGTTGTCCTTCCACAGCAATTTGTTGAGGAAGTGCTGGAGGATGTAAATGAGAGTGATGAGAGTGAATTTGAAACTGAAGTTGCACCAACTAAACCAAACAAGAAAGTCACTTTCAAAATGTCACCATAAAATAATGTTGAAAATGAAACCTCTAAGGTTATGGAAAAAGAGAAGGAGGGTAATACCATTCATTTTCCAAAAGCCTTAGTTGATCCAGCTAAGGTTTCAAATATGAACAAGAGAGGCCCACAACAAGAGGAAATGTGGGAAATTTCTAAACAAGTGAAAATTAATCTTCCTCTCATTTATGCAATAAAACAACTTCCATCATATGCTAAGTACTTAAAAGAGATGGGTACTCAGAAAAGAGATCACAAAGTCTCTAAAAAGGTTGATTTGACTAAAAATGTGAGTGCGGTTGTGACGGGTATTCTTCCACCTAAACTTCAAGATCCTAGAACGCCTTTAATGTCAATTCAAGTGTGTGACTTTAAAATACAAAAGGCGTTATTGGATCTTGAAGCAAGTGTAAGCATTCTCCCGCATATATTGTATGACCAATATGACTTTAACCCATTACAATAAGTCGACACCACCGCGGTGTTGGCCGATTTGACATCCAAGATTCCTAGGGGAATTGTTTCTGATGTAATTGTGATGGTGGAGGATTATGCCATGACCGACCTGTTGAGGCAATCATAATGATTTTGGGTCTTCCATTTTTGGCCACTTTTAATGCTTTGATTAATTGTTGGAATGGAACAGTGGACATGACCTTTAGCAACTGGAAGCTACAATTAAATGTCTTTTCTAATATTTCTAACTCTAGAGTCAACTATGAATGCTTTATGGAAGACATTGTTGACGGGTGTCTATCCCACAAAAGTGGGAGACACCATAGAGATGTATGTTGCATGTGACATGGATGAGACAAGCATGTTACAAGAGATGGAGGAGGAGAATAGGAAAATGGAAGTACCAGTGGCAAGTGATGGTCATCCACCATGGACAATTAAAGTGGAGAGTCTCCCAGATAGCATAGATTCCAAACTCAAGCCATCTTTGGAAGAGCCACCAAAATCTGAACTTCAAGAGTTACCTAAACACCTTAAGTATGCTTTCTTAGGTGAGAATAACATTTTACCTGTTATTATTGTAGCTAATTTGGATGAAACATAAGAGAAGGCTTTGATGGAAGTGTTGGTGGCACATAAAGCTGCAATTGGATGGACCATAGCTTATTTGAGGGGAATTAGCCCTACCATTGTGATGCACAAGATCATAACATATTACAAGATCAAGTCTTCACGTGACATGCAAAAAAAAAAATTGAATCCAAACATGCGGGAAGTGGTGAAGAAAGAGTTTCTCAGGTGGTTAGATGCTGGAATCATTTACCTAATATCAGACTGTACATGAGTAAGTCCTACACAAACAGTTCCAAAGAAAACAGGGATTCATATAAGCAAAGATGACAAAGGTGAGGAAATAGCAACGCGGCCGGTAACCAGGTGGCGTATTTGCATTGATTACCGTAACTAAAATGCAGCAACTTCAAAGGACCATTTTCCTTTACCATTCATTGATCAAATTGTGGAAAAGCTTACATGTCAGAAGTTTTATTGCTTTTTGGATGGGTATTTAGGGTATAATTAGATAGCCATTCATCCAGATGATCAACAAAAGACCACTTTTACATGTCCATATGGTACTTTTGCATTTAGACGAATTGCATTTGGATTATGTAATGCCCCAGCCACCTTTCAAAGGTGCATGATAAGTATCTTTTCAGATATCGTTGGGGAGTCTTTGGAGATCTTCATGGATGACTGTTCAATTTTTGGTCCTTTTTTTGAAACATGTCTTGAGCAATTAACAAAGGTTTTAAAAAAATGTGTTGAAACCAACCTTGTCTTAAGTTGGGAAAAAAGTCATTTCATGGTTCAAGAAGGCCTTGTTTTGGGTATAGTAATTTGAAGTCGTGGGATTGATGTTGATCATGCTAAAGTGCAAGTTATCTCAACTTTTCCTCCTCCCACGAATGTTAAGGACATTATATCATTTTTGGGACAAGCGGGGTTTTATAGAAGATTTATTGAAAATTTCATTGTCAATACAAAACCCTTGTGTAACTTATTGTTGAAAGATGTTCCATTCGTTTTTGATAATGATTGCTCCACAACTTTAATGTGCTTAAACAAATGTTGGTCGAAGCCCCAAGTTTGCAATCATCGGATTGGTCAAAACCTTTTGACATAATGTGTGATGCAAGTGATTATACAATTGGAGCTATTTTGGGTCAACGGGTGGATAAGAAACTGGTTGCAATTTACTATGCAAGCAAAACTTTTTCAGATGCTCAATAAAATTACACCATAACAAAAAAGGAGTTTCTTGCCATAGCATTTGCTTTAGATATGTTTCAATCATATTTGTTGGGTAGCAAGGTTATTATTTATTATGATCATACTGATGTCAGGTACCTAATGGATAAGAAGGATGCGAAACCGAGGCTGATTAGATGGATTCTTTTGCTTCAAAAATTCGATTTGGAAATCCGTGACAAGAAATGGAGTGAAAATGTGGTGACGGATCATTTTTCATGTGTCATTCACAATAAGAAAGAGTGGAGAGTTGATATTAAAGAAACATTTCCTGATGAGCAGTTGTTACATGTTTCTACCAAGCCATGGTAAGCTAATTTTGCAAATTATTCAGACGCAGGTACACTTCCGGAACAATGGACAAATGGAAGGAAGAAGCAATTCTTGGCCCAAGAAAAGTATTACATCTGGGACGAGCCAGATTTGTTCAAAGTAGGAGCGGATCAACTGATTAGAAGATGTATTCTGGATTCATAAATCACCTCGGTTCTACAAAGCTTACATGCATCTGCGTGTGGTGGTCATTTCAGTGGTCAGAAAATTGGCATAAGGTGTTTTCTTGTGGGATTTATTGGCCTACAATTTTTAAAGATGCTTTTGAATTTGCTAAAAATTGCTTGAATTGTCAAAAGAAGGGAGTATTTCAAAGAGAAATGAGATGCCCATGCACCCCATCCTTGTTGTGGACATTTTTTATGTGTGGGGCATCGACTTCATGGAGCCATTCCCTAACTAATTTGGGAATTTGCAAATCTTAGTAGCGGTGAACTATGTTTCAAAGTGGGTTGAAGCAATCGCTACTAAGACGAATGATCATGTAACACCCCGACCGATGGCGGAAACGTCGGGATGCCACGAGGGATGTGTAGAGTGTTCAAAAGCTCGTGGGCATCTAAATCAAATCATCATATATCATTCAATCAACCAAAATAAGTACACACAAAAATCATGTCTAACATGAATTAGTTACATCAATTACAAAAATAATTAGCTATCTAACTAAATTCAATTCGCCAGAATTTCAGTTAATTAGCTAAGTCCAAGATCCTATATGATGACGTCCAAAAGTTTGAGTTCTTCATCCTCAACCTACTTTTCTTCTTTACCTGAAACATGTAGGAAATCAAGTGTCAACTACAAAGTAGTTGGTGAGTAATCATAAGTTTTTATACTTAGAAGGTTTTAATAAATGAATTTAAAAATTTAAGTTTAAAAAATGGTTTTATAAAAGGTTTAGATAAAATGAGTATAAATGCTTATGATTTTTCTGAGAATATCCACAAGAATACCTGCATGAGATAATCCAACACATCTCCAAACTCAACAATCAAACACATACACAAACACATAATCACATATTCAATCAGTCATAGTCAATCATAGATAATCATAGTCAATAATAGATAATCAACCACATAACCATTCAATCAATCTCAACATCAATATTCTCAAATAATATCTGTGACTATACATGGTCATTATGTAATTAACATAGGTTAAAAACATGATCCATGGAGTGGAAGCTATCCACGTGGCAATACATGAAACCAATGCAATTGACCAAGGTCAAAGGCAATGTTTCACGGAGTCGATCACACGAACGCGTGGCCGCCAAGATCTCGCGATTTCGTTGAGAAACCAAGGAGGAATGCTAGAGAGAAGGTAGAGAGAGAAAGTGGTGGCGTTTTTCAGCTTTAGAGAGAGAGAGAAGAGTGTAGAAATGGAGAAGAAAGAAAGAAAATTTCTTTCTTATAATGCGTATTATCCCCCCGTGCTCGGTCTCGTTTTTATCGCGATATAATAAAATAAATGTTCGGTTTTTAACGTAAAACATATTGAAATCATAAAGCGTTAAATAAATAAGTTTCGTTTTTGATAAAATAGTTTTCTCAAATATAAAATCGTTTAAATAAAAGGTCTTCGTTTATTTTCGTTTAAATCAATTATTTAAATGATTTAATTTATTCGGTTTTCGTTTTAGGTTGGGATTCCTAATAAACATTTTTAGTTTCCATTTATTAATTTAATATCGTTTGATATTATTTATTATCTCGTCGAGACACGTTACTCGCGTACGTATTCGTAAAGATCGTCACCTTTCCGAATCCGACGCTCGTACCGTATTTCGATTCGATTTACGATTTAGGGAATATCATTTCAGAATATTATGCTTAATAATTATATTCGTGTGAATCGTCACCCACACGAATACATTTATTAAGTTAATATTTCCGAATTAATATTCACGTTTAAATTGCATTCGTAACCTCACAATCGCGTAATTAATTCCAGTTACACTTCCATTATTTTATTAACTTTAATATTATCTTCCCAAACCAAAACCCACTAAACCCTAGTCACTGACACATCCATGATAGACCGAAATATGCATATGTATAGGGCATATGTAAGGGTCAGTCGCAACTACCCTAGCCACCGTCCCACCGCTATTTCGATAAACCATAACCATGTGTCCTTGACTATGTTTAGTAACCAAACAACAACCAACTTAAATCCCCTTTCCATTTCCAAACCAAATCCATAATCATCGACAATATAACTGCGATAAACTCTCTGGTTCTGTTTAGTTGAGTTACAACTAAACTTCCCATGGTTTACGCGTATAATATGTTATAAACATGTATACCAGTCATAGTGAAAATCATCAAATAATGTGTCAATGTTAATAATTACAAAATCTCAGGTCGTAACAGTACAATCGTACAGATGTACGGATGTACGGACGACCGGTAGTACAGTGATGTTATAGTCTCCCCTAGTTAAAGGAATTTCGTCCCGACGTACTTTGACAATTGGAATTCTACTGCGTTTGAGTTGTTTAGCCTCACGATCCATTATTTCCACTGGTTTTTCAACAAAGTGCATGGTATCATCAATGTGAATGTCATCGAGTGGTACCTGAAGATCCTGATCAGCTAAGCACTTTCTTAAGTTGGACACGTGAAACGTCGGGTGCACATTACTAAGTTCAGGAGGGAGTTCCAACTTATAGGCGACCTTCTCGATCCGTTCAAGGATCTTAAAAGGGCCAACATAACGTGGAGCAAGTTTCCCTTTCTTCCCGAATCGTAAAACGCCCTTCCAAGGCGACACTTTAAGCAATACCATATCTCCCACTTCAAACTCTAAAGGTTTTCGTCTTTTATCCGCGTAGCTTTTCTGTCGACTACGTGCAGCTAACAGATTGTCACGGATCTGGCGGATCTTGTCAGTCGTTTCCTGAATAATCTCGGGACCAGTGATCTGCGATTCGCCGACCTCAGCCCAACAAATAGGCGACCGACATTTCCTGCCATAAAGAGCTTCAAATGGCGCCATACCGATGCTCGCGTGATAACTGTTGTTATACGAGAACTCAACCAATGGTAAATGGTTGTCCCAATTGCCACCGAAATCGATGACACAAGCTCTCAACATGTCTTCCAATGTCTGAATCGTTCGCTCCGTCTGTCCATCCGTTTGAGGATGATAGGCAGTGCTAAGATCCAGTCTTGTTCCAAAGGCTTCATGAAGTGATTCCCAAAATCGTGCCGTGAAACGAGCATCACGATCCGATATTATGCTGAAGGGAATACCGTGTCGGCTAACGATCTCATCAATGTAGATACGAGCTAACTTCCGCACAGGGTACTTTTCGCGTATCGGTAAGAAATGAGCCGACTTGGTCAATCTATCAACTATCACCCAAATGCTATTTTTACCTTTTGCGGTTCATGGGAGTTTGGTAATGAAATCCATGGAGATATTCTCCCACTTCCACATGGGTATTTCTGGTTGTAATAACAATCCCGAAGGTCGCTGGTGTTCTGCCTTGACTTTAGCACAGTTAAGGCATTTGGACACATATTCAGCAATATCCTTCTTCTTTCCAGGCCACCAGTACAAGCCCTTAAGGTCTTGATACATCTTGTCAGAGCTCGGATGGATCGAGTAACGAGACTTATGAGCTTCATCTATAATCACCATCCTAAGATCACCTCTGTTCGGTATCCACAGCCGATTCAAATAATATATCAAACCATCATCCTTCGTTTCCAATAAAATCTCAGCCCCGCAAGACATCTCATTTTTCAAGTTATCTTGAGCTAATGAGTGTTGTTGGGCTGTGAGAACATCATTACGGAGACTAGTGTGTACTCGGACACTATGGATCTGAACTTGACTTTTGCGACTAAGCGCATCTGCTACTACATTCGTTTTACCCGGATGGTAGCGAATTTCACAGTCATAATCGTTTAACAGTTCAACCCATCTCCGCTGTCTCATGTTAAGTTCCTTCTGATTGAGAATATGTTGTAAGCTTTTATGATCAGTGAACACTACACACTTAGTGCCATAAAGATAGTGTCTCCATATCTTCAAGGCAAACACGACTGCACCAAGTTCCAAGTCGTGTGTGGTGTAGTTCTTCTCATGAATTTTCAGTTGTCTTGATGCATAGGCCACAACCTTTCCCCGTTGCATTCGAACACAACCGAGACCTAGTTTGGATGCATCACAATACACCACGAAATCATCATTTCCGTCAGGCAGTGTCAAGATAGGAGCATCACAAAGTTTCTGCTTCAAAGTCTGAAATGCCTCTTCTTGCTTTGGTCCCCACTCATAAGGTCTATTCTTTTGAGTCAAAGAAGTGAGAGGGACAGCAATCCTGGAGAAATTCGAAATAAACCGCCGATAGTAACCGGCAAGTCCAAGGAATGATCGAATCTCCGTGGGTGTCTTCGGTGTACTCCAATTCTTCACCACGTCAATCTTTGCTGGATCCACGTGAACACCATATTCATTGACTATGTGCCCCAAGAATTGAACTTCCTTAAGCCAAAATTCACATTTAGATAATTTAGCATACATTTGCTCTTTTCTTAGGATCTCCAAAACCAACTTAAGGTGTTTCTCGTGCTCTTCCTTGGTCTTTGAGTATATCAAGATATCGTCAATGAACACAATCACAAACTTATCCAAGTATGGCCTGCAGACACGGTTCATGAGGTCCATGAAAACCGCAGGTGCATTGGTAAAGCCGAAGGGCATTACCAGAAATTTATAATGGCCATATCTTTTTCTGAAAGCTGTCTTTGGAATATCATCATCATGTACGCGAAGCTGATGATACCCAGACCTTAGATCGATCTTTGAAAACCATGCCGAGCCTTGAAGCTGATCGAAGAGGTCATCGATGCGTGGCAGTGGATATCGATTCTTGATTGTGAGTTTGTTCAATTCACGGTAGTCGATGCACATTCGGAATGACCCGTCCTTCTTCTTAACAAATAGGACCGGTGAACCCCATGGCGAATGGCTCGGGCGAATGAATCCTTTATCAGTAAGCTCTTGCAGCTGGCTCACCAATTCTTGCAACTTTGAATGCGCGAGTCTGTAAGGAGCTTTGGCGGCAGGGTTCGCACCAGGTACTAAGTCAATTCGGAACTCTACTTGACGTTCTGGTGGAAGACCCGGCAAATCGTCTGGAAATACTTCTGGAAAATCTCGTATCACTGGAACATCTTCAATTTTCTTTTCTTTCTCTTTCTTTTCCACAATGTGAGCTAAAAATGCTATACACTTCTTCCTAAGGTACTTGTGTGCTTTAGTGCATGACATCAGGTTAAGACCTTTACTAGGAGTTTCTCCAAAGACTCTTAAAATTTCACCCGAAGGTAAAGGAATACGAATATATTTCTCGTGACAAACAATCTCCGCTTTGTGGGTGGCTAACCAATCCATGCCTATGATAACATCAAAGCTACCAAGATGCATAGGTATAAGATCAATCGGGAAAACGTGATCATTTAAGTTCACAGTACATCCGATAATAACAGTGTCAATATCAATAGTGTTTCCGTCAGCCACCTCCACGTTAAACGGTTTATCTAAGTATGTACGTGTTCTACCAAGCAAGCATTCAAAATCATAAGAAACGAAACTCCTATCAGCACCAGAATCAAATAAGACAGGTGCATAAGAGTTGTTGATCAGAAATGTACCGTTGACCACGTCCTAGTTGGCTTGAGCAGCTGGAGCATTCAGTTGAAATGCTCTACCATGAGCCACCCGTTGATTATTTCCGGTCAGCTTTGGGCATTGGTTTCTGAAGTGACCTACTTCGCCGCACTCATAACAGGCTCTTGCCTCTGCATGAGGTACCTGGCGAATAGGTACAGCTGGAATTGGTTGTGCATGTGGAGCAGGCAGTGCAAGCGGTGCATGTTGCATCCTTTGAGCTTGCGGTGCACTCCTACAAACATTTGCATAATGACCATACTTGCCGCAGTTGTTGCAGACGCGGCATGGCAAGTTAGGTGTGTGATGATATCGGCAGATATTACATTGGGGAGTATTCCCAGTGTAATTCCTGGCAGTAGTGTTATTTGAAGATTGCGGCGTGTACTTAGCAGCAGGAGCAGTGGCCATAAAGTTTCTGGTCTTCCTCTTTTTGTTGCTGCCTTTTGAAGAACTAGCAGCCTCAGTCTTTACTTATGTTTTTGTTTCTTTTGCAGTAGCTTTCCCCTCAGTTTTCTTCGCCCCTTTCCTTGTGAGTGTTCCAGCTTTGACATGATTATCGGTGAGTGTAGCAGATAAACGAATCGCAGCCTTAAGTGTTTTGGGGTTGCTCCCGTAGACGGTGTCTTGAATCTGCATAGGCAACCCGCCTATATACTTCTCAATAGCTCTCTCAAGTGGTGTAACAAGATGAGGCACCAGCAGGCTATACTCATGGAACTGAGTATTGTAGATTACATTCTCCCCGCTATCCTGTTTGAGTTCCCAGAACTCAGTCTCAAGCTTCCTCATCTCACTGCGAGGACAAAATTCAGTGGTCATCAGATCCTTGATCTCTTTCCATGTTAGCGCTAGGGCGGCATCAACTCCCCTAGTTCGCTTTTCACCATTCCACCAAGTCAGTGCTCTCTTTTGGAAAACACTGGTGGCATAGCGCACCTTCAAGTTCTCAGGACAATCGCTGTTGATGAAGGTATTCTCCATGCTCTCAAACCACTGCAGCAGACCAGTGGCTGTTTCAGATCCCGTAAACTTCAGTGGATTACAGGAGTTGAACTGTTTGAACGTGCAAACTGGGGGGTTTGCACCACCTCGGTTCTGATTGATGTTCTGATTGGCTTGAGTCAGTTGATTAACCAATCCAGAAATAAGGTTTGCTAACTCTTGTATACCGGAGTTGGCATTTTCGTTAGCATCCTCTGAGTTCGTATCGTCTCCGTTGTGACGGCGTGGCGGCATGTTTCTGAGGAAATTAGAAACATGTTACTACCGTTTACAACGTAAGTCATACAAACAATGGTCAAATGAGTTCATTTAGACAGTTAAGATTACATATAGGAACTATATTTTTCTCCTATCTGTCATTAAACTCATAACATTTATCAATTTCCTAAAATTATACTGAGTGTCCTAGTTGGTCATAACTAATACTAGTTAACTATTCCTAAGTTTCATACATTCTTCACCCTATACCAACACTGACAACCTCCCAATGCAATGCAACAAGCTTATATATAGGGCATATGCAAAGGTAGATCGCAATCTCCCCTACACCGTCCCACCACCGTTCCATTGCACCACGATTATGCCCTTGTTAGCATTTAGGGTGTATCATGTATCTTACCATATTCTCACTTCACAAACCTTATCCTAGGTAGGATAATTTTGAGTGAAGTGGTCTCTAGTTCTCTTGGACAATTAGGTTCGCCTAATGTCTAAGTTCACCTGACATGTAGGTTCGCCTATTTCTAAGTTCACCTAATGTCTAAGTTCACCTGACATTAAAATTCCCCTAATGTCTAAGTTCACTAAATTCTATACCAAATCTCAATGTCCATAATCATCAATAAGGGTCCATATCATCACTGAGTGCTCTTATTGTCACTAAGTGTTCATATCCTCCCTATAGTTTATTCTCATCAAGTGTCCATACCATCACTAAGTGTTAGTATCATCACTATGCGTTTATATTATCACCAAGTGTCTATATCATCACCCAAGTCCATATTCCATCACTAATCGTTCATATCGTTCGTTGATCCTATGCACCCTACGTGTCCAATCCGTGTGTTTCATAAGTGAATTTATAAGTGTTTATCAAGTATGATCATCCATGAGTCAATCCCAAACCATTCCAACAGACATACCATCAATAATCCATCCATCATAACCTTAAAGCAATTCCTAATAATATCCTAAGTTCCTGACACTGACAGACCCCCAATATACTACAAGTGGTATATGTATAGGGCATATGTAAGGGTCAGTCGCAACTGCCCTAGCCACCGTCCCACCACCTTTGTAGTATACCACGAGTGTGTCCTTGTCCGGAGTTTATAAATCAGACAAATAGTTCCCTAAAGCAGATAATTCCTAAGCAGTTAAATTCCTAAGCAGATAATTTCCCAAACGGGTAGTTCCCACATTCTTCAATACTGACATCCACCTAATGTACCGTAAATGGTATATATAGGGCATATGTAAGGGTCAGTCGCAACTGCCCTAGCCAACGTCCCACCACCTTTACGATACACCACGTGCATGTCCTTATCGAATCATTAGGGCACATGTAAGCAAGAAATTAATAAGTAGTATATGCATATCAGATGTATAACAGGAGTTCAGGTAACATGTAATAAACACATAAGCATGAAATCCTGAATATACTAACTAGTGTATGAAATAGTTCATACTAGGGTATCCTACGGTTATAGACTAGGTCAACCATTTCTAGTAACCTAATTCCCTATAACCCAGGCTCTGATACCAATCTGTAACACCCCGATCGATGGCGGAAACGTCGGGATGCCACGAGGGATGTGTAGATTGTTCATAAGCTCGTGGGCATCTAAATCAAATCATCATATATCATTCAATCAACCAAAATAAGTACACACAAAAATCATGTCTAACATGAATTAGTTACATCAATTACAAAAATAATTAGCTATCTAACTAAATTCAATTCGCCAGAATTTCAGTTAATTAGCTAAGTCCAAGATCCTATATGATGACGTCCAAAAGTTTGAGTTCTTCATCCTCAACCTACTTTGCTTCATTACTTGAAACATGTAGGAAATCAAGTGTCAACTACAAAGTAGTTGGTGAGTAATCATAAGTTTTTATACTTAGAAGGTTTTAATAAATGAATTTAAAAATTTAAGTTTAAAAAATGGTTTTATAAAAGGTTTAGATAAAATGAGTATAAATGCTTATGATTTTTCTGAGAATATCCACAAGAATACCTGCATGAGATAATCCAACACATCTCCAAACTCAACAATCAAACACATACACAAACACATAATCATATATTCAATCAGTCATAGTCAATCATAGATAATCATAGTCAATAATAGATAATAAACCATATAACCATTCAATCAATCTCAACATCAATATTCTCAAATAATATCTGTGACTATACATGGTCATTATGTAATTAACATAGGTTAAAAACATGATCCATGGAGTGGAAGCTATCCACGTGGCAATACATGAAACCAATGCAATTGACCAAGGTCAAAGGCAATGTTTCACGGAGTCGTGATAATCCATGTGACAATACATGTAATCCTTGTTATTGACCGAAGTCAACGACAAAGTTACACGAATATATGCATATAAGTGATAATCCATAATTAATGATAATTCTAAAATGTGAATATCATATTGATAAACAGGTATTATCCTTGTATTATCAAAATAATATTTGAATTTGGTATACATGTTTCACTCCGAGTTTTAAAACAAAACAGTTTAAAGAAAGGGAGGTTATGAGAACTCACCTGAGTCCTTAGATTTAATGTTTCTGTAGTATGCGCGCAAGCGTATAGGAAATCCCAAATAACTCAACAGCCTGTAATGATCGTGTATTTGTGCTTGTAAGTACGTGTGTTTCTTTCAATTTAGCGACCATAATTATTCACTTTTATTTCATAAAGTGTCTCACTTTCCTAGTTTGTTTTACCTAAATTAAGTAAAACACTAGGGATTTTTATAAACGACTGTTAACATTTAATCTAACTTGTTAGTTTTGAATTATTTAATAACAATAATAGATTAAGACCCTTAGGTATGATTCCCATGGATACATTTACTTAGCGATAATATCCTTTCTCACAATCGTATCTAACTTATAATTGCATGCATGTTTCACCAAGATGACCACCATAATTTAGATTGTTGAGATTCTAAATTATAATTAGAAAATAATAATTATGTTTTTCACAATGATTGTTCAAGTTGTGTAAATCCATACCCTAACCCCATACTCTTTATAAAAAAAAATGGTGGTTCACATGACCCATGCATGCATGATGTTATCCCATCCTTGTATTCTTTTGCGTATTTATGATCTTAGTTTCGAACAGTTAAGTTCAACTTGTCCTTGGTCCGGCTCCATCCTATAGGTTCGCGGCCCATCATTAGATCCAACATGTAAAGCCCGCTGAACGATGAAGACTGACAAAGTCAACACGGAAGAGTCAAATCTCAGATTTCAGTTTAATTTTCGTGTACAACATTTCGAGTACACGAAGTGGTCGTGTACTCGAACCTTGTTTGTATTTAGATTTCGTGTACACCTAGGCCTAGTATAAATAGACGCATTTTGTACAGGTTTAGGTTGGAATCCCGAGGCATACGCTCTCTAGACGTATTGAGGCGCTTGTACTCGAAGTTTTGCAATATTTATAAAGTTTGCATTTTTCTACTTGCTTTCTTGTTTCTAACTTGGATTCCGCACTTGTTAGAGATCAATGATGATGTTTACAGAGATAAAGTTTGGATCTTGATCTGTTTGAGGACCTACAAGTGGTATCAGAGCTTGAGTGCTCTTTTCATCATGAAGGTGACAACTTTTCTAGGCAAGTTTGCAACTTTATCATTCTTCTTTACTCCTACTAGCTACTGCATAAATTTGGGACTCTGAATCTTAAGAAATAATTTTATAAATTTTTCTTAAGTATTTTCGAGTTCAAAATTTTTAGAGTTCAGCTATTTCGAGTATAGGCAGAGTGTTTGAAGATCAGCTAGAGTTCGAATACAGAGAGTTTCGAGTACAACATCAATTTCGAGTACAAGATTAAGTTTCGAGTACACAAAGTTTCGAATACAGCAAATTTTTCGAGTACACAGTTTCGTGTACATCAGTTTCGTGTACTTCAGTTTCGTGTACTCGAATTTCGATTACATCCAGAATTTTGAGTGTTGTTCACTTCGAGCAGCTTTATTGACTATCATCTACAGGGAAATACAAGGAATTCGTGTACAACACTTAGAAATTTTTCAGACTCACAATGGGTACAAAGAATCTGACAAATTTGTCTAATTTGCTCAGTCTTGACAATGAGATCGGCACCGGAACAAAGCCACCAAGGCTCGTGTCAGGAGATAACTTTCAAGACTGGAAATTTCGATTTCAGTCATTTATCAAGTATACCGACCCAAAGCTTTGGAGATCAATTGAAGAAGGTCCCTTTGTACCTTCATTCCAGAGTGAGCTCAATGGTCCTCTCGTTCCAAAGGATCCAGAACTGTATACTGACAATGACATACTCATGATGGAGAAGGATGAAAAGGCATATGCCTCGATCACAATGGCTTTGTCAACAGATGTTGCTCACGGATTCAAGGAACACAAGACTGCTAAGGAACTCTGGAATGCCTTAGTTGAAAGATTTGAAGGAAATGAGGACATGCGAGAGAGTCGCAAGGACATGCTCAGACAAAGGTTCAACATGTTTAATCATATCAAGGGAGAGTCTCTCGAAGCACAACTCAACAGATTCACTCATCTGATGACTGAGATGACTAGTTCTGGGATTGAGATGACTAAGGGAGAGGTAAACAAGAAGCTGCTGAATTCACTACCTTACACTTGGAACTCTAACTGTACAACTATCAAAAGGACCAAGGACATGTACAAGACTTCTTTAAGTGAGTTGATCTCAATCATCAACTCATATGACATGGATGATAAGCAGAGAGCACTGAATCATGCCAGCTCAATGGGCATTGCACCTACTTCTGAAAACTCTGCTCTTCTATCAGCAATTAATCATCAATCATCAGGAATGCATCATTATCAGCCTCCTTCCTCTCATGGAGTTCCTTTTGAGACTGCTTTTCTGTCATCTGGACAAGCTGGATCAGTGCCTAAAGTCAATCCAGAAAGTGAAGAGAATCTACTGCTATTTAAGGGATTCATGAATAGCTACAATGCTTTTATTGCAGGAGAATTGGCACCCTCAAATCTCACTCAAGACAATCTAGAGCAGATTAATCCAGCTGATGTTGAAGAAATGGATATCTCATGGCAGATGGCAATGGCTGTGTTCAGAGCAAAAAAATTCATCAAGAAATATGGAAGAAACAGCTTTGGAAACGCTCCGGGAAAGAAGCTTGGCTTTGATAAGTCAAAATTACGATGCTACAACTGTGACCAACCGGGTCACTTTGCCAGGGAATGTAAGCAGCCAAAGGTGGCTAAGGAAGGGGGAGAAAAGAAGCCTGAAGAGAAGTCAGGAAATACAGCTGCTGGAGGAAGCGCTAGCACTTCTAAAGCGTTGGTGACTCAGGAGACTGACTCCTATGATTGGAGTGATCAAGTGCAGGAACTGGAACTGACTCTGAGTCATGCATTCATGGCTGAGGTGGACGACAAGCAAAAGGAGGTAACTGAAAATCTTTGCTCTACCTCATGCATAAATAAAGTATTTAAGTACAGGTCGCACAATGAATCACTAATCAAAGAATTAAACAAACTTAAATACTTTAACTCAGAATTTCTTAAAAATGAAGGAATTTTTAAAAGGAAGCTTGAAGCCGAGGGTCGGGATGTGGCAAGGCTAAAAGAACTTCTAAGTGATAAAGAGTCCAACTATCGAGAAGCTCGACGAAAAATCGATGAACTCACTCTAGAGTTGGATCAAGTCAAATCTCAACTTTCTAAATCATCAATTAAATGTGAAAGATTTGATTATTCAAGCAAAATTTTAGAAAATATGACATCAATGCGATTTCGGGAAAAGAGGGGTAGTGGAATTGGGTATAATGAATGTGCACCACCTTTTAACCAAAATTACTCATGCATGCCAAGAATCAGCACATCCGTTGATGACTTGGAATTGGATTCTAGTCGTGCTTGTGATTTTCCCACCGAACCAGTTGTGATTACAGCTGACCCTGTTATAACTAATGATTCTGAGGTTTGTGCAGAAAAACTAAGTGTTGCAGGTTTAAAGGAGGAGAAGGTAGAAAGAAGTGCAGGGAGGAGCACAGATTGTTCATCATCTACCAGCAAATCATTTTTTGTTCCAACAATTGATTTTGATAGAAAGTTTGATGAAATTAACATTAATATCAATGATATGCCAAAACATTTTCAGAAAACATTTGCTATAAAATCAACTCTCTCTCCTTTAACAACACAGACTGCACCGGCTCATTCCACAGTTACCAAAGAGGAAAGTTCATTGTTAAATCCTAACTGTGAACCTTATATTCCCACCTCTTTCTCTAGTCAAAGTAACTGTGATGTAAAGCCCTTTGACCCAATTGAATTTCACCAAAAGGTCTGCTGCTATGCATGTGGGAAACCATGCCACATTGCTAGACACTGTCTGCACCGACCTACTGAATTCTTCTATGGGAAGAATCAAAAGGTCATACCTAAGGCTAAACTAGTTAACAAACATATGAGGACTGCACCATCCTCCAAGCCTAAGGCAACCTCTCAAAAGGGGACTCAGATTCATACTCCTTCCACTGCAAAAAGACATAAGAAATCAAACAAAACACAATATGGTTTTCGTAAGCAAAATAAAATAATTTTCAAAAATAAGATAAAACCAGTTGACCAGGGAAGTGGAAGCATGACAAAACATATTAAGCTCAATTCAGAAAGACCCAAACCCAAACCCAAGGATAGAGTTTCTTCTATTACCAAAACACCTAAATCTGTTATGATTTGGGTACCTGTTTCTCATTAATTGAATGTATACTGTGCAGGGAAAGCCAAGCAAGCTTAAACACGTTTGGTATGTAGATAGTGGCTGTTCCCGGCATATGACTGGGGATTTCTCTTAGTTGCATGAAGTTACACCATTCAATGGAGGTTATGTATCATTTGCTGGAGACAAGGGAGGAAGGATAAGCATGAAGGGCACGGTCACTAATGGAACTCTTAGTTTTGAAGATGTGTACTATGTTGAAGAGCTCAATCACAGTCTTCTGAGTGTTTCTCAAATCTGTGATAAGAGTTTTTCCACACACTTCACAAACAAAGAATGTCTTATTCTGAAGCCTGGCTTTGTAGTGCCTGAGAAGTGGATTCTGATGAGAACTCCAAGGATAAACAATGCATACATTATCAACATGAGCTCAGATTCGTTTACAGAGAACACTTGTTTGTTTTCTAAGGCATCGGAGCATGATTGTCTGTTGTGGCATCGGAGACTGGGTCATGTAAACCTAAAGAATCTGAACAGACTCGCCAAGGGAGATCACGTCATTGGTCTACCTTCTAAAGATTTCTCCACTATTGACAAATGTATCGCTTGTGCGAAAGGGAAACAACACAAGAGACCTCACAAGCCAAAAGTGTTCAATTCCATCTCTTCAGTTCTTCAACTTCTTCACATGGATCTTTTCGGACCGATTAACGTAATGAGTATCGGGAAAAAGTCATATTGTCTCGTTGTGACAGATGATTATTCCAGATTCACTTGGGTGTTCTTTCTAGCCAAGAAAGATGAAGCTCCAGAGATTTTGAAGAAGTTCATTACCTTGATTGAAAATCAGAAGAATCTAAAGGTCAAGGTGATTAGAACTGATAATGGAACTGAATTTAGAAATCAGACTCTTATAGATTTCTGTGATGAAAAAGGGATAGCTAGGCAATACAGTGCAGCTAGAACGCCTCAGCAAAATGGAGTTGCTGAAAGGAGAAACAGAACGCTTATAGAAGCTGCACGAACGATGTTGTCAGAATCAAAGTTACCAATCTTTTTCTGGGCTGAAGCAGTTAACACTGCGTGCTATGTTCAAAATAGAGCACTTCTGAACAAGCGTCATCATAAGACTCCCTACGAGATTCTATTCAATCAGAAGCCCAAAGTTGGACACTTCAAGTCATTCGGATGTCCTTGCACTCTTCTTCATACAGAGCCTAATCATAAGTTTGATGATAAGGCAGATGAGTGTTACTTTGTGGGCTACTCGTCTGAAAGGGCAGCATACAGAGTTTATAACAAGAAAACTCGGATGATTGTGGAATCATACTACATAGATTGGCAAGAAATGAACTCTACTGATGCTGGTTCTGGTCCAAACTGGCTGTTTGAGTATGACTCCACTTTTAGGCCCTTCAGTACTCCATCTGAGAATGCAGGAGGATCTGAGCAAGCTGATGAATTTTTCACAGGTGATAACATGGACTACAGGGTTGACTATGTTCCTTGTGATCCTAGTCATCTGACAGTTGATCCTCCAGGAATGTATAATCGTGCCTCTCCAGCTCAGCCAACCCCAATTCATGAAGTTCTTCCATCAGAACCAGACAATTCTCAGTCGGTTCAGCCTCTTCCTGACACTGATCAAACCTCATCCTCTTCCCACCAGACCTTTGATAATCCACTCTTCTCAGATAGCATTCCTGAGGAACATTGTGTGGATCCTGGAGCTGAAGCAAGTGAAACTGCTCCTATTGACCACATTTCCTCTTCAAGTGAAGAACAAGTCAATAACATCAGCAACCTGCTAGATAATCTGGCTGTAGAAGAAGTGCCAACACTTAGTGTAAACAAGAATCATCCAGTGGAGAATATTATTGGACCTCTCTCAGAAGGCGTTCTTACTCGAAGCAAATCCATTACAGTTCAGAACGCGTTGCCTGAAGAGACACTCACTCGAAGTCAATCAGGTCCTATTAACTCTTGTTTATATTCTTGTTTTATTTCACAGGTTGAACCCAAGAATGTCAAAATGGCTCTAAAGGAGTCCAGCTGGGTTGAGGCAATGCAAGAAGAGTTGATGCAGTTTCAGAAGCTCAAGGTTTGGAATCTGGTTCCTCTACCCAAGGGAAAATTGCCTATAGGAACCAGATGGGTTTTCAGAAACAAGAGAGATGATTCTGGTGTAATTATCAGAAACAAAGCCAGACTGGTCGTTCAAGGATTTTATCAGCAGGAGGGGATAGATTATGAAGAAGTCTTTGCACCGGTTGCGAGACTTGAGGCCATACGGATTTTCTTGGCTTATGCCTCTTATATGAACTTTACGGTATATCAGATGGATGTGAAAACAGCTTTCTTATACGGAAAGGTAAAGGAGGAGATATATGTGTGCCAACCCCCTGGTTTTGAAGATTCTCAGTATCCAGAGCATGTCTACAAGTTAGACAAAGCTCTTTACGGCCTTCATCAAGCACCGCGAGCATGGTATGCTACGCTTACTGATCACCTACTCGCAAATGGATATACTCGTGGAGCTATTGATCAGACCTTGTTCGTCCGTAAAGATAAGAATGATTTAATTCTCGTTCAAATCTATGTGGATGACATCATATTTGGCTCCACCAGCTCAGCGTTGTGCAAGGAATTTGAAGGGGTAATGAAGAAGAAATTTGAGATGAGCGCGATGGGAGAAATGACCTTCTTTCTGGGTCTGCAGGTAAAGCAAGATTGTAAGGGTGTGCTGATTCATCAAGGAAAATACGTCACAGACATTTTGAACAAATTCAAAATGACGGAGTCAAAGCCGGCATCCACTCCCATGGCTGCACGTCCTATCCTGACTTCGGATTTGGAAGGTGAAGATGTTGATCAGCATCTCTATCGCTCGATGATTGGTTCTCTGATGTATCTGACTGCTAGTCGTCCAGACATTATGTTTTCAGTATGTCAGTGTGCCAGATATCAGGCAAATCCGAAGGCATCTCACCTCATAGCTGTCAAGAGAATCTTTCGGTACCTAGTCGGGAAACCTAAGCTCGGACTTTGGTATCCAAAGAACTCTGAGTTTCAATTATTTGCATACTCAGACAGTGACTTTGGTGGATGTAACCTGGATAGGAAGTCAACCACGGGTGGGTGTCAGTACCTGGGAGATCGTCTTGTTTCATGGCAATGCAAGAAGCAGACCACCGTATCCACATCCACCGCAGAAGCTGAATATGTTGCTGCTTCCAGTTGCTGCTCTCAGGTTATCTGGATGCAACAACAACTCCTCGATTACGGTTTGAACTTTCTTGACTCTCCTATTTATTGTGACAATGAAGCAGCCCTACAGATCGTCAAGAATCCGGTACAACATTCCAAAACTAAACATATTGACATCCGGATTCACTTCATCCGTGACTGTTTCGAACGAAAGCTGATTCATCTTGAAAAGGTCCACACTGATGACAATCTAGCGGACCTTTTCACAAAACCGTTCGATACAGCACGCTTCCATCACCTGCTTGCCTCTCTCAAATTAATAAGCTTTAATTAAAAGCATTTTTGTACATACATTAAAATTTGTGTCCTCCTATAGTCACAAATTTAGGGGGAGAAATTTACAAAAACAACAAAAAGATTTTTCATTCTTTGAGTCAGAAAATTTACAAAAACAACAAAAAGATTTTTCATTCTTTGAGTCAGAAAATTTACAAAAACAACAAAAAGATTTTTCATTCTTTGAGTCAGAAAATTTACAAAAACAACAAAAAGATTTTTCATTCTTTGAGTCAGAAAATTTACAAAAACAACAAAAAGATTTTCGGTATTTGAGTCAGTCTAAGATAATCTATAAGTTTAGGGGGAGTTAAGTTTTGAAATCTTAAGAAAAGGAGATGTTGTCTCTAGCTATTCATAGAAAATTACAAAAACATTTTTTTAAATTTTAACTTTACAAAAACTTAAGAAAAATACAAAAAGATTTTATTTGGACAAGCAAAGTGAATCGATCAAATTGGGAAGTGAAATAATCTCTAAGGATCAAAATTTCACTATCTTATTATGATCTCAAAAGAAATCACAACCTTGAATATCTATTCTATGCTAAGAAGTTGAAATGAGTTTTTCAAAACTTAAATAATCAGACTTGATCAAGCTTAAAATACATATAAATAGATAAATAAGTGTGAAATTGTGATCATTAGATAACTAGAAACGTGTGACAACTATTTGACTTCTTGTTTAAATCCTTTAATCAAAACAAGATTGTGTTTCCATAAACTTGAAATTGTGTTTGAAAAACTCGGGTATTTTCCATGTTTTGTGCAAACAAAGAACGGGAAATACCTACTGAAGCATTCTATGTTTTGCGTAAGCAAAGAACTGGATGTGTGACGTTAAGGCCAATGTGTCTGCAGATCAGAAAATAAAAGATGCCAATGAGCACAAGATGATAGAACCCCTTCTTGTTCTTGATTCTAAACCGACTAGATCTGTTCTTTTTTTTCTCATCTTAAAACTCTGTCAAAATAATTTGAAGTTCGTTGAAACACAATCAAAGTTTGAAACAAAGGATTTAACAAGACTGATAGGTTGCATATTAATCTAGTCTTACAATCTAATTGATCACAAATTTCCCAAAAGATATTTTCAGAAAAACTTGATCATATAACTGATCTTTAAGAGATGAAATAACGAGTGGAAATAATTGGTAGGGAATAGCTATTTAAAGGTTGTGCTTCTTTAAGAAATTATCTAATATAGTTAAAATTTTGATAACAGATTTGATCCCACAAATTTGAGCCGACTAAACTTTAAAACTTGTTCAAAGTTTATTTTATTTTATTTTATTTTATTTTATTTATTTTATTTTATTTTATTTTAGAAAAGTTAGAATATTAAATTCGAAATAAGAAAATTAAATGGTGCGTATTCGAAATCGAGTACACGAAATTACGTACACGAAATCAGGTCTATAAATAGTTCAACTATACCCAATTTCGTGTACCATAATTTTCGTGTACACGATTTCAGTTTCGATTACACCATAAGGCGATTTTCATTTCCAGACCAGTTTTCGAAATTCTACTCCGGCTATCTTATAGATCATCACTAGGCGACTCTAGGTATAGATTTTTATCAAATTTTGACCGCGGATTTGAAAGTTATGGTCAAAATAAAATTTCGAGTACGTGATTTTCGTGTACAGGAGGTTTTTGGTCAAATTGACCAAGAAATACTTAGAATTGAAAGTCAATTTGTAAATATGTTGGTCGCCTTTCAATTCCGAGTATATTGAATCGGTTTAGAATTTCTATGGAGCCAAAATGATAAACTTCTCTAAGGATTTTAAGTACACGAAATTTCTCAAATTCGTGTACACGAATATTTCGTGTACAGACTACATTTCGTGTACAGAATGAACTTCGTGTACAGATCAGACTTCGTGTACTCAACTCAGTTCGTGTACACAACACACTTCGTGTACTCAATCTGTTTCGTGTACACCTGTTGCTCCGAGGAGATGGCTTCAACACTTAGAAAATTTTTGAAATTTTCGAGTATTGCTTCAACACTTCGTCTAACTTAATCAGTTTTCTGTTTCAGATGGCTGAATTATGGTTTGTACATGATCATAACATGACTGCTTTCCTTGGGGAACCACCAGCCAAGCACTCAGAGTTTCAGAGCATGATTGAAGGCCTGATATTGTCTCCCGTCAACTACGCTATCATGGAGTACCCTCAAATCGTTACCTCATTTATTCGAGATTTCTGGAGCACGGTTGAGGAAGGTATTGATGCGGATGGAAACATCAGTATAGTCGGAAAGATCCAGGGTCACTCCATCATCATTACAGAGCAAATCATCAGGGATTGTCTGCAGTTTGGAGACAAGGAGTCTGACCCTGTGGAGCTAGACCAAGGTCTGGTAAACCGAACTGTTTACCAGATGGGACACGAAGGAGCCTACCCACCTACTGAGAAGAAACTGTTACACCCGTACTGGAGGTATCTGGCACATGTGGTGACACAATGTTTATCCGGACGTAAGGGCGGATATGATGTGCTTAATCAGACACTGAGTTCATGCATGGTGGCCCTAGCACTTGGAGAAGACTTCAACTTCTCAAGGATGATTTTTCAGGATATGCACGCGAATATCAAAGGCAAGAGGAAAGAAAGATTCCTGGCCTTTCCAAGATTCATTCAGATTATCCTGGATAAAAGATATCCGAACCTGCAACGCACATTTGGTTCGCTGGAAGTTAAGAGGATGCGAGACGATATCTTCGGCTACATGAAGATGAGTAAACGGGGAAAGAAGCAATACACCGGTCAGAGACCCTTGATCAAATTTGGGAGATTTGTGGGAGATGGGATGGATGAGGATATGCCAGGGACCCCAGTGGCTATAGTGGCAGAAGAGCATGACACTCAGGCTACAAGTTCTAAAGCTAAAGCAAGTGAAGCTACAAAAGCTGCAGCTGATGCTTCTTCTTCTTCATCAAGTGAAGATTTTGTCCCAGAGGGGCCACCTCTCACAAGGCAAGAAAGGGAAGATGTTCAAGATGTTGATTATACTCCCACTCCCGAATCTTCGCCAAAGAAGAAAAGGCAAAAGACTATGGCACGAAAGGCAAGAGACCCAAGGCTTCAGTCTGTTCTCTCCAGCTTATCTTTTTCTTCTGCTGCTGCTGTCATGACACAGGCACCAGTTAAACCCATTCCTGTCACCAAACCACCATCACCACCTCATGTTACATTACCACCATCACCACCTCATGTTACATTACCACCATCACCACCTCACATCACTAAACCACCATCACCGTCTCATGTCACATTACCACCATCACCACCTCATGTTACATTACCACCATCACCACCTCATGTCACAAAACCACCTTCACCACCACTTGTCACTCAACCACCTCCACCGCCTAAACCTTCTCAACCCATTAAGCCACAACAACCTAAACCTGCATCCAAACCTTCGAAAACCAAACTCATCATCCGAGTTCCCTCCACACGTCCATCAGTCACCATTCAGCCTAAAGCCAAAACCAAAGCCAAATCACCTACACCACAATCCGGAAGCAGCAAAGGAAAATCTCCTTTGCGTTCCGATTCACCTTACGAACCACAACAGGTGCCTGTGGATCTGATCGGACTTCAAGAGCGAGTCTATCAGTTAGAAAAGGATGCTGAGAGAAAAGACAAGATGATCATGAACTTGCGAGAAGGGAAGATCAAAATATGTTCTCATCTGAACAAGTGCAGAGGAAAGGTCAAGGCGCATGAGAAATTCATCAGAATTCTTCTGTTAGAGAACCACAAGATGCAGAGGGATATCAAACGACTCAAAGGAGAAGAAGTATCCGAGTCTGAAGATGAAGTCATGGATGTCAGTGATGACAGTGACGACAGTGATGATGATGATAATGATGGAAATGATGAACAAGATCAAAAGGAAGATAAAGATGAAAAGAAGGACAAGGATGATAAAGACGACCAAGGCGACAAAGATGATAAAGATGGAGATGACAAAGATAAAGACCAAGGTCCTCCTGATGACAAAGATCAGGGTGGAGACTCTGGGAATCCATCATCTTCCGAAAAGCCTTCTGGTCTGTATGATGATCTATTTGGAGACATTCCAGATGACATCCTTTTTGGCGATTGTGTACAGCCCGACGAGACTGGATCCAGACTTGACAGCATTTTTGATGATCTTCCAGATACTTTTGATTTTGGATCTCCGAGTGATGCGAAGAACGATCAAGCCAAATCTTCTGCAGGGGCATCTGTAGAAGAAGAACCAGAAAACATCATCCTTGGCAACGTTTCTTCAGACCCCTATATTGATTATTTGTATGCCCACAAATACATCGATGCATTGGGAAATGAGGTCACTTCACTGAATGAAGTGATAGATAGCTGGTTTGATCGTAAGAAAGACTGGACGCCAGCCCCTCCTGTAGACAAAGAGGCTTGGTTCAGAGAAATGGGAGATCAACATCCAGAGCATACCTTCATTTCTGATGACAAAACCTTTTTGCAGTTCGCAATGATAGATCAAATATATGCTGCTGGATGTACGACAAACCGAGAGATATCTACTTGGTGAAACGGATGAGTGGAAAAGTCGAATTTTACAAGAAGCCTACAGATTTCTGTTCCTTACCTAGAGTTGACATCAGAAGCATCGACAAGGCTATGTTCTTCAACCCGTCTAAGGACTCACAGGCTGATTTGTTCGCAAAGTTTATCAAAGATCAGTGTGAGAAGGATTTTCCTGTCATGCGCACGGCTAAGGGACGACGCTTTGTCTCTTCGTGCATCATTGATCCAAAGACGAAGAAGCCTTGGGTGTACTATAGGTACCCTCCTCCTCATGTGATGCAAGCAGTGCCCGTCTCGCCAAGAGTTCCTGATAACTCTTTGGCTAACTTTCTGTCATGGTACTTTGATGATCTGAACCTTGCTGCAGTTATTCTTAGGAACATAGATGATGTTGATGACATCGACATGATTCTTGACCCTATGGATCTTCTGAAGTATGGTAAAGATGACATGATGAAGCTGCACAACTCTCCTATACGAGTATATTCCGGAAATGATGAGCTGGCTAAGCCATTTACACGAGTTGTTGCTTATGCCATGAAGCTGAAGCTGTATGCTGGAGCAGGGCCACACAATGTCTCTCTTCCGATAGGATGACTTCGCCAGTCTAGGAGGAGTTTGTAAAGCCCGCTGAACGATGAAGACTGACAAAGTCAACACGGAAGAGTCAAATCTCAGATTTCAGTTTAATTTTCGTGTACAGCATTTCGAGTACACGAAGTGGTCGTGTACTCGAACCTTGTTTGTATTTAGATTTCGTGTACACCTAGGCCTAGTATAAATAGACGCATTTTGTACAGGTTTAGGTTGGAATCCCGAGGCATACGCTCTCTAGACGTATTGAGGCGCTTGTACTCGAAGTTTTGCAATATTTATAAAGTTTGCATTTTTCTACTTGCTTTCTTGTTTCTAACTTGGATTCCGCACTTGTTAGAGATCAATGATGATGTTTACAGAGATAAAGTTTGGATCTTGATCTGTTTGAGGACCTACACAACAGCCCAATGGTTCGTTTGAACCCTTAGGTTCGCTGATATTGTACACCCAAACCCCCAAGGTTCGTCCACCATGGTTCGGCTGCTTAGAGCCTAAACCACCTAAGGTTCGGCTAATCAAATGGAGGGTTCGGTTCATGTTTCTACCACAAGGTTCGGCCAACAAGAATTAGTGGGTTCGCTGCATGGAAGCTAGGTTCGTGGGAGTCCATGGTTCGGCTGAAGCAAGCTTCGGCTAGGGTTCGTCGCCATTTCAGCCCAAGGGTTCGGCTATGAAGAAAAGTAATGGTTCGGCTGGGGCTCGCCGGCCAAGGTTCGGCCAGCCCTTGTCTTTCCCAGCTATGGTTCGCAGCTAAATGGATTCGTGAGGTTGTCAAAGGTTCGTGACCCATGGTTGCTTCGTCCTAGGGTTCGGCTGAAGACAAGTTCGCCCCCTAAGGGTTCGTCGACCTGCAACCCACGACCTACACTGTTCATCATCATCATCGTTTCGTCCTAGGGTTTTCAGGTTCTCTCATGGCTTCCATTCGTTTACTACACCACCGATTTAACCGTATAAAACCCTAACATCGTTTATAAGATGGTAACTAAGTTCTAATAGGGTTTTTAAACTAAAACCGAAAGTAAAAGCATAGATCTACCTCGAAATGCAAATCAAAAGCTGGGTTTCTTTATATCTTCTTGTTCCACTCGATCACACGAACGCGTGGCCGCCAAGATCTCGCGATTTCGTTGAGAAACGAAGGAGGAATGCTAGAGAGAAGGGAGAGAGAGAAAGTGGTGGCGTTTTTCAGCTTTAGAGAGAGAGAGAGAGAAGAGTGTAGAAAGGAGAAGAAAGAAAGAAAATTTCTTTCTTATAACGCGTATTATCCCCCCGTGCTCGGTCTCGTTTTTATCGCGAAATAATAAAATAAATGTTCGGTTTTTAACGTAAAACATATTGAAATCATAAAGCGTTAAATAAATAAGTTTCGTTTTTAATAAAATAGTTTTCTCAAATATAAAATCGTTTAAATAAAAGGTCTTCGTTTATTTTCGTTTAAATCAATTATTTAAATGATTTAATTTATTCGGTTTTCGTTTTAGGTTGCGATTCCTAATAAACATTTTTAGTTTCCATTTATTAATTTAATATCGTTTGATATTATTTATTATCTCGTCGAGACACGTTACTCGCGTACGTATTCGTAAAGATCGTCACCTTTCCGAATCCGACGCTCGTACCGTATTTCGATTCGATTTACGATTTAGGGAATATCATTTCAGAATATTATGCTTAATAATTATATTCGTGTGAATCGTCACCCACGCGAATACATTTATTAAGTTAATATTTCCGAATTAATATTCGCGTTTAAATTGCATTCGTAACCTCACAATCGCGTAATTAATTCCAGTTACACTTCCATTATTTTATTAACTTTAATATTATCTTCCCAAACTAAAACCCACTAAACCCTAGTCACTGACACATCCATGATAGACCGAAATATGCATATGTATAGGGCATATGTAAGGATCAGTCGCAACTGCCCTAGCCACCGTCCCACCGCTATTTCGATAAACCATGACCATGTGTCCTTGACTATGTTTAGTATCCAAACAACAACCAACTTAAATCTCCTTTCAATTTCCAAACCAAATCCATAATCATCGACAATATAACTGCGATAAACTCTCTGGTTCTGTTTAGTTGAGTTACAAATAAACTTCCCATGGTTTACGCGTATAATATGTTATAAACATGTATACCAGTCACAGTGAAAATCATCAAATAATGTGTCAATATTAATAATTACAAAATCTCAGGTCGTAACAATACAATCGTACGGATGTACGGACGACCGGTAGTACAGTGATGTTACAAATCATACCGTTGTGTGTAAGTTTGTGCAATCAAACATCTTTTCAAGATTTGGGCTCCCTTGGGTAATCATAAGTTTGTCCAATCAAACATCTTTTCACTTTGGCAAACTTCTTAAACGGTATGGCATAGACCATCAGATCACTATTTCGTATCTCCACAAATGAGTGGTCAAGTAGAATTGTTCAATAGGAAAATCAAAGAAATTTTACAAAAAATCGTGCGAGCTGACTGTAAGGATTGGTCAACTAAGTTGAATGATACTTATGGGCGTACCACACGGCATACAAGACAACTATTGGCACCATACCAAACCGATTGGTTTATGGTAAAGGATGTCACTTATTGGTTGAACTTTTACATTGAGCATTGTGGGAAATTAAAAGTGTTAACTTAGATTATGATACTACAGGTAAGGAGCAGAAAATCAATTTGTGCGAGTTGGAAGAACTGCGGGATGAATCATATGAATGTGTTGCAACTTACAAAGCAAAAACCAAGGCGGTAAATGATGCAATGATTTGGTTGAATAAGTTTGAAGTAAGCCAAAAGGTGTGGCTTTACAGTTAAAGGCTAAAGCTATTTCCAGGAAAACTCAAAAGCAAGTGGACTGGACCATATTCCAATATCCGTGTGGGAAACTTTGGGGATACTAAGATTGAAGACTTTGAGGATCACTTACAGCTGGTAATAAATGGACATCGTTTGAAGCCGTACATGAAAGCTACCAACATTAACGGGTTAGCAAAGCAATCAGAAAGTGTTTGATGCACTTTTCTGCTTAACACAACCGAGTAAAAAGGTACAGGTACTGTCGAGCTAGTGAAAATTAAAAAGCGCTAAATGAAAGGCAACCCATTTGTTTTCATTTAATTTTTCATTACTTAGGTATTTTCGATTTTTATTTGTTTTTGTTTTATGATGATACTTTTTAAGTCACCATTACAACTCATAAGTGTGGGAAGTTGTGGATTGTCGTAGAGGTCAATTTGGTGCAACTGAGGGCAATGCACGGGTATTGGGGGTATGGAAGGTTTGGAGCCAAATAAATTAACAAAAACACATTTTGATTTGTTTGTTTTGTTTTTAGTAGGTTCAAATTATAAATATTATGTTGTTTTTTATTTCAAAAGTTTCAAAAAAAAAAAACGAAGCATTGGGCATATGGTATGACCAGCCTGACGTATGGTACGGCTAGCCCGACGTATGGTACATTGAACTGCCAAACAGTACACCTAATCGTTTCTGCCTAAGCCCAGGCCAACGCCCAACTCCATACGCTGGGCGTATGGTACGCCCCTACCAGCCGTATCATATGCCGAAGACAAGGCAGCCCTAGTTTATTCCATTTTTCACATGAAACACCCGTTTTGACCAATTTTAACCCGTTTTGATCCCGAACTCAACCCACCTACCCTTATTTTTGCCTATACCCATCCTCAGACACAATTCGTTTCATCAAAACACCTTCTTTCCCAATTTCTTCTTTCAAAACCCCTAGTTTTTCACCCATATGAAAATCCACAAATCCATGGCCAAATCAGACAAACTTTATGTAACATCAGTGCCGGCCGCGTGCCGGAACAGTGATCGCAACAGTAATTCGTACAGTTACTCAGGTACACATTACGTGAAACTATGTTTATGCTATTGATACATTATGCTTAACACGAAACTATTATGCGATTGTCTGAAATCTGACAAAAACCTTAGGGTTTAACAGTCAGAAACATATCAGAAAACACAGTATTGAAACACAGATACTTGATTTGATGCTATTGTGTATAAATGTATGTGAGGTTAAACAAAACAAAACCATAACGGTTGTTGTTACGGAATGCTTAACGGACGAATTATTCGTATAGGTGACGATCTGTACGAATGATTCTGAGAGTTTAACGTTCTGAAATAATGACTGAACAGTAGAAAACCAGAATCAGAAAGCCAAACCATCGTCGTGTTCGTTCAGATGACGATTCGAACGAATACGCGCGATGGCGACGCGTTCTGACGAAACGAAAACGATACGAACGATCATAAAATTAAGGAAATAAAATAATTCCTGTTTTACAATTTTGAAACTCATCAGAAATAAATTTAAAAGAAATTATTTGAATTAAATACGTACATTCGCGAAAGAATTAGCGAAACGTGTAAAAATATATATATTCCGATAAATAATTTAAAGAATTCAATATTTAAAACAATTTCTAATAATAATTATACTCTAAACATCTTAAAATGAGCCTTTTATTTAAATTACAAACACGCGCTTAATAACCCGGAAACGCGACAAAAATACGAAACGAACAACCGAAACGAACCCGAATACCCACGGGGTATTTAAACATCAAATGTGGCATTTAATTCATTTTTCAAGATCTCTCTCTCTCTCTCTCTAAACCCTCTTTCCTGTTCATCTCTCTCTCTCTCTAAAGTTCACCATCTAAAAACCTCCATAACTTGATCAATCTTGGGCCAAATCGCGTGTTCTTGGAGCCTAAACGAAGATCTCAACTCTCTCTATCAAGAAGTACAACCGATCTAGTGTTTTGACCAGCCATTTTCGAGGTAATGAACCATAAAACTTCTGGAAATTAGGGTTTTCTTGGGTGTTACTTGGTTCACTCACACACTCGGTCGAATATGGTCTATACTCTTCAAACCCCACTTCCTTTGGAACCCATTTACGCGTAAACCGCTCTGGAAACAACCCTACAACAGCAAGGTTCGAGGATGATGATGATGATAGTCAATCGAAGTGCAGGTTCGTGGGAAAGCATGTGGCCGAACCTTGGTGGCCACCGAACCTGCACTAGCCAGTGCAAGAGCCGAACCTTCTACCTGTAACCGAACCTTCATCATCATCTCGGAAGCTTTGGCCGAACCATTGATTTTCACGAACCCCGGTGTTGCTCACGAACCTGCCATTATCACCGAACCTTCCTAGCCGAACCTGGTTAGCATGCACGAACCCTTTTAACAATCACCGAACCTACACTTGGCTGCATGGGACGAACCTGGATTATCAAAACACATCAGCCGAACCCTGTTGGTGCTAGCTACGAACCCTGGTCCGGAGACGAACCCTAAGACACGCACGGTTCTGGCGAACCTAAGTCCACCGAACCTGTTGCACCACTTTAACCGAACCTTAGGCGAAATGTTAGATGAACCTGGATGCAAACATTCAGCCGAACCCTGTTGAAAAGAGCCGAACCTTGTGCTACAAACCCATAGGCGAACCTTTGCCCATCCCTAACCTCAGGCGGTGAACCTTTCATGTACAACCAACCGAACCATTCTCAAGGCCACGAAACCAATAGGTTCGCTGGCCAGTAGGACGTCGATATAAATTTTGTTGATCCAGTTACTTGGTCGAGTTCCCTATGTCCAGCCGTAAGGATACATAGCCCACGAATCCTCTTGGCCCACTGAAGTAAAATCGATTCGGCCCATATGCCTATGTTTAGGCCCATGCTTTCTGTTTCTTATTGCAGCTTCGGCCCACTATACCTAGCCGGCCCACTTGGGCTTCATTGGCCCAATGCATTATTCGGTCCACGTAGGTTAAGTTGAAACAAACCTTAAAACTAGTTTAATTTATGACATGCATGGAAATTCTTAAAGATACTATAAAGTTGATGGAAATGTTGGGTTAATATGGTTTGCAAATTTAAAATGTTAAGAGATACAAGTTTTATTACATAGTGATAACATTAATGCAAATGAACAAGAAATTTAACACTAACCCAATTGGGCTAGGAGTTACTAAATTCTCTAACAAATAAGTGGGGCCGAACTAATATCGAGACTCACAAGTGTTAGCCAACTTTAGGGCTAACACGTACACACACACAAGTCACTACAACGAATACTTATAAGTCACAAACTATATGAAATCAATACAGGATCGTGAACATTACAACAAGTACAATCAAAGAGCGCGTGTATTCTTGTCTTTACTTAGTCAACCACTACGGACACAAGGTGAGTTCATTTGTCCCTTTTCAAACTTATTTGTTTTACTTCGGGACTGAGAAGCGTGTTAAACATTTTAATAAATTATTGAAATGTTATCTAATGCTTTTAAACTTAAACATGATGTTTACAATGAGGCTTATGCTTGGAAACTAGTATACTTTGAAAAGCTATAAACTTGAGGCTTGATGCTTATGGGAGAAACTAAATGCTTAAACTTGAGGCTTGATGCTTATGTGAGAAACTAAATGCTTAAACTTGAGGCTTGATGCTTATGCTAGAAACTAAATGCTTAAACGTGAGACTTGATGCTTATGCTATGAAATTCATGATGAAACTATATGTGAGTGCTTGAATCTATATGCTTGAAACTATGATTGCGTGCGAAATGCTAAGCTTGTATCTAATCATGGGCTACGTAATTGCTAAACTTCTGCTATAGCAGGGCTTGTACCCATGTATTGAGATACGTGAAAGCTAAACTATGACGAGGCTAAGCTGTTATCTATATAAGAGACATGTAATTGCTAAACTTCTGCTATAGCAGGGCTTTTGTCTGCTTATATGAGATATGTAATTGCTGAATTGTTTGTGTAAGCATGGCTTGTGTCTATGTATAAGATACGTAATTGCTAAACTTCTGCTATAGCAGGGCTTGTATCTTGTATAGGAGACACGTAATTGCTAGACTAAGCTTAACTAATTCATGAGATACGTAATGGCTAAACTTCTGCTAGAGAAGGGCTTGTATCTACCGTGAGCTACGTAATTGCTAAACTTCTGCTCTAGCAGGGCTTGTACTCACGCATGAGATTAGTGAAAGCTAAACTATGTGCGTGTGAAACTATGATGCTTGTTAAACTTACTTTGAAGCTAATACTTACGAATGCTATAGACTTGTAAACTTTGAAATAGTAAACTAAAGCTATGATGAGGAATGGTTTGAATGATAGGTAAAATGCTTAATTATTATTAACAACAGTGTCATATGCGGATTAGTATGTGGTGGGATGGCGTCTAGGCGGGTTGTAGGCTCGACTCAGGGGTATGCCCTATATATAAGCATACCGATTTGGATATTACATGTGGAGTTAATAAGGTTAAGGTTTTACCGAAAGAGGTTTGTTAAAGCTATTTTTAAACTTATAAACTACATGAACTCACCAACCATTGTGTTGACTTTGTTTTCTTACATGCTTGCTCAGGTGATGAACAGGTTTAAGCTAAGGCTTTTGGATTGCATGCTAGGAGGCCCAGATAGAGGACCTAGTTGATTTTGGAAGCACATATTTTTTTATTCATACGAATCACTTTTGGATGTCTTGTACAGATTACAAGATAGAAAACATTTGATTCTTTGTTAGGTTTACCGAGTTAAATTACTGAACATTACTATTGTAATTTAACTTTGTAATCCTAGTTTAATGTTTGATTGTGCTTTAGTTATTCTTAACATTGATGCTATGTAAACAATCTGATCATTACGATTATCACTCACGATATCGCGCCCCGAGAACCTTCCGCCCGACGGGGATTTCGATCCAACCCCGCTGGCTTGGGGTGTGACACTTTATATCAATCTTGGGTAGAATTCTAAGAGGAACACATATATACTCTTGGTTTTGTGGGATTTCAACTAGTTTGGAAGAATTCGAAGGTCAAAGATCCAAAAATTTCTAGATTTTTTGGGTTTTTAGTTCAAGCTTTAATTTTCTATCTTTTCTACCTTTCATTCAACATCATGGTATGATTCTTCTTCCACAATCAATGTTCTACATGGTTATGATTTATTGGAAGGTGAGTGTCGTGAATGGCATGCAAGTTGGACACCCACTTTGCAAATGGCATGATGTTGATGTGATTAAATTAAATTGATATGGGTAACATGTGGGAATACAAGGAAAATCATCAGAAATTTGGCTCTATGTTTTGCTTTAGTTACACATATAGTGAAAAATGGTGATGTAATGACCAAATCAAATGCGAAGTTTTGAAAATAACATGCTAAGATTCATATTTTAAGTGGGTGGTTGTGTTACATTATCAAAGTAGGATGGAATTTTGTGTTGTTGGTAGTTTTCAATTGTATCTAAAATGATATTTTTGTAGGGAACATGTGAAACAGACTTATAAAAGGAAAATGGAAGCAAACATCTGAATAAGGATCAAGTTCTAGACATAAAGCAATTGCCAAAAAGAGAACACTATTGGTTGATGAGGATGAAAGTGATGGAGAACAAACTCCTCAAATAGGGGCGGGTGAACGTAGACAGATGGAAGTAGAGGTTGAGAATATACCAAAGCCCACATGGCAAAGGGATGAGCACTTGTCTACCTTGCCGAAATTTTGGCAAGAGAATCTGTATCATGAAAAGATGAACAAATTGAAACGCAAAATGGATGCCATGGTCACAAAGAGAGCTATGTTAATGTCGGAATGTACTACCTTGGGCATAGTTCAATGTTTTTAGAGATTGCGTTGGGAAGCAGCTTTGAGATTTCTGGATGAAGAAGGGCAAGATAAGATTCTTGTGAAATCAATCATTGGGTGGATGGAAACTTTGAGGAAGGAAATTGGGATCAAATCCTCCGTTAAGAATGAAACTTATAGGGATGGTTGCAGGTGTGGAAGTGGTAATGCCTTTTGCAACCATCCGTCGTAGAGTACCATTTGATTCTTTACCCGCAAGAGTGTATGTATACCCACCAGATAAACAGATGTTTGAGAAAAATCAAAGTGGTGAGGAGGGGATTTCTATCCATCAGAAACTGTTACGACTGGGAGCAACATGTGACATGCTTCGAAGAGATTTGAATATTCTGCCCAAGTTACTGGCTATCCATTGTAAGATCTAGTGTTATTCTATGAATGGGTGATAAGATGAAGGTTCGTCACTACGATTTAAGGGTACTTCATGCCTTACTCACCGGGAAGGAAATACTTTCATTGAGACATCTGGTGATGCTGAACATTTGGACTAGTAGAGAGAGTCAGGAAAGGAAGATGGTGCCTCATTGCAGATTAATCACTACTTTAATACGACAACAAGATGAAAATGCACAAGATGTTTACTATGATTAAGTTGTACAATAATGAGTGGACGTATACCACCACTGATAGGTATTACATATTGAAGGAAAAATTCACTAAACGAACATTGAAAGGGTTGAAAACATGCGTAGTGGCTAAATCTGATGAGGACGACCAAGGTGATGGGTCGGATCATGAGGAAGAAGGAGATGAAGGTGAAGGTGACAATGTGGAAACAGGAGGAGTAGGACATGGCAACAACAGTGGGCAAATGGATGATGATATCTTGGACGCGATTGTGTAATCCATGCAACCTAAATACTTTCACCAATGGCCACCAATTGCAAGGTTAAACTAGGATCGCAATTCTCGTGAGTATGAGCTGAACCGAAGGCATCGGGAAAGACAAGAAGCCATTGCCTGAAGCAATGATTACTTTGCCCAACAAGAAATCAATGCCAAGTACATGGATAATGAGCAGATTCGTCATTATGAAGATTATTACGCAGGTCGTCCTTATAGAGCACATCCACAACCGGTTGATTGTAGCACTGCTAGAGAGATAGACATATCAGTGGCACAATACCCATACCCAAAGACACATTCCTCATCATGGGTACCGCTACCAACACTAGCAGAACAAAGCGGATCGTCTGACCTGTTCAATCTTGGAGCACTACAAAGTGAAGCATAAGCACTGTATCAGTAGTGGTTTGGAGGCCCCATACCGAGACCAAACTATGACATAGATGATTATCGCATTCTCTAATCATGCATAAGATCAGGTCCATGTGCTCCTTTTAATGTATCTGTATTGTTGAAATTGTTGTCTGTTTTATGTGTTGGTTGTGAACTTATTCTGGAAGGGCATGTGTCATGGGCAATGTTAAGTTCTATCATGGTTTGGATGCATATTAACATTGAGGGAAATGTTACATTAAGTGTGGGGACAAAGGGGGATAGAATTGAAAAAAAAATTGAAAAAAATTGTGAAATCTCCAAGAGGGCTCAAATGGCTTGAAAATCGGAGTTTTCAATGTAAATCTTCAACTTTTGACCCGTTAACGTATTGGGTTAGGTTCTTTGTCATAATTGACTCTTTAATTTGCATGATAGTGGTTGTGGCAAGTTTTCTTACAAATAATCAATGGAGCAATGACTAATTAGGGGTGACATGCTAGATTGTAAGTAAAATGAATGTTTTGTGTCGTTAACCTTTCATCCACCGTTTTTGTGAGAGTTGAGCGTTAATTGTAATAATTTCATGTAGTTGGTTGTTTCTGACTGATACCAAAGTGTGTGCCAAGTTAGAAATTGTGTTGCAATGCATATTGAGATCGTATGCTAATACTTGCATAGAAATGATAGAGGCATTAGGATAAGCCATTGTTTTAGCCTTGTTTGTTTGTGTCACCAAACCTTGACAAAATCCCCTAGTCGCCTTGTTGAGCCAATTTCCCATTCGTTTGTTAAACCCATTACACTAACCTAAAATTTGTCTTGCTAGCCATTTTAGGTTGAACCCATATGGTGAATCCAAGTTGAGTTGTGTTGAAAAAAAATAAATAAATAATAAAAAAAAATGCAGAATATTAGGTCAAAATGACCTTAGTATGAAGCAAGAAAAGAGTCATTATAGTATAATGGTAAATTGTGTTTGTTAGTTTGGATTAATAAGCTTAGCACTTTCCAATGATTCCCTGAGAAGACGACCTTACCTACCCGTACTATAGTCATAGGTAGCTAAGTCCTTATATTTACATTGTTTTTGATTGACCTACGACACCTCGATCAATACCTTTGTGTTACCGCACATTGGGTAAATCCTAACACATGACAAATTATGAAGCGCATGATCACGTTTAAATTATTTTTATATCCACATTCCGGCAAAAATTTGTTTCACAGTTTGCATAAAATGGTCGCATAGAACACATACAAAAATCATACTGATGATAACCCAAAAAGCTTAATTTGTTCACACACAATAAAATATATTCACAATGATAAAGAAATTCAACAATAATAAAAAGATAACACCTGTTGATCGTGAGCGCGAATAAGCGACGGACAAGCAAACGTCGCCGGTTAAGAAACGACTGGCAATCGGTGATTGGATTATACACAGGGAGAACTATAATAAGGAGAGACGATCAAACAATTTTTGGGTTTGTTCTAGTTTTATATTTTCACCTACGATTATAAGCGGAAAGAAAGGAAAAAGAGATGGTGTCAAACCAATTAGAATGGCAAGAATAATAACTAACACAACAAGAAACTATGATAAATTGATGAAGAAGAACAAAATAAATGATGAATCGCTTACGAAGAACAACAAAAACCCTCATGTCTGTCTTCTTTCATCAGGGTTATGATGAATCGATGAATATTGAAAAATCAAGCAATCAATAATACAAATCATAAACATACACTCACCTTCATGATAGTCATGAAATGAGGATCAATGATGGCGTCAATTGGAGGAAGAGTACCTTAGGGTTTTAGTTGAAAGTGTTACACCAAATTGGGGAAAAAAAAAAAAAGAATGCATCTGGCAGTCTGGAGGAAACATTGTGAGAAATTGGGTTTTGATAAAGGTAATATAAAATGATTTCTGATTTTTGACATATTGTTACATATATAACTCACCTAGTTTTTATATTTATTACAACATATATGAAATAGAAACGTAAATAATCTTTTGACAATTAATAGAAAAAATTATAAAAAGAATTATTAAAAAAAAATTGGTGATTGATTTATTCTAATGTTGATCAGTAGTTTTCATGTGAGTTGTAACTATGTACTTCTCTCGTGAAGACTCCCGAACTTAGTAATCTCAAATGTGTCTTGCCTAACGTACATCATATACTTCATTATGATAAGATAACACTGTAGCAATATTATTTTACTCATAAACTACTATATAATATTTCTATATTGTTTGGATTTGAATCAAGAACACATTTTTAAAAGGTAATATCTTTACCAAGCTGGCTAGTCTTATATTTGCTAAGATACCAGTATTAGATAATTACATGTCGTTAACATGAGGGGTTATTTATAAATAGAACTAAAAAAATAATAATAATTGCAAGTAGTTGGTCCGCTTGCGCATGTATTATATGCAACTAGATAATTAAATTAGAAGATAAAAAGTCCACACTATTGGCAATTGAAATTTGTAAGTCAACTTACACCTATCAAATTTTCAAAAATAGACGGGGGGGTTTATTGAATTTTAGGCTTTTATCATTGAATGATCTTAGTGTTTATTCGGCTTGCAAAAAAAATGAAAAATTCATGTGCCAATTATTTGTCTCCTTTAGATTTAATTTGCAGTTGAGAGTAGTCGAAATAAGAAAGTTAATAGTTCTGATTTGATAACCAAAACAGTTATCAAACAACACCATATGAACCGGCCTGTAGCCGATAAGAACCAGTGATTTTGAAACCGGTTTGGGATAAGTTTGTTTGTCGAATTGGTTTATAACCTGTTTAAATTTTAACTGGTTCTTAACTGGTTTTTAAGCTGTTAATTTGTTAGTTATAAACAAATTTTTAGACACGTTATATTATACTACATATGGAAAGTAATCCTCGATTTGGTATGCCTACCTAAAGTTAGAAGTTTCGACTTAGAATTTGAATAAAAAGTACTCAATACCTAAAGTCAAAGTGTTATGATAAAAACTACCGGCCATAGGACCTTGTAATGTGATTTACTGATTTAACCGAACTAATCTTAAAAATATATTACTGATAGTCGCTTAAACCGAAACGAATCGGTTATAGTTTTGAGTTTAACCATTGCCAAACTGTCCGGTTATGGTTCGAAACTGAGGCAGTTGTAACCAAACCGTCTCATATTTATCCTCTTGTTTGGATGGTATTATCTTAAAACGAATATTTAAATTTATTTTTATATATATTTTAAAAAAATTAAACTAAACACCCCCTTGTTTCTTGTTCATGTACTTGACTCTAAACTTTTCAATACACGTATTCATAACATTCAAATATACAACAAAGTCGTTTTTTGGCTTTTATATTTAGAGTTCACACCTTATGATTTTTCAAACACATTTAAACAGACGGTCGTTTAAGTACTTGTATATACGCACATTATAAGTGGCGAAGTTTGTATATTTTGAAAGAAGAAGCGGAAATTTATGAGATCCACAATACATGCTAAATTTTTGAAACAATGAGAGGTAAAATCAATATATAAAACGAAAAATAACCTTTTAGCAGAAAAATTAACAGTACGGTCCAGGGATGGAAAAAAGCCCCGGATCCTATTGATGCTTGGCCAATGCATGTTATCTCTATCTTTACCAACTAATTATATGCTAACGTTGATCTTTTATCTTTTCGTGGATATGAATCAACCAATTCTCAAGTTGAGGTGGATGGGAAGATCTACTAAACGCTTTCGTTATTTGTTTTTGCTTCTTTTTATAATTTATAGTAATAATCTTTATAACATCAATTTAAAAAAATATATAAATTTTAATAAATTTTGTTACAAAGAGGTTTTGAGTTAAAACTAACATAAACTAACATAGGTGAAACCAGTTTTCTCTCTTAAATTAAACTAAGACAAAAGTATAACTTAGTTTGTAATGATTTAAAATAAAAGTAAGACATATTTGTTGTTAAAAATGATTAAGCATTTTAGTAACCTGCGCATATAAAAAAATCCAGCTTTGAAAACATTGTTTATAGTTTTAATTTATTAAATATGATAAGAAATATTAATAGTAATTGATTTAACTAACAATAAATCAATATTCCACGTTATATATACACGCGATCATCTCTCACTAGAATTGAACTCTTCTTTTCAAGGTATAAATTTGTGTTCACATCATCATCAGGTATAAATAAAACACTTCATATCATAAAATATACAAAAATCTTTAATTACTTTAACATATATAAAAATAGACAAGAAAATGGAAAATCTGCTATAAAAGTATTAATAATAATTACATGTAAATTTCATCATATAAATAATTTAATTGTGGATGGAACTACCTTTTGTAACTTAAACTCCAAATCATTTTCCAAAGGCGTTAAGTTTAAATCCAAACTCACAATTCTTTTACTATTAACATTTTTAACTATAGAAGTAAAAGAATCATCCGATACTAAAGATTGGTTCTCATTCATCCTAGTAACCCTATGCCTTCTCATGTGTCCTCCCAAGGCTTGCCCTGTTGAAAATTCGAGCCCACATATTGAGCACTCATGTGATTTAGGCTTCATGGGCACCAAGTTGGTGCCATGAGTCAAGTCTCCATGGTCAGTATTGAGCCGCTGCTTCTTGTGGCTAGCCCTGTGTCCACCTAGTGCTTGAAAAGACATGAACTGACGGCTACATGTTTTACACTCGAAGACTCTGCTAGGTGCGTTGTAGTCATATGGTTCGTTACTTGTTGCACCCCTTGAAAGTAGCATCAACCAATTAGCCATGTTGGTCATGGTTGCATCTAGGTCTCCTTCTCTCGATTTCTTCGTCGGTAGATGCATCATCTTTTAAAACAACAAATAAGATGTAAATATAACCTAATTTTTTCAATATCTTTCTCGAACTCGAAGATAAATATAAATCTCGGAACAGTTTCTTGTGTGAAATTAACTAAACAACAGTGTTTTGTGTTTCAGGGTAATTAGATTGAATGAAATAAGAGGTGATTAAGGGGGGAGTGATTTATAGGTGACAAAGTGTTGACATGTTTAAGTTTGACCAAAGAGTGTGGATGTCGAAAGTGATACGTAGTTGCTTACTTGCTTGTGATACCAATGAAGGGAAGTTGATCACGTTTAAGCGTTGAAATTAATAAAAATGTGTAAGGGTAATAAGGTAATTAACTAAGCTGAGTTAGCCGACTCAGCCGTCATGGAACGCGTATGCCTGACAAAGATCATTGAACCACCGAAAATTCAAAAACCGACAGATGCCTTCAGTGAGACTTTGTACGGATTCTAGAAGAGTCACGGTTGGAAAGACGTACTTTAAACTATAAGATATTGATTTATTTTATTTAACGGAAAAAGCACAATCGTGGGCGATCATCCTATCAAATAGATCAACGATCACCCTAACAAATAGATCAGATCACTATTTCGTCTTTCGTCTGTGAGATTGTTTTTCTCGTGAAATTGATTTATCATTAAGGCCGTAAATGAACCGAATGTTCAGTTATGTTCGTTCGTATAATAAACGAACGAACACGAACAAGAAATTCCGTTCGTTTAGTTAAATAAACGAACATGAACAGTGGTCGTGTTCACATTTGTGTTCGTGAACGTTCGGTAACATGTTCGCTTACGTTCGTTTACGTTCGTTTATGTTCGGTTAAGTTCATTTATTATATTTATTCATTAAATGTTTTGTTTATATTAATTTTTAATTTTTAGTTTAATACCATCATACTTAAGCTATTTTTAGTTTAATACTATAATATCTTAATTTATATATTTATAAATGATTATCTCCATTGCTTGAGATTAAAAATGTTGATTTTTATTGTTTTAATAATATGTGTTCGTTAGCGTTCGTAAACCGTTCGTGAACAAGTTAAATTTCTTAATGAATGAACAAGAACAACAATTTTCGTTTGGTTAGCGTTCGTAAACCGTTCGTGAACAAGTTAAAAGTTAAACGAACGAACGCGAACAAGGGGTCGTTCGTGTTCGTTCGGTTCGTTTACAGCCCTATTTATCATGTCACCAAAAGAGTTCCTATCGTATTTAACGTAGACCGTGCTTATATGGAAAATATAACATATGAAAATAATTTATAACACTTAGCTTGCTAATTGAAATATGATAATTCTATGTTTTATGTAACAAAAATAAGAAATGAAGAAGCCTAGCATTCTAGCCTTCTAATATTTATTATTTAATAAAAATAAAATTAAATAGTATATTTTTTATTAAACATGTCTAGTTATCTCTTATTAGATACTCGTTTGTCAGCAAATTTATACATAGTTAGGTTATTGGTATACCAACGTGCTAATAATACTATTTTTTGATATTTTTTATATTAAAAATATTTAAGAAAATGTATTACTAAAACATATCGTGTGCATGGTCGGCTCTCCTTTAAAATAAAAAAAAAAAGTAAAAAAAAAAAAAAAAAACCTTTCATAAAGCTTCCAGTATTAAAGAGCCTCAAATTTGGGTAAATTAGTTTTTAGCTGTAATAGATTCTAATTAAAGTAAATTTATTGTATTGATCTACATATTTTTGTTTGTAATTTATACTATTTGTGGCTTTCTCCTTTATTATAATCTATATTTTATACGTCTTTAACTCGATCATAGTTTTACGGTAGAAAAGGGCCTCAAAATTTATCCCTGTTTTGTGTCGTACAAAAAGCTTGAGATGGCCTTGATTGTGTATTTGTCAGCAGTGGCGGAGCTTGGAAAAATGTCCAAGGGAGCCGAAAGTTATATGTTAAATTTGTTTTCTTATTTTCTATGTTTCGAGCTAAAAATTCGGGTCAACAAATACTAATTCGGGTCGGATCAAAAAATTTTAAATATCAAATATTTTTTCACTCAAAAAAATAAATATGTATGAATCAAAGAAGACATAAAATGTTTAAGACAAAAAGGTGAGTACCCGGAAAAATAATCACAATTCGGCGCGATGAAATGTTTGGGCCGTCTGAGTTGCTGGACTTCCTTTTTTTTTAACACAAGGTAAATGAGTAATGTTCAATAATTAATGTCCATTTTAATTTTTAAAGTCTAAAACAGCTTTAAATTCAAAATCGGCTAAAGAATGAGATAACAACCAATATTGTAAACCTTTAAAGATAATGTTAAAACTTACAATATTAGTTCAACATTATTATTTTTTAAAATCCAAGGGGGTCCAAGGAATATTAGGAAGAAAAACCGAAAGGGTCGGGCTCAATACGTATAAAATTTTCCAGGCAGAAAAGCTACAATATCGAGGCTTCTGACCAGAAAAACGGCAGAGGTCGGGGCACCCCAGGCCTCTTAAAACCTCCGCCACGCTATTTGTGTGTATGATTTAACTGATAATAAAGATATGATGTTTAGATAATGGGATGTAATAATATTATCGCCCTTTATACTTGTTTTGGTTGGATACTAACGCAATAAATTGATCCTAATAGTGTGTGTAAATATATATGTACGAAATAAATAAATGAAAATATACTAAGGATTATATTAAGTTTATGTTGACAGTTAATTAAATAATTAAAATGGTAAATATATAACTTTATTTTATGTGTATTATCTCTTAATCTCATTTACTAGCATCTAGTGTTTGTTCTCACTACCAGTGTTTTCGTGGCCGGACCGGTCGGACCGTCAACCGCCCCCTCAACCGGCCCAAAAACAGTAGAAGAACCGCCAGGAACCGGACCGGCCGGTCGACCGGTCGGACCATAAAACCGGTGGTCGGACCGGTTTTTATTTATTTATTTATTTTTTTTCTAATTTTTTTTTATTTTATATATATATTTTTATAAAATGTTTATAAAATCATCCGGTTCTTAAATCCGGTCCGACCTTTGACCGGTAAGGAGACCAGTTCGACGTCCGGTCCGGTTCTGAAAACATTGCTCACTACATTGATAATGGTTACAAGGTCTGTAAACGAACAATAGGTAAATACCAAGACTGACTTATAAGGGTTGTGTTTGAAGTCCGAAAATATAATATCTCATTTTACTTTTAAAAGCTTAAATTAACTTTAAAAGAAACTTTTAACAAAACTTTGATTCGGTTGCAGTAACAAAAACGTGAATGTGATTTAATCTAATATGGTCTTAGGGTAAATATAATATCTGTTACCATCATATTAAATTTAGCTTTTTAAGTGTTTGTAAAATATTTGAAATGCTCTCGCATATTAAAAGCTAAAAAATAACACATGGCATGATCGGATGCATTTACTTTTTAAAGTAACTATTGTAAATATATTTTAATAAATCTAATTTTTTATATAAAGATTACCCTCTTTTTTTTTAAACATTAATAACTTTTTTATATTATATTATTTTTAAAAAAATTACACCATTATACTCGTCTTATTTTTCTCTTTAATTCCGTTGTAATCTCGATTAGTTTTTATATTTGTTTAGATGCTCCATATTTACATTATTGTAACTATGTGTGTGTCCGGTTCAGTTCGGTTAAATTTTTGGCAAAAACCGAAATCGAAACCGGCATAATTGTTTTTTAATTATTATAAACCATTCGGTTTTCAGTTTTTTTTGTTACAGTTCGGTTTTTTGTTGTTGTCTTTTTTGTTTCTGTTGTTTTTTATTATCTCTCACACCCAATATTAAAAATACAAACACGTTTAACAATGGATAATTAATAAATTAATTGATCGAACACCAACTATATATATTAATTTTTAAAGATGATTAAAAATATGTTCAGTTCGGTCTTTAAAATATGAAAAACCGAAACTGAACCGAAAAATTCGGTTTCGGTTTTTTTCGGTTTATTTTTTTGTTAGATCAGTTTCAGTTCGGTTTTTTCGATTAATTTGGTTTCGGTTCAGATTTTTCTGTAAATTCGGGTATGGTTCGGTTTTTTCGACTTTTGTTTACCCCTAATTGTAACGACCCTAAATAAAGCAATTTAATTTAAAAAAATTTCTAACAATAGTAAAATTACATCACTGTATATTACGTCACTGTAATTATCATTGTTAGAAAAAAATCAAATTAATGTGTTATTATAATATATTATGTTACATTACTGTAATTTAACATTTTTTGAAAAAAATTTAAAAATAATGTGTTATTTTTATGCTTGTTACCTTAATGTAAATAAAAGACATATGGGAAAAAATTAAAAACACTAATCGAGATTATAACGAAATTAAATAAAAATTACATTACTGTAAATAATGTGTTACATACCGTGAATTATATCATTGTATATTACTTCATTTTGTATTACATTACTTTAATTTACCAATGTTAGAAAAAATATTAGAATAATGTGTTATGTTTATATATATTGCATCGATATAAAGCGGATATTTGGAGAAAAAAATAGTCCAGATTAAAACGGAATTAAGGAGAAAATACATCAATGTAAATTACATCACTGTAATTTACTATTGTAATAACCACCATATTGAATCTAGCTTTTTAAATGGTTACAAAATGTCCTAAATGCCCACACATATTAAAAAAAAGAAAATGACACATGCCACAATCCCATGCACTTACATTTTAAATTAACCATTGGATGATGGTTAATGAGTTAGTTCATTTTTAGTGGGTTATGTATATAACCATCCCCTATATATATATATACACACACACACATATACGTGTGTGTGTGTCTCACCCCCATCTCACATCACCCGATTATGATGTCACTGATCACTCTAAGAAAATGTTGCGAAAGCATAGTGGCGATGTCTTAGAGATGTGGTGTAACTTACTTGATCCGGTATCACAACACACAAAATTAACTTAAAGATAATACATTACAAGGATAATGTTGTTATTACAAACCACCAGTTATTGTTCACTACTTAAGCACACTAAACATTTCAAGTTGCTTATTTACAAGTGCCTGATAGTGCAATTCTCACATGCCGTCACTGCCTACCTACAAAAATTTGTAAGTTTTAAAGGTCAGCACAAAGCTGGTGAGTTCATACACAAGACTCGTTACAATATGATATGTTAAGCGTAGTCAATAACACATATTGACACAATTGGAATAATCATGTGACCCATATCTAGTTTATTTCCGACTGTAAGATATGACAATACCCAACGGTAATCATACGTGCCTCATTAGAACGTATACATGTTGATGCTGATATGGAAACGGTTAACAAACATTCACACCAGGAGGGATGCAATCCTCCCAGCAAATGGGGTTGTCAGCCTGATAGTACTACCATTGTTTACTCGTTCGGCTACACATTGGTTCACTAGATACAGTTATCAAGAATGAGGACTTTTTGATATGTAACTTCGATACCCACGGTTATCCCATGATATCCCAAATCCGGCACACAGTCATATAAGCATATCATAAGTTTAAGAAAGATTTCATAAAGGTATCCAGAAGTTTAGAAAATATTGAAAAGAAAAGGGGTTGCATGAAACTCACCTGAAGTATTGGAATCGACGGTTAGTGCGCAAACTTATGTTGGTAGTTCAAGTCTGCATTAATTAAATTTTTATAAGTTAATTGTGTTTTAACTTACTTATTAGATATTCTTTAACGTTCAATGTCAAGGACATTGCAACTTAAGTCATCAAGCCGATATTAAATCCTTAATCAGTTGTTTTAAATGAATATCATACAATGTTTGATAAAATGGGAACTTATAATGATTTAGGTTCCTATTAAGAAATTTATGACTCATTGGATTAACCAGAATGTCCTCTGATTAACCAGATAGGTATTGTTGTTGATTATATCACCGAAATAGTTTCCCGGTGAATTTTTTGTTTAGGAATAGTCAACTCTTGTTATTGATCATTTAGGTATCATGAAACATAGGAATATCACTTTGGAATAAACTTAATAACCATATTTAATATATTAATCTGACTGTTAACATAACATTAGATCGTTATTCTAATGATTATCTTAGTGCTTATCATTACCTTGAAACACTTGGATTTGATATAGCATTTCAAAGAATGATCAAAACAATCACAATCATTGTTATAATCAAATGGTTAAAACCATTATAATCTATGATATGGTTTCATGATAATCGGACATTATAACGGATCAAAACAAGGATTTAACCGTTAACATATCTAGTTCTTTGTTTCTAACTATTCCTAGCCATCATCTAGGCAATAATCCACATCAATAACTATTGCATTAAGTTCAAAAACTACATCTAATCCATACGTTATCAAACTAGTAGGAGAAATGAATCGTTACCCGTTCAGACGGATTCTCGGCTGCAAAACGGTGATCGGGTGTTGTAGAATCGTTCCCTAGCTCGAATTTGATGTTCCTTTGGCTTGAAAACAAGATTTTGAATGTATACGGTCGATCAGATCGTTATTTTGAAGCTGGAATTCGAGAGAAGAAGAATAAGATAAGTTCTACATGAAAAATCTGATGATTCTAGGACTTTTAATTACGAACCCTTTATCGTGTACCGCCATGAAGGCCTAATAGGGGCTTGGCATACCGTGAAGGAATCCGGAGGATTTTAGATATTTTGGACTCATCGTGTACCGCCAAGGGGACTCAAAATAGTCTTGGCGTACCGCGAATAGTGCTAGAGTAAAATATCTTCGAATTTTTCTTGTTTTTACGATTCCGGAGAATCGTGAACTCCGTTTTTCGCACAGTTTTCACCCATGTTCACGATTTCTCACGTATTTTCAAATCGTTGTGAAATTATGATCGTACTATTAACGTGGATTTCAAACAATGATGACGTGAGCTTTTGACGTAATTGTCACAATATATATATAGGGGGTGGTTAACATACATTGTTTTTAAACGTAAAAAGCGTAAGATAACATTTGGGGCGTTGATCAAAATGGATGAACCGTCAAGATCTGTTTTATAAAATAAAACGTTTAAAAATTAGTTTTGTGAGAGTGTGATTGTTATGAAAAGGACTGAAACGTCATTTGCATAAAGGCGTAAATATAGAATGGCGCTATAAATCCGCATTAAAACCGTAATCCCTAATTTAGTGTTAATTTCAAATTGCAAAAAATATATTATCAATTTCAAAATTCTACCATTGTTAACTTGATATATTCGGTTATCGTAATGTCGTCTTCATCAGATTATCAACCAGAAGGTTTTACGTTAAACCCTAAATTATACTATTTTGATAGAAATTGTTTTACCTCTGTAAAAATACGTTAATGATTTTCTATTACAGGTGTATATGCAGATTCATCAGATGATAATATGGATTTGAATTCCTTTGTGATACAAGTGCGATCGAAAGAAAAAAAGAACATGCAAGAAATTAAGAAGCGTAATCTAGGTCTGTTCAATTTGTTAAAATATAATTTAGAAATTTTGTTGTAATTTAAGTTCCACTTCCGGTTCTCGTTATGAATTATGATTCAAATAACGTCATTTTATATATATTTTTATGAAAGTTGTAATTATTTTCCATGGTTTGTGTATTGAATGTAAGATCATTAATGTATAACGTATTGTTAACCTTTCTGTACGTTTATTGATATAATAATTACGCATTTGTTCTATGTATTTTTAACACATTATGACAACCCAATATACGTGTGTGTGTAAATTAAGATGCTTAATATATAACGTAATTTGAATTCCGTGTAACGTAACTTTTGTATTATATAACGTTATTTGTTATATTCCAATTTTAACGTTTTTTTTATTAATACAGCAAATAATACCAAAAAAAAACAAATTGTTTTAGAAGTTGACTCAGATGATGATTTTGTTGAACCCCCTCCTAAAAAATCAAGGAAGACAACTAAATCTGTTATAGCTACCTCTTCTTCAGATCAGAAACCTTTTGTTGACTATGTTGACAAAAAATTAAAGTGCAGAGTTGGATGTGCTAATATTAAAAACTGTGTTGGAACTCTTTCTGAAAAACAAGAAGAAGCATTAACAAAAATGGGTTTTGGTGGCTATCTAACAATAGATATTGAGATTGTACCAACAAGAATGGCTTACTGGTTGGTATCAAATTATAACCCATCCAGATGCGAATTGAATCTAGGTAACCACACTGTTACAGTTACTCCAGGCAAAGTACATGAGGTGTTGGGAATACCATTGGGACCTATATCAATCCTCAACAATAAAAAGCCTAAAAGTTGTACATATACAACGTTTCGATTATGGAAGTCACAGTTTCAAGATCAGAGGATAAAAGTTGTTGATGTGTGTGATCAGATAGCTAAAACAAACAGGAGTGACTTTCTGTTCAAACTAAATTGGTTGGTTTTGCATAATACAGTTATGGGATGGGCAACCAAAACAACAACAGTTAACATGAAGTTTTTGAATTCAATAGGAAAGGAGTCTGACATACCAAAGATTAATTGGTGTGAATACGTACTGAGTTGCTTAAATAAAACAACACTTGAGTGGAATGGTTATGAAGCATTTAACGGACCATTGTTGTTTCTTGTTGTAAGTTTATTGAATTCTTTTTAAATTCATATAAAAGTACGTCTCTTGATTTTTTGTTATAACTACTTTTAATTTACCTAAACTTGTTAGGTACTTTATGTGCATGAAAAAAGATTGAGGTATGTTGCTTCGCCGGAACCTGCACCAAGGATAGTTTTGTTACAAACAAATACCTTCAAGAGCTTGATGAGTTTCTATATGATAATGGGCCGTTTTCCGTTAATCATGAAGAAGAAAATGAAGAAAATAACAAATTTATTGACACTCATCAGTTTGTTAATACTGATCCATTATTTGTTAATGAAGTTGTTTCTGGTAGCCCCAATGTTTCTGATGTAATAAAAAATGTCAGTTCAATAATGGAAGAAACAACAAAACTCAATTTTGAAGATGAAATGATCTCAATTCTTTTAAGATATGAAGATCAAACAACTACTACAAAATATGATTTGCATAAAACGGTTAACATGATGTTCCCCATTGAAAGTACTCTTCCGAAAGTTGATTTGATGAATGCTATGAAAAACTTGGAAAAGCATGAGAACGAAGATGTAAGTTATTTTTTTAAAATACGTACTATATAAATTGAATTATGTTCTGTATATATTTAAATACGTTATGACATATTATACTAATATACAACCTTTTACAGTACTTCATCGAGAACTTAGATGCCAAGATATTACAATTCCAATGTATATTTGATGAAGTTGTTAAAATTCTGGAACAAGCAACAACAAAATACCTTGCACATGAGGGGATTGCAAAAAGAAAATGCAAATGGAACAATATTTTGTGTGAGTTGAGAGCTCTGTACGTTCATAGTGATTTAAACCAAAAACGCACCGGTTTGGATTTTGCTGTTGTTGATCTGAGCTTGGATAATCATGATCAAAATATGGATTTGCATACCAATGAGTCACTGCAACATGAAGCTCCTAAATTACCAAAAATATCCCCTGTTGTAGAAACTGAATATCATGTTACTCCATCTTTGGCTCAAGAGTTCATTATATCTACAGAAAATGTAGAAAAAGAAATTGCTGCAACAACGGCTGCAAAAGAAGCTTTTAATATATCAGATAAAGGAAAATCTAAGGCTGATGTTTTGGAACATGCTGAATTAGTGCAGGTCAAAACAATCAAAGAAAGCCAAGGAGAAGCTGACCATGTTTATCAGAGGACTAAAAGAAACAAGACGTTATCTGATGTTTTAAAATCTCCTTTTATTGACAGAACTGTAAAAATAGGTACACCACTCACAAAGGAAGAGACTCTTATTACAAATTATCTGTTTTCACATCTTCCCCCACCAAAGTAAGTCTTTTTTTCTCTCTTTTCAACATAAACGTACTTATGTTATTAAAAAACTTATTATGATATGAATAATGTTGGATATGATAGCACTTTATTATTCATGACACAATGGGAATCAGAGTTCACAAAGGTTATTTTTGAAAGCCTATATCCTGATATCTTTATTCACGTGGGTGTGTTGGATGCATGGTCTCTGGTTTTGAACCACGAAAACACACAGAGAAGTCCTGGGTCTCCACATAGATTTTTTACTCAACCGAACATAATTGTAAGCATTAATTTGTTTGATTTTGTAATTTTATGTATACATTTTTTTATTATACAATCATTATAATCATAATTTCAATATCAGCCACCAGAAATTATTGTTGGGAAGGAAGCAAACGATATGTGTACCAATCTTGTGACAGATAGCATCAAACAGTCTCTTCTAAATTTCAAAATACCTAGTATATTGGGGGTTGATCTATTGTTCCTTCCATTTTTGAGAAGTGAGCACATATTTCTATTGGTTTTAAACTTGAAAACAGCTTCTATTGAGGTGTTTGATAACATCAATAGAGGATCTACAAGGTTAGATGCTCCAATGAAGAAATTAGCTACTTTTTTGGTAATTTTTTTACAACGTTTTTTAATATTAAAAATACGTTTCATAATTATATCAAATACGTTCATCAACAAACTAATGAAACGCTATAACATTGTATTACAGAGGGATGCTGCATCGAACTATCTGTTGAGTATAAAACATCCAATAGCTATGAAGTTAAAAGCAACACAACCTCAAAGGGTAAATTTGCCATGGGGTACAAAGCATAATGGAGTTGATTGTGGAGTCTTCACTATGCGGCATATGGAGACTTATATGGGTGGAGGGGTTAAAGGATGTGATATTGGACTCTTAGCAGAATCAGTTGATCAAAAAAAACAACTTAAGAGATTGAGAGTTAAGTACGCACACAAGATTCTTAGATCGGTGATCAACACTTTACATGAAGATATTTTGGTTCAAGCTAAAGAACATGATATGTTACCAAAGGATAAAAAAAAGTGGCCAACAAATTTGAAAAGTATTCTATTATCTAGGCAACAACTATGTTGAATTTTTACTTCGTTTGTTTTAGGTTATTGAAACTAGTTTCTTTCTATTTTTTTATTCCTAAACTGCTTGGAATTTGACATTGTGCTTCGTAATTTGATCAGTTAATGATTTTGTTGACGTTTATTTTGTTTTTTTTAACTTTTATTCATTAATGTACGCCTTACTAATTTTGTTAAATAATAATTATACGTACTATGTTTAAATACTCACAAACCACATACAAAAAAAACGTATTACAATTCAAAAATAACGTATTACTATTCACAAATAACGTATTACTTTTAAAACATAAAGTACAGATATAAAAAAAAATCAAAACAATATTTTATAATAAAATTAAACAAAAATTATAAAGTTAAACATCGTTCTCTGATGTGGTTCCACAAAAATATTATAACAAAAATATTTTAATCATTAATGTACGTTTTACTAATTTTATTAATTAAATATTATACGTACTATGTTTAAATACTCACATACCACATACAACAAAAATTATTACATTTCGAAAATAACATATCACCATTCAAGAATAACGTATTGTCATTCAAAAATAACGTCCAAATATGAAAATATATTAAAACAATATTTTATAATAAAATTAAACTAAAATTATAAAGTTAAACATCGTTCTCTGATGTGGTTACACAATTTTTTTTCTTTAGTGCTTGACATGTACGTCTATCATGTCCAGACTGATTACAAACATGACAATTCCTCGACCGCTTTCCCATTCTGCTTATTGCCTGTTCATGTGCAGATTTAAACCTCTTATGTGAACCACAACCTTTGTTCCTAATACCAGCAGGACGTTGAACTGATGCGTCCATGTTTTCTGTGCTAGGAATGAAGGATGATACAATATCTTTCTTTTGTTAGATATAGTGCCGTTGGTTTCATCATCAACCTGGTTCATCATTTCTTTCATATGATCTCTAAAGAGAGTAAGTTTGTTCAAATCCTTTACCAATTTGTTAACAATATATTCACCTGTGCCCATAATTTCTCTAACAACTTTGTCAACTTCAGTGCCAACACCACTTAATACATGAGGACTGATTAATGAATATGAAGATATGTTAGGAGCAGCATCTTTTGTCCACCGTTTAGTTATATAATTTTTTGGTATGGAAGTTATTTCACAAAATCTGAGCACGTAGAAACAATGGGAACACAATAAACCATACTGTTCAAACCTCTTACAACTGCAAGACACAATAATGTCATCTTCATCTTGTTTATACAATACCTGCAACAGGATAAAAGACCATAAATAACTTCGTGTTATAAATATAACGTTCCATGGATTAAAAATTACGTAATATAATAACACTTTTACGTTTTCTTTTTCATTATATTCCCCCTAATTTGTATTAATAATTAACTTGCCTCAAAAAATCCTTTCCCAAAAGCTTTTGTATCTTTAATAAGGAACTTTGAAAATTCCCCATCCTGTGATGTTGTAGTACACATGCATTGGTATATCGAATCGTATATTTCTTCTTGAAAATCAAAGAAAACGCCTCTAGTGTATAATTTTTGAGCCTGCACTTCGAGATTTGAATTAGACCAAATATTAGCCGTTGTGTATCTAGATTTATGATCATTTTTTCTATGCAAGTGTCTTTGAGACTCCATAGCTGTGTCAAAATGAGTAAAGAACTCCAACAGAGTTAACTTTACATTTGAAACTTGCCCAAAATAATGGTTCTCACTATCCGAACATGACGTGGTAAGCATCAGCCCTGACATTTGTTCATCTCTATAAAATGCAGGAATCCACATACTCCTTAATTCAAACATTACAGAAAACCATTCATTATCTAACAACCCATAATCAGACATTATTGACAACCACTCCTATTCAAACTCTTCTGGTCCATACAATGTTGCATATCCGGGTTTTAAATACACTGTCATTTCATAAATCATGTCCAACCTGCAAACAAGTTACATAAATACCTAAAAATCAATGTACCTATAAATAATACATTTACAAAACTGGGCTCATCTTTTAAAAAATACGTTCTCCTTACTTAAAAATATGTATATGATAACAAATAATAACGTACCGTTAAAGTACATAAAATTTACCTTTTTCAGCAACTTTGGTCATTATATGCCACATACAGAATCTATGTCTCGTTTGTGGCCACACATATTCAATTGCTGCCTTCATTGCTGCATCTTGATCAGTTACAACTACTTTTGGTGGATTTCCAAATGCTTCAGTGAACCTTGTAAGCAACCACTTGTACGATTCAATAGTTTCGGATGATAGTAATGCAGCACCAAATGTTATATTACAACAATGGTTATCAATACCAGTAAATGGTACAAAAATCATGTTGTACCTGATAATAACCATTATATTAATGTTGTTAATACATATAAAAACTTAATGCAATTATATCTGTAAGTAAAAAAAATACAAATCAATATTACTAACTTGTTGGTACGATATGTTGCATCAAATGAAACTACATCACCAAAAGTAGCATAGTTGCATTTTGCATGTTGATCAGCCCAAAACAAACTTGTTAATTGACCATTACCATCTTTAGTGTAATCAAATGAGAAATCAATCACATGTTTTTTCTTGTTCAACAACATATTGACAACCAAATCAGCATCGTAATCTCCAATTAATAAATTCAGTTGCCTTTTAAAATTCTTGCAATCATCAGCATTAACACCAACTTTCTCGAAACCACCATACTTTGTACGCATAATGTTGAATGCCCTGACTGGACCAATATTATTCTTTGACATTGAACACAACAACTGCATGTGTTCATATGTAAGCTTCCGTGATGAAGGCAATAAATGCATATCATCTTGAGACACAAGACTGTGATTATGCTCTTCAACAAACTTATGCAACTTATACAATTTACCATCTTCTGACTTTAGAACAATGTGAGCCTCACATCCAGTCCTTTGTGTAGGCCTGTTCCTACATTTTTTGTTCTTTTTTATAGTCGGTGTTATCATTCATATCAAACTCTCTGATTGGTTTATGACCCTCTCTAGAACATACAAAATGTTTTATCTTAATAATATTGTCACTAGAATACTGTGATCCTCTCCGAAGACTGAAACCACTAACGTTTGCATACTCTTTATATAATTCATATGCATGTTCTATAGATGGGAATTCCATTCCAACAAATGGTTTTACAGAATCAGCTACAACAGGTCTGAAAAAAACTTTACCAGATGATGGGGAACTCCTAAAAATACCAATTGTTTGACCTTGAATAACATTACATGTATATATATAACTTACACTATATCAGTATAAGAATTACGTACCAATGAAGTCCAAATACGTTTTTGCCATTATACATATTACCACATTAGCCCTAACTCAAAAATACATACCTATTATGTTGAAATACGTACTATGGTTTTTAAAACACGTATTTGTTTTGTCATTACGAATACACAAAAATAAAATAACAAAACCGATTATTTTTAAAAGAATTAAACAATTCATATTTCAAAATTAGCATTTAAAAAACAATGCATATATTGTACTTTGTTGGGTTTATACAATTGATAACAAAAATTAAACAAACACATATTTGTTTTGTCATTACAAATACACAAAAATAAAAATAACAAACCGATTATTTTTAAAAGAATTAAACCATTCATATTTCAAAATTAGCATTTAAAAAACAATGTATATATTGTACTTTGCTTGGTTTATACAATTGATAACAAAAATTCAACAAAAATAAAAACCACATTATATACATACCTTCGCTGTCTCTGTTATTATCCATGGTTTAATCCAAAAACAAAAAAGAAACCACAAAATAATATGTTATTACGTAAAATGAACAATCCCAGATCTTTTACTGTGCAATTCGAAGACTTTGTTAACCATTTATTAACAAATTTTATTTAATTAACTTCTTCCGACAAATCCGGCGATCAGTTACGACTACAATATTATCTATAAATACAATAATTTGTAAAATTACGAAATAGCCCTATTGCTCTTTAATTAAAATTGCCAGATGTCATTCCTATAATCTATCCTACGCTTCTCATCCTTAATCCCTATTGTATTTGATCCCCCCTATATATATATATATATGATTGTGAACAAATAATAACCCACTCTTGAAGCATTAACCCGAAATAATCAGTCAAGATGAAGCCAAATCTTTGATTTTTTTTAACATCATTGTAAGACATTTTAAACACTTTCTTCTTTTATGAGTTTGCAAAAATTAATCACCGTTTGAGACGTATCATAGTTGCAAGTTTTAAGCCTCAAATAGTTACAGTGTTGTAAGTGAAAAACTTACAACAATGTTACGTCTCTAACAGTGATAAATATAACGAAAAAACACCATAAAATGTCTAGCTTTAGTGTCATGAATATCCAAAAACCATTAACACCATAAAACACAAACACCAGAAAAATAAGTTAAAAAACACTACGTACAAACTTTAAGTATGGTGCTTTTTGTTTCATTAACACATGGATGTCATAAACACAATAAAACATTAACACCATAAAGTAACACAAAAAACACCACAAAACGCATGGATGTGTCACAAAAAACACCATAAAATGCTCTGTTGTAGTTTCATTAATGCCCGAACATCATAAACACTATAAAATGTTAACATAAAATATCTCCGAAGACACCATAAAACACGAACACCATAAAACGTAGAGATGTGTCGCAAAAAAAAACATAAAAGCTCAGTTTAAATAATGAGAGAAACTTGCATGTGTAGGTTCATTTTTCGTTTGACATGTTTACCCTTAGGCTTCAAATCCATATGTCATTCTTTTGTGGCTTCTTAGGCTTTTTAAGGTTTCAAGTCTTTTTAGAATATCCCTCCCATATATATATATATATATATATATATATATATATATATATATATCTTATAATAACCCACAATAAATGCGTTAACCGTTTAACTCTATATTTGCCATTGATTTAATATAAAATAATCAAGATTTAGATCCAATGGTTTACATTGCTAAAATGTAAGATGGTAAAATTCTTTCTTTAAAAATATGATTTAATATGATGGCGACAAGTGTCACCCACTTTCTCTCACATCTATATTTTAATTTTAAAAAAAAAAAGTTTACCCCCTAGTTTTTTAAAGCTTGATAACTTTTTTATAAATTATTATTTTTTTATAAAAATTATACCATTAAATTTATCTTATTTTTCTCTTTAATTCAAGTATAGTCTCGTCATTTTTTTTAATATTTCGTAATAACATCAACGTAAGTATCGTCATTTTTTCAGCGTAACGTAATTACATCAATGTAAGTCTCGTCATTTTTTTAATATTTCGTAATAACATCAACGTAAGTATCGTCATTTTTTAAGCATAATGTAATTACATCAATGTAAGTCTCGTCATTTTTTTCAACATTTCGTAATTACATCAATGTAAGTTTCGTCATTTCTTTTCAACATTAGGTAACTACATCAATGTAAGTCTCAACGTTTTTTTTGCATTAGGTAAGTACATCAATATAAGTCTCATCATTTTCTTCAGTCTTTCAACTTCCGTAATTACGTCAACGTAACAAACGTAGTGTAACATCGTTCATAATTACATCAATGTAACAAACACTGATTAAATAGAAATATTACACTACGTTTGTTACGTTGAAGTAATTACGAAAGTTGAAAGGCCGAAAAAAATAACGATACTTACATTGATATAATTACAAAATGATAAAAAAAAATGTTGAAACTTATATTGATAATTACATAATGTTGAAAAGAAATGACGAAACTTACATTGATGTAATTACAAAATGTTGAAAAATATGACGAGACTTACATTGACGTAATTACGTTACGCGGAAAAAAAATGGCGAGACTTATATTGATGTAATTATGAAATAGTGGAAAAAAAGACGAGACTATACTTGAATTAAAGAGAAAAATAAGACAAATTTATTGGTATAATTTTTATAAAAAATAATAATTTATAAAAAAGTTATCAAGTTTTAAAAATTTAGGGGGTAAATTTTTATTTTAAATTAAAATATGGATGTGAGAGAATGTAGGTGACACTTGTCACCACTAAGTTAAATATGACTTTTTTTGTATCTAAGCAATTGACTATAATACCATTTTCATTAATAAGACAAATTTGACACATGATATCATCTTACTCCGTCTCATTTTTGATCAACCGTTAATATTGAGTTAAACGGTTAACACAATAACATTGGGTTAACAATGGATTTGTACCCTATATATATATATATATATATATATATATATATATATATATATATATATATATGAGATGGCCGTATGATATGGCGGAAAACAAAACAATTAGGCTACTGATTTTGGCTCTTAAAAAGCTTAAACCACCTAATGTTTGTCAAATCAACTCTTTTAACTAAAAAATTTATTATGATAAAATTCATAATTTAAAATGTCAAATATGATATAACAAAAGTGTAAGAAGTAATTTATTTGATTTGAGAGGGCTTTCTTTTATAGGTATCATATGACACTTTATTTTTTAAATGTATCAATATGGGATGAATTAAAAAGTAAAAGAAAACCATTTAGTTTATGGTTCTTAAGCTTTGTTTGTTATACTTTATGTTCTAAGACTTGTAAAACTCTTAATTTTAAGAGTTTTTAGTAAAAGACCATTGTATCCTTCCTATACGTTAACGACTCCTATATATGTCCAATTTTTTAAAAGACCCATTAGCTGTATTTTGAAATTTTGTCTATTTGATAGTTTTTTTTATTTGAACGGTAAACAAGAACTCTGCGGCATGTCTCTTCATAGCTCAACTGCATACTCGGACCCAACAACCCAAGCACTGCCAGTGGCATAACTATGTCCAAGAGTGAGGGCAGTCGCCCCCTGAATATTTTGCAATTGCCCCCTTTGCATAATTAGAGTTCTTATGAGAAATTAAGTGATATTTGTACTTGTTTTTTGAAAAATAGTTACTTAGAAAAGTCTTCATAGATGTTGTTTTTAATAGATTTTAAAAAGTAATATTATTAGGGGTGTTCATCGAGTCGAATTCCAAATAACTCGAATATTTTGAATCGAATGATTTCGAATTTTGAATTTTTTAAGAGCATTCAAATTCGAAATCAATTCGAAAAAACAAATTCGACTTCAAAATTCGAATTCGTTTTCAAATTCGAAATTCGATTCTATTTGAATTCAGAATTCGAATTTGCTTAGAATTCGAATTTGTTTGATTTGAATTTAATTAAAAAATTATTTATACTTGCTATCTTTATATATTCAAAATATCAAATAATCAAAACCTTAAACATCCAAATATCAAATAACCAAAATCTAAGTTGTAATATTAGAGATATTATTTAAACTAATAGAATGATAAAAGTTTAATATATAATGCCAATGATAACATACAAAAAACGTAAACTGATAAGTAATCAAAATATTAGAAATTAACAACCAAAATGATCAATTTTTCGAGCTTCAATATTGACGCTTTTGTTGTGAATTTTTTTAGGTTTGGCGTATTTAAAAGTCTAAAAATTATGGGTAATTATATAAGTAAATTGAAATTTGTGTAATATACTTTCAATTTTTATAAACTAAACCATCTAACTAAAAAGCCTAATTTTTAAATATAGTAACTACTTGTATATATATAAAATAAAAATATATAAATAATTTAAATTCGAATTTCGAATCGAATCGAATTAAAAATATGAAATTCGAAATTCGATTTTATACTACGAATCGAATCAAATTGGAATATGAAAATTCGAATTGAATTTCGACTTGGTGTTTTTCGAATTGAAATCGATTCGAATTTCGATTTTTTCGAGTCATATTCGAAAACTGAACACCCCTAAAAATTATGTAAGGTACAACTAAGCCTGACAATCTTGAGTTATAACAATATCGGTAACTTAAAACTATGTGAATATAATGAATTTAAACGGGTAAGAGTGATGAATGATATATTTGATGAGAAAATTACTTAAAGTTATTCAATTAAAATTTTTGTTTAGTTACAATTCATTTTAACTCAAACGAATTTGACGTTTTTTAAAATTACTCATTTAAACCCAAACTAAGACTATTGAAAAAACTCACTGCTCGAGCCTGGCTCAAAACTTGCTCGAAAAAAGCTCGGCTCAAAAGAAGCTCGTTAAAAATGAGTCGAGCCCGAGCTAGGGTTGGCTCGGCTTGAGCTCTTCATATAGGTCCTCTATGCGACGTACACGTGACCAATCATTGTCGAATTATTCAGTGTCAGAGGGATTATACGCCTTGTATAGACGTATAAAGGTAAAATAAAAAAGTTGGATGTGTAAATAACACATCCCTATGTTAGAATTCTAAAAATAAACTATTTTTAGACACACATACGATTCATAATTAAAGCTAAGGTACTCCAATATCACACACTCCAACACTAAGTGACAACCGATTCAAGATAATTAAGATGTAATGAAACTGGCATTTATTTTCGATCATACACCACAAGTTTCAAATATTGCCCCCTATATTTGCAACATATGCTAAAAACAACCCAATTATGTTGTTGATCAATTTCTAGTCCACCCATTCCATTGTAAATCGACAATACGAAATTAATCACAAGTTTTGATGCTCCAATTCTTGTAGAAATGCCGTGAATCTCCCAAATCAAGTTACATGTATAGACGTATCTTTTTCCATTTAAAAGTATATGTTTAATTATATGTTTCCAACTGTTCATATACGGATAATTACCATTTGCATCCACTTGACAACAACATACGTCTTAGATGATATATTATCCGAGATCTTATGCCAGATATCTTATAAATTATTCGCAGATAATATTAGACGTATATTTAATCTTTATATTTAGTTTAGACTATGTCGCGGGATATCAAACAACTTTACTTCCTTCATTTTTTGAATTCTTTTTCAACGTATTTTTTTATCTTTATCTTTGAGTTTAGACTATGCCCCAGGATATCAAACAATTTTACTTTATTTTTTGATTTTTTTTTACAATGATTCGTCTTTATAGTTGTAGATGATAGTGGGTTTTCTAGGGGTGAACGTGTTTAAAGTTTAGTTACTAAATTAACTGCAAAATATAACATTATAAATCGTGACATGGGTTAATTAAACATATATGTTTTCATGATTTAAACAAAGAAAATCATGAATTGGATAGCTTTTAATCCTTTAAAGGACATGATACCTTAAGGAGCACTTGATTGATCAACTTGTCTATGTTCAACAAAGATGATGAGGATTCACCTTTTTTCTTCCAAACCATAGCCATCTTTCTCATCTCTTTGCCTTTGTCTTCCACCATTAAAGATCTCACAAGCTCTTCAACCTGCTTTCGGCTCACATCACTGTCAATCTCCATCCCAATGCCCCATTGGTTACAACTATACCAACAATTAGTCTGTTGTTCCGCAAAAAACGGCCAACAAATCATCGGAACTCCACTCGATATACTCTCTATGGTCGAGTTCCATCCACTATGCGTCAAAAACCCTCCGATTGACGAGTGGTTTAAAACCTTTTCTTGCGGGCACCAACTTGTCAGCAAACCCCTCTCACGAGTCGCCTCAAGGAACTCGGGTGGCAGCATGCCTGAGTCTCCAGAAACCAGGTCTGGTCGGATAACCCATAAAAAGGTCTGGTTGCTGTTAGCAAGACCCCAAGAGAACTCAACTAGCTGATGTGGTGTCATCACGGTTATGCTTCCAAAGTTGACGTAAACAACTGAATTAGCTTCTTTTGAGTCAAGCCAATGCATGCAATCTGTGTCTTCTTTCCACAGGCTCGAACCCAACAAGCGCAAATCTTTTTCGACCAATTTGTTTGCAATTGCGTGTAATGGTCCGATCGAGAAAACAGAAGGATAAATGGAATACAGTTCGTTTAAGACATCGCGCTCCAAGTCTTCGAAGGTGTTGAGTATTATAGCCGAAGCCTTTTTGGCTCGATCGGTTTCTCGGATTACAAAATTGAGCATGATATCGTCTGGATCTGTGGTTCTCAAGAATGATGGCATGTCCTTCAAACGCATGCCTTTCATGGTAGGTATGCAATCAACGATTGTGTCCAAGTATCCATTGGTTAAATCTCCAGAATCTACATGTATGGTTTTAGAGAAAGGGAAAATTACCAAAATAATCAGATTTGACCTTCTTTTTACCAAAATTATCAAGTTTGACCTTATTTTTACCAAAATAATAACTGAAATTTAGCCCCCCGTTTAAGCTTTAGACGTCACTTTAGACGGCGCTTTATATGCCTGTTTTTTGTACTTTTGTGTCCCAAAAAGAAACATACGGGCCCACATGTTGGCTGCTTTGTCGATGTCTAAACAGGTGTCTTAAGACCCCTTTTTACCGGCGTCTTAAGAAGCCTTTAGACGCTTAATCTAAATGCCAATTCTGATATCCAAAGCGATTAAGAAACATACGGACACTCATTTATACCCCGACAAAGCCGCCAATATGTGGACACGTATGTTAAAGCGGCGTCTAAGGGGGACTAAATTTGAGTGATTAATTTGGTAAAAAATTGGTCAACCTTAAGTTTTTTATTGAACGACATTTGATCTCAACGTGTGAACCACTGATTTTCAGGCCATGTCACCAACGTCTAGTTACCATGACCTCCGTTGAGACCCTACCACCACCCCAGGACGAAACCGCACCGGAAAACCCCCGACCACTTAAGAACCCCTATTTAGCCTTAAGAATGATTTGAACCAGTGACCTTTCATTTGAAAAGCCAAAGGGGTACCACTAAGACAAAAGCCCCTTTGGTTGGTCAACCTTAAGTAATTTGGTAAATTAGAGTGTAACGTCTACTATAATTAAACTTATTTCCAAAAGGTTCATATAATTAACAAAAAAACCACTCAATAATCCTTATTTTTCCAAAAACGCCTAAACTTGCAAACAATATTACCATTAGGAATACAGACTGTATGATGTATAAATGTAGTTAAACTAGTAGGTGACTCCGCGCGTTGTAGCGGAAGTTCTGCTGAAATTTTGAATATCAGAACGCAAACACAATTCGGTATATCAAAATGTAGATATAAAAACACATCATAATAGTTGACACTTCGATGTGAAACCCTAAAGCACTGTTTTGAAAACCGGACCGGACCGGCCGGTCGGACCGGGAACCGCTGGGTGGACCGGTCCGGTTAAGGGTCTTGAACCGTTTTTGAGTGAACCGGCCGGTCGGACCGGTGAACCGGCGGTCGGACCGGAAAACCGGTGGTCGGACCGGTGGTTGAACCGGTTTTTTTATTTTTTTTATTTTTTTTTATTTTTTATATATATATATATTTATAAAATGTTTATAAAATCATCCGGTTCTTAAATCCGGTTCGACCGATCCGACCGGTCCGACCTCTGACCGGTAACGAGACCGGTTCGACGTCCGGTCCGGTTATGAAAACATTGCCCTAAAGTGTAGCCGTCGTAGCGTGTCTGTTAAACGATAACAAATTATATAGTAGTTTTAATATAATTATTAATAATATTTATTATAAATATTATTTAATTATTAGTATTATTCAATCATATCATATTTATTACCTAATATTTATTAATTATTAAACTTTATTATTATTATTTAATTACTAATATTATTTCATTGTTAATTATTAGTATTATTAAATTAAACTTATCATAATTTAAATATTAATATTATTATTTAATTATTATTATTATTATTATTTTATTAGTACTATTTACATGCGCATATGAAATTTGTATATAGAGTAATTGATGTTTTTTTAGCCACGATGAAGTACCTTTTAGAGGAATGGAACCATTTTGCCATAGAGTGGTGTAGTGTGCATAGGCCAATAAGCCACATGCACTAGTTGTCCAAAACATGACTTCAGGGATGCCCAATTCATGCGCTGCATCAAATGTGAAACTCATTGCACCATCATAAACTATGCAACTCACCGGAGGTGTGGTTTTGTTGTTATTGAGTTTTGAGAGGAGTGCTTTGAAAGGCTCTAGACAAGTTTCAGAGGTGGACTTGCATAGTGAGGGGATGTCTTGGGTGGCATCTTGGTTATCAGGTGGCTCAAGCCCATCAGGGATGGTCTCAAACTGAAATGAAGAGCTTGCTTTGAGGGTGTTTAAGCCCTGTGACTTGAGGAGTCGTCGGTGGTTGAATTCGGTGTTGACGAAGCTTATATGGAAGCCTTTGGAATGAAGGATTTTGGCAAGTTTTAGCATGGGATTGATGTGGCCTTGTGCTGGATAGGGTATGCACACTGCATGAGGTTTCACCATCGTATTCATGGATTCCATTTTTTTAAATTTATGTGTATGGGTTGCCTTCATTTTGCACAGTTTTATAGGGAACTAAAATACATGTTAGATGAAAACATAAAATCGATTTGCTAGGCTATCATGTCATTAATTTCTGGCAAATTTTTTTTTTGAACGGCGAAGGTCTCAATCGTGTAAACCCACCGTTTCCATGCCATGTCACCAAGGTCTAGTTACCTGAACCTCCCATGAGCCACCACAACCACCCTAGAAGGAAACCTCACTGGGAAAACCACCTAACCCCCCTCAGACCTATTTTTCGCTGCGGAAGGGATTTCTACCCAAGACCTCCCATTTGAAAGAATCTTGGGGCACATTGCATGAGGCAATGCCTCATTGGTTTCTGGCAAATATGTGAAGTCGTCTGGGCTGTGTAAATCAATCTCTTGTCAACCATATATACACCAAAGTGGACCAAAATGATTGTGGGTCACCTCTAGTAAATTTTGTTTTAAGGATCAGAAATTTTCTATAAACAAACAATTGATTGTATTGTATGTCATTAAATATTACATTTTTTTGGCAGGGTCGAATTGAGTGGGATTAAATCACTAAAAAAATGATAAAACTAAATCAGATTATAAATTTGTAATAAAAGTACGCAAATCGACATCTCATTTATTATAATGATATGATAAAATTGGTTTTTTTTATCCGATTCGAAGAAATGCTATTCAAATCAACAAATTCAAGATTAAAAGAAGGTAATGGTTCAAATATCCTTTTAAGAATTGTTCTTGTCACCTAAACTGATTTTGCTTAAAACACATTTTAACCAGCACCCAACCACACTCACTTGTTCTGGCCTGTTAGCCAACCCAACACACCCATTTTATTAGGTATATATGAACAACTTTAGATATACTGTATTTTTATTATGATTTTATATATATAATTTAGTTTGATTGTTTTTTTAACATTATCCGATCCGATTCGACATAACCTGATATGAACAGGAGAGAAAATTTATTATGGACCAATCTTTAAACAACTTTAAAAAATTTTTGCCCCTGTGAAAAAAATTTTTGGATCCACCACGGCTCGCTATAAAGGCACGCGTGCATGAATTGCTAGTATAGCCTAGTTAATAAAGAAAAAATAGTAACAAGTTGCAAGTGATTTACGCATGCATATCTGAGATACAACTAAGTAATTAAGTTAGACATAAATCCACGATATTGGCATTTAAAAGTTAATTTAAACAAATTAAATTTCAAAAATAGACTATAGGCTTTATTGACTTCTTTTAGCTTTATCATTCAATGATCTTAATGTCTTCAATGACTAAAAAAATTTAAGCGACGTACAATTATTTGTGTTGGTTTTTTTTTTACGATATTTTGTTCATCATTAATCACTATTAACTAAAGCCTGAATTCTTATGTGACATAGTTTCAACTCTGGTGTTTCATGATAAACTCGACCTCTAAACCATCTATGATGAAATCTAAAGGAAAATCTCGTCTTATGGTGTTACTGATTCAAACCTAAAATTCTTCAAGTGAAAAGTCCAAAGGTATCTAGTACATTATTGGTTTCAGTTAACTTTTATTTTTAGTTAATGCCAGGTCAACCATTTTAGATGATTTAATCGGAATAAAATTTAGAAGCCCTTCAATAAAGGTTATGTTAAAAATCTCCTTTTATTTGGGCTTGAAACCAGTAATAATAAACTAAAAGTTTATTTACGGTAGAGTTAAAAAATTGTTTATATTTACATCTATAAAATGTTTAGATTAAATTTTTTCCTAAGTTTTTTTAAATGCAAATTTTTATTAAAATGTTTATAATAAATTTCATTTTAAAAATTTTTTGTCAATAGAATATTAAAAAGCTTTTATCTGAGCCTATGTAGTATTTCATATTCCCTTCAGAGTCCACAAAATAAAAAAAAATAAAAAAGCCTACTGACTAAAAAACCCCACTACATGCAAAAAAATTTAAATTAGGCGTCCTATATTTCTTGTAGCCCTTAATTCTTGCTTAGGTAGCTTGATTGAACCGGCCCTGATAACATCGGATCAGATCGGATATTCGAATTTAATCCGAATAACCCGAATAAAACATGTTTATTCGGATAATTTCGATTCTTCGAATGTAAAAAAAATTAGTTTATTCGGGTTTTCTGGTTTTTCAGATAGATTCGGATCGTATTAACATATTTTCAACTAGGCTAAATCTCGTGTGTTACACAGGTTGAATATATAAAATATTATTACTTTATGATAAAAAAGTTATGTCTAAAAAGTATGTGTTACATTATGTGAGGCCCCGATTCCCGGCGACCCCACGTACGTTGGTCTCGTCATAACACATAGCTCTTTAAACTAAAAACTTTCATAAATAGCAGCGGAACTTAAACATAACGTCAAACATGAAATAATGTCTTAATTTAAACATAATTGATTGCCAATGCCACCGGACTCTCTTTATCTGGATGCCTGAGCTCCATACCTTCTCTGACCAAAGCTTAACCTGACATACATGCTAAATCAAGTCAGCTTACGCTGGTGAGTTCTAGTTTTCATAAAAATAAAATCTTTACTGTACATAAAACATTAGCATTCACTGTTGACCAAAGTCAACAGTCTCAATCACTCTGAACATAACACATTTCATATACATAACATATCATAGTTTAATCATTTAAACCATCATAATCATAAACAGTCCCTCGCACCGTAGTGCTCAGGTTCTGCCCAACCGCAGCCGGGACTTCCTTATTCTCTAACATCGTGAACATCATCATCATACGTTCCACTGTCATCATACGCACAGTGGGCTTATGCCGGCCTAAGACTCCATACTTACCCAGTAGCAAGTACTGGAGCTACCATACTTACCCAGTAACAAGTACTGGAGCTACCATACTTTCCCAGTAACACATACTGGAGCTACCATTCTTACTCCGGAGCAACCATACTTACCCAGTAACAAGTACTGGAGCTACCATGCTTACCCAGTATCACGTACTGGAGCGACCATGCTTACCCAGTATCACGTACTGGAGCTACCATGCTTACCCCATAACGCGTATATGGGAGCTACGTCATACTCATCCCGTAACAAGTACAGGAACAACCATACTTACCCAGTAACAAGTACTGGAGCTACCCTCATTCATCATGACATGTTATGCTAGCACTATATCAATAATCAGCATAACATCGTAACGTTATCCTAATAACATAGGATAACTCATAACAACTAAGATACCCAGTTATAGTCGTGGTTGACTCTCATACCCAGTTATAGTCGTGGTTGACTCTCATACATAAATTTTCCTATAACACGTATAGGAACATCATTTCTTCATCATACATGACACACTAGCATCATATGATCATTCATCGTATTCATCATAACATCATATGATTTCATGCTAATCTTTTATCATCATGACATCATCACGTTGTCCTAATATCATAGGGACCATCATATTATGTCATGCCAGTATCATTTCATCATATCATCATAACGTACATTCTGGCTGACACAAACTTTTCATACTAGCATCTTATCATCATAGCATTCTGCCCTAGTAGCAAAGGCACATATCTTATCATAGCATCTCATGCTAGCATCTTAATCATCATATCACCACTTACATGTTACAATAAAACCTATTCCTCGTATTCCACATCATACCTTCATCCTAGCAGCCTAGGATTTCATCATAGCTTAACATCTGTAATCCTCATAGCGTGTGATCATACCTCTCATCATCATGTCTTACTGATAGGAACACATCATACTTATCATATCTTCATATACAAATCATATTAACACATTAACACGCATACATAGTCATGGCATATCAATTAGTCATTTATCATTATCTTAAGCACATAACATCATGAACATAACGTTAAGCATGTATGCCAGCCCAAAACATTAAACATAAAAATAGGGCGTCTAGAACTCACCTGATGTCGCACGGTCGCGAGATCACTCACAACTGGTGCTAATGGTATAACTCTGCATTGGTTTACGTTTAATATGTTATTTACATATTAACTTCCTGATTAAATCTTTCTGAACATCCATTGTCAAAGACCTTGCCTTAATAGCCATCAAATAGTTAATGTTGTTGATTATCATGCTAAAACATGTTCCTAGACAGATTAATGGCTTAGAACTGATCAATCCTTGTTATTGATTTCCCAGATATCATGAAATATCATAACGTAGCATTAGAATGGGTTTAACAACCATGTTTAACATACTAATCTGCCTGTTATTATGAACATCAGATAATCCTTCCAATGAGTATGTTAATGATTGTGACTAGTTTGAAACTCTTGGACTTCACCTTGTATGTCAAGGATTAATCAAACTAATCATCTACCTTATCATAATCAAATGGTCTAAACTATTATAACCATTTTTATGATTCCATGCAAACCGGGCATTACAACGGCTCAAAACAAGGATTTACCCGTTAATAGTTCGAGTTCTTCACTTAAAATCAATCCTAGCCATCATCTAGGCAATAATCAACAACCCTAACTATATCATCAAGTTCAGAAACAAGATTTAATCAATCATAATCAATCTAGAAGGTTAGAATGAACCGTTACCTCTTCAGACGGAGTTTTGTGCGTAACAAGACGATCCGGACTTGTATTAACGATCCTTGGTGCGATCCACTTGATCCAGAGGCTTCAATATAGAGATTGGATGGCTTGGAAGATGGTTTTTCGTGTGTGGGGTGCTGATCATCGAAGATAAGATCAAAAAAATGAGATTTCATGATGAAACTTGACTTTTTAAGCAATTTTCGCGATCTGATGACCTCAGGCGCATCGCCTGACTCGGGACGCCGAGTTGGGGCGTACCGCGCGGGTCCATGGCGGCCAGATTTTTGTCTTATCTTCGTTTCGCGATTCCGGGAGCATACGAACTCCGTTTTGCGCACGGTTTTCGCCTACGTTCACGATTTTTCGAGCTCTTTCCAATGGTTATAATCTCAAGACCTAAAGAGTTCAAAACATTTGACCTCTAATCTATTGTTATATTCGATTCAGTGTATCTTGAAATCGAAGCCTCGTTTCACGATTTCGCTTACACTCATTCTCTTCATTTTCGAGTTATGATTCTAACCTGAAAATTTTGAGTTGTCACCCATATCATTGTGGATTTCAAACACGATCAAATGTGCTTATTTCTTTGATAACGCAATTCTTCGAACGTCAACAGTTATCGAAATCTCGCACATTTATTTTTAGATTGCTAGATTTTCGGATGTTACACATTATTTGAATAAAAATGTGTATTAGAAAAGTTGAATAAAATGCATTATAATTTGTTAATCCTTAGACTTATTAAAATATATCATTAAAGTGATAAATTTTAATGTGATAATTATCAATTTTGTTAAGTGAATTTTAAAATATATTGTTTTTAACAATGTATCAAATTATAAATTACCCTTTGAATATTCTTTTTATCATATATGAACTTGAATTCCCGTAATATTAATATATATATATATAAAAGATCAAATTACATAATCGTCTTTTATATTACTCATTTTATGGATGTCGTCATTTATTAACATAATTACAAAATTCATCCTTAAAAATAAAAATTTATATTGGATTTCATCATTTTTCTTAATTGAAAGGGCGATTTATGTAATTTATTAGAGGATAATTTATGTAATTTTAAGGATGATATCAATTTTAAATTTTTATTTAATTGATGATTTCTGTAATTATTTCTAATAAAGGATGTCATCCATAAAATAAGTGAATATAAAGGACCATTTATGTAATTTACTCTATAAAAAATTAAGAATTAGTGCTAAAACTTCTTTAAGAAAATAAATTATTATTGTCGTATGTCCAAATTTATAATTATTATTAATAAAGTAAATAAAGAAATGAATTAGTGCTTTAAATTTAAGGCAGTAAATAAATTAAATAATGCTTCATTGCTTGACACTTAGCAATAAAAAAATTTCATTAATTATATAAGATAAACTAGGTTATTAGAACAAAAATAAAGTATTGAATATTTATAACTGATAATTTAGAAATTATAAAATAATATGTTGATAAATAATTGAGCTATGCTTTAATAAATAATCTAAATAGTAAAACAACAACATAATTGATATTTGATAGGTAAGATACATTTTCATAATTCTTTTAATTTTTTTTAAACGACCAATGAACACATAAAATATATCTAATATGAACTGAATAAATTTAACATGTTATAAACGAATAGTTTATGAAATTTGTATATTGAATATCATATAAATTGTTAGTGAAATAAAAAATAATTAAGATTTAAAAATTATAAATTATAACTATTTAAAACTTAAAATTATATTTTAAATAAGATATAATTGTAGTCTACTTATGATAATTAAGTTATAATAGATTATTAGAATAAAAAAAATTACGTTTTTACATTTAAGTATACAATTTAATTATTTAAAATTATTAACATTAAATATCAGAAAGATAGTTAGTAAAATATAATTGAAGGAAAGATAAATATATGAATGAGAAGTGTCAAAATTTAAAGATAAATGAATATGAAAGTTAAAAGTGCCAAAAATTTATGATAAATGAATGTGAGAGTGACAAGTGACAATTTTGTTATTTCTTTATTAGGTAGTATAGATATAGATTGGTTTGGGTTTTTGAGAAGGTCTTAAAACTTTTAAATCCGAATAATCCGTTCCGAATAAACCATTATTCTATCCGTTTAACATGCCTGCTCATTTCCCTTGATAGTAAGATAAAGTTATTTTAAAACAAATATCCTTTTTATTTTTGTAAATTAAATCGCAATACTAAACTCAAAACTTTTCAACGTACATGTTCAAATTATTCAAATCTGGAATAAAATCTCTCTTTGTTTTTTATTTTTCGAGTTCACAGGTTATTTGATTTAAAGGTACATCTTATAACATCATTTAATACAAAATAAAGTTTTTGTAGAGATTTACCGACAATGTATTAAACATATGAAACTATCTTAGGCCGTGTCTAATACTCCCCCGTTGGCTCGACGGGGAATTCATTTTGGGCGGGGTTGAGCCAGCACACCGCCCCCAATCCCAACGGTGCCCATTTCTATCCACAGTGGCCCCACGCACCGTGATGCCTCCACTCCTCCCATTGGCTACTTTTAAAAAGGAGGCCCACCTAAAATTAATCAAACCGTTTGAAAACGGTTATTTAAAAAAGACAAATTAAATTAATAAATTTTACTCTATAACTACTCACAATCCATTAAAAAAAACACACTTTTTAAAAAAAAAATGTCTTCTTCATCCTCATCTTCATCACATTCATCCTCTTCATCCTCCACGTCTTCATCATCTTTTGATAGCGAGGCTACGGGTCTTTTTATTTAGTCGTTGATGGCGTTAGCATACGAGAATTCTTCTCAAATTCTCCATCCTATCGTGAGAAGAATCCAAATTAATCGAGATAGAGAGGCATGCCATGAGCTTTTGATGAGCCATTATTTAGGAAATGACCTATTATATAAAGATAAAGCGTTTAGGAGGTGTTTTCGGATGCACCGACCGTTATTTGAACGTATTGCAACAACTTAGAAAGAACGGATACATATTTTCAATTGAGATGGGATGCTGGAGGCAGGCGAGGATTTACTCCATTACAAAAGTGTGCATCGACTATTTGACAATTAGCATACGGAAATACGACATATTCAATGGATAAATATTTGCAGATGTTAGACTGTACGTACTGCTAGACAATGCCTCTATAATTTCTGTAAAGATATTCGTCTAATATATTGTCAAAAATATTTATGCAAGCCTAATTATAACGATGTTTATGAAGTTGTATGAATACAATGAAAATTTTTCATGGGTTTCCCGATATGTTTTGTAGCACATATTGTATGTACTGAGATTGAGAAAATTGCCCTGTTACATGAAGATGACAATTCATGAAAAGTGAACACCCATGGCCTTCAATTATTCTTAAAGCTGTTGCATCACAAGATTTATGGATTTGACACGCATATTTTGGCATGTCTGGTGCAAATAACGACTTAAATGTTCTAAACTCATCGTCGTTACTTAATGATAAGGAAAACGAAGTGTTTCTAGAATCATTTTTTTTTGTAACGATAACGAATACATGCACGGTTACAATCTTGCTGATGAGATTTATCCAGAATGGCCAGTATTTATGCAAGCAATAACTTGCCCAACGAGAGTTAAATGTAGAAGTTTCAAATAATTCAAGAGGGGCAAGGAAGGATACCGAAAGGATATCGAGTGGGCTTTCGGTATCCTTAAACAAAGATTCCACATTATAAAAAATCCGGCTTGAGTGTGGCATCCAAAAATTTAGGAGCGTTTATTTTCGAAAATTTAGTGGTTCTGATGTCCAAAATTTTATATAGTAAAATTTAAATTAATTGAATCCATATCCGAAATTTCGGATTCGGGTATTAAATGGTTTGGGAACTCATAAAAAAACTAAAATTAAAATAAAATATCTCAGATATCTAAAATAAGGGCTCGCAATTTCAGACACGAACACGTTAACACGACACGACACGACTTTAACATGTTTCGTGTTTACCCTTAACATGTTTCGTGTCTAAAACAGGTCGACACGTTAAGACCTGTTTATTTTTTGTGTCTAAACAGGTAAAACCCGCTAAGACCCGTTAAGACCTGTTAACATCCGTTGAGATCCATTAAGACCTGTTAAGATCAGTTAAGACATGTTAAGACCCGTTAAGACCTGTTAACACCTGTTCGAAATTTAGAATAAATAATATAATAAAATATATGGTCATATGGGTAACCGATTAGTTTTAAAAAATTTCTAATTGTCTAACCCTAGTTCTTTAACAGGTTCTTTAACAGGTCATTTATAGTGTTAACTGTTAACAGGTTCCTTAACGGGTCTTTTCGTGTTTACGTGTTTTTAACGGGTCGTGTTCGTGTTTGAAAAAACAAACACGATAAGAATTCGTGTTGTGTTCGTGTCTAACCAGTTCGTGTTTCGTGTCTTAAAGTGTCGTGTCTTAACGGGTCGTGTCTGACCCGTTATGACATCTCTATCTAAAATATCTGAAAATTATCCGAACTATCTGGATATCCGAACTATCTTAAATATTTCAAAATAAGTATATGAATCTCAATTTTTTAATATCTAACAATCTGGATATCCAAACTTCTAGATATCCGAATTTTCAGATATTTTAGGTTCGGATTTTCTGATATTTCATATTCGGTTTTGGATACGACTTTTTTTGAAATACCTTTCTTGTAAATACACCCTTGTTCCACACATAATTATTTCATTAGCTTATATTTGTACTAATTTAATTTTTCACTTATTTAGCTTACTATATAACCTTTAATTACTATTAAGTTTATAACTTTTTTATATATGTTAATCTAACTTAATAAGTAATTAAGAAAAAAATTAAAAATTTAAGCCTTCTTTAAAACGCCTTATGTGAGCGCAATGTACCCTCAAAGAGGGCCTAAATACACAATATTCTAAAAAATGGAGCTATAAAAACATTGACTTACTAATTTTAATGTATTTAACTAATACGCAAGTATAACTCTTTTTTAGATTAATTAAAATATATCCAATTCCAGCACAATATAACATATTTATATGCCATCATCTCTCACGTTATTTGAACTTTTCTTTCCAAGAAATAAAAAATTGTTCATATCATCACCCTGTGTGTATATACAGGGGCGGCCCGGGGGAGGGGCAAACCCGACCTCCGTCCCGGGCCCAATATTTTGAGGGGCACATTTTTATATATGTATTTATATATATATTAGGTTATAAACCCGAGTATTACACGGGTTTGAGTAACAAATAACTCAGTTAAATATATTTATGGGCCCATTTCATTTCTCAAAAGCCCTTTATCCTAACCGGCTCCATGGACGCTCACGTTCAAGAAGAAATTGAAATTCAAAATCCCAAGAAATTGGGCCCATGGATTTACAGTTTACTGATTATTGAATGACTGATTTAGGTAAAATACGGAAGTTAATCCCGAACATATTAACTTATGACATTTCGTTTAGGTTTCGGGGCGTTGCCCCGAACCCCACAAGGGGGCGCTGCCCCCTTGACCCTCGCTTGGTCAGGAGCTTTGAATGCGTTAGGGGCCTTTTTTCCCCGACTCGTCCTGGGCACCCAATTTCTTAGGGCCGCCCCTGTGTATATATATAGTAAACACTTTGTAAAATCTATAAAAAATCTGTAATTAATGTACATAAAAATAAAGAAACGTACATGAAACAAGAAAATTTGCTATAATAATAAGAATTACATGTAAATTTTATCAAATAAATAATTCAATCGTTGTAGGAGCTACCTTCATGAATTGTAACTCGAAATCATTCTCTAATGGTGTTAAGTTTAAATCCAAACCGAAAACCTTGTGACTGATAACTTTTTCCACTATAGAAGTTGACAAATCATCTGATACCGATGACCGACTCTGATCAATCGTCCTAGTTGCCCTATGCCTTCTCATATGTCCTCCCAAGGCTTGCCCTATAGAAAACTCGAGCCCACATATCGAGCACTCATGTGATTTAGGCTTCGCAGGTGCCAAGTTGGTGCCATGGGTCAAGTCACCATGGTCAGTATTGAGCCGCGGCTTCTTGTGGCTTGCCCTATGGCCGCCAAGTGCTTGAAAGGACGTGAACTGACGGCTACATGTTTTACACTCAAAGACTCTGCCTGATGCGTTTTCATATGGCTCGTTGCTTGTAGGACTCCTTGAAAGTAGCATCAAACAATTAGCCATGTTGGTCATGGCTGCATCTAGCTCTTGTTCTCTTGATCTCTTCATAGATACATGAATCATATTGGATAATTTGAAGTATAAATCAAGTATTTTTAAAACCTCAAATTCAAAGGGTGGGTTTCTTGTGTGAAAAGAAACAAGTGAAATTGGATTGTAATGAAATAAGAGTAGTTGATTGAGGGGTGGGATTTATAGGTGCCAAAGTGTTGACTTGTTTAACTTTGACCAAAGAGTGTGGATGACGAAAGTGACACGTGGTTGCTTGTGACAGGGAAGTTGAACACACAAGTGTTGAAATTAATATAGATACAAACTGAGGGGTAGTATGGTAATTAAGTATAAGATAAGATAGCCGTCATCATGCACGCATGGCTGACAACGAAACCGGAAGTCATTGGGCATTTGGCCGCCGAACATTCAACGGATGCCTAAAAATGGGACTTGTACGGATTCTAGAAGACTCTCACGTGGAAAGAAACTATTATTATCTTTACCCTTAATTTATGGGATTAGTTAGTCACACCTCACTTTTTAATTCAACACCTCACATTTTTCTGTACATGTCATATACGTCTGTATGACACGTACAACACCACTTGCAACCTTGCTTTTGGCGTGTCGTATGCCTCGTACAGCTCCGGCGTACGACATCTGACAACTACAACCTTAAATTCTGAGATTTGACTGATTAAATTCTGTTTTGTACGCCACGTAGGGTTCTGTACGTGACGTATATGTTTTCTGAATAAATGGCTTATTTGTAGCCCATCTCAACATCGAAATCTTATACGTATAGTAGGGATCTATACGACACGTATAAGATTAAACAAATTTTTTTTTCAAACTTTTAATTGAAATAAAATTGTTAATGTTTTAAATTTAGTTTTATAAATTTTAACATTTTTTACGTGTAATAATTTAAACATTAATAAGATTTATTTTTAACGTTTTTCCTTTTTATAATTATATTTTTTTTTAATTTAATATTATTTTTGTTTAAACAAATACAAGTATTAAACAAAATATTCTACATACAAATTAAAAAAATAAACAACCAATCAAAACAGATCACATAATATATACATAAACAGTGCATGTACAATACAATAAAAAGAAATAAAACTACGGATCGTGGGGAGGTGATGGCGGAAGGGGAGGACGCTCAATACCAGCATGCTTCGACCTCTCAATCTCGAGATCGATCAGCCAGCGTAGACGCATAGTATCTCATCCTGCCAAGTCAGGATGCAATCATGCTCCCTGGATCGTGCAGAAAGATCCTGCAGTATCGTCTCAAGGCGTGCCGAAAGTCTCACCATATGGTATCTCCGGGGAGGATGCTGCGGGACGTAGTGAGCGCCTCCGGCCTCCCCTCCACCCTCCTCATCACCCCCGTCCCCTCGCCCTCGCCCACACCACCCTCACCATCACCAGCTAGACCACCGTGGTCCCCCTCACCAACAGCACCCTCACCTCCCTGTCCAACTCCCACACCCCCGTCTACGTCCATCACCTGTAGGGGGAGGGACCCATATCACTCCCCGTACCAGGGAGAACTGGAGACCTACACAAGGAAAATCCTGGACGATCTTCATACCGAAAAGCGTCCGGCAATCGAGTCTGACTGGACCCACAGTATCAGACAGCCCCTCGAGAGTGTCCTGGTGCAGATGACCCAGCGCTCGGCCTATAATGGTGATATAGGCACCACCATATATGGCTCCACGCTGCTGCCGGTGGTAATACGTCGCGAAGTACTCGGCAAGGCAGCGCGCAAGCTGGCATGTACGACCGATGATGAGGCAGTACAAATAAATCCTGCAACATGCACCACTCGCGGCTTCTGCCACGTCCAGCAATCGACGTGGCAACCAGCCGATGCATATATCGAATAAGAGGGTCGCGGATGCGACTCACTCTCGCCTTGGTCCCTACAAAGGGATCCTCGGCAATATGAGGCCACCATGCACGCAAGGTGGCTTCATCAATCTCAGTAATCCCCGCTATGTACAGCGGGGTTACAGTCTCTGGCTCCCAGTATAAGCCAGAAAAGACTGCGAACTCCACCAGCGACATCTCGTGTCACTGGCGAAGCATGGAGAACACAATCTCCAGCACGCCACTAGGACGGTACGTGAATGTGGAGAGGAACTCCACGACGACCTCCCTGTAGGAAGGCTGGAACGCCATGTCGACATCTCCTCCCCGATCCACCGCTCGGCGCGCTCTCGCTCGCCTATCTCGCCGAGGATCTCCATGTCAACGGCCTTCTGCCGGCCGACACTCATGATGCGAAACTTGTCGCACCGGCCTACTGCTGTCGATCCCTCCGGAAACTGAAGAATCGGGTGATCCCGTAGATCGTCTCCTTCGTCGCCGCCAGCCTCTGGCTCTGATCTGGAAGACATAACTGCACGTGAAAACAGACGAATAAAAAGTTAATTTATTAAAAATAAAAAAAAAATTGGACATGTACACCACGTACAAGGTTCTACATGGCATACAGGGTGGAGTATGGCTTGTAGTATAGCCATACTCCACCCTGTACGCCACGTATAGGACTCTACGTGGCGTACAGGGTGGAGTATGATTATACTACATGGCGTACTGCGTACAGTTCTTATTCTTATGAATTGGCGACGAACAGTACGCCACGTACAGGTTGTTCAGCCTAGGTTACGCCTCCCTAACCATTCCCTTGTCAATCTAACCCATTCTAACGGTTAAAAAGCGAGAAAAACTTACCTATAATGCGTAGAAAGAAGATCCTAACAACTTTGGCTCGAATCCGGACTCGTATAGCTCGATATGAAGCTTGAGTGACGTGAGAGTGAAAATGGGGTATATGGTGGTGGTTTGGGAGGCGTATACCCGATCAAGGGGTTTTATAGGGCCCCGTACGTGTCGTACAGATCCTTACGTGGCGTACAAGGGTGGATTATTGGTGTAGTACATGCCATACTCCACCTGTACGCCGCATACGGAGCAATATGCCACGTACAGATCCTTTTGTAATCATGAAACTGATACTACACACATGTACGCCACGTAGGAAGCAGTACGTCACGTACATATCCTTTTGTAATCATGAAACTGATACTCCACACATGTACGTCACGTAGAGGTCCCTACGTGGCGTACTAGGTGGAGTATGGCTATACTACAGGCCATACTCCTCCCTATACGCCACGTAGGGACTTGTACGACACGTACAGTTTTTTAAAGTTTAAAATTTTTTTTATTTGACAACGACGGCACCACTAGACGCCGTAGGAGGCTGCGTTGAACCGACTGAAAGACTCTGAAAACGTGTCGCCGTAGAAGACGACGAAACGAGACTGAAGGAACAGTTGCACATATTATACAGCCAGAAGACTAAGAGGTGAGTCTTTTAACATTTCTATGAATTGTTGGCTCCGCGTTGTCTATACATTTCGTGTTAAATACATTTACATTTAAAATAAATCAATATAATCGACTTCTCCTTTTTCGCGACGTATTTCTACGAATTGTTGTATACGTTGTCTATATATATATATATATATATATATATATATATATATATATATATAGGGAAGGGTTCAAATACTAACCCTCCTTACGACGCTAACCCATTAACTTTGCCAAAAAATAGCCGAATCTTGAATTTTTTTTTAAACATCATTGTAACACAATTTGAACACCATGTTCAGTTTTGAGTTTTGGCTAATTCATCACCGTTTGGGCTCTTACAGTACTGTAGGTGTTTAAATATTTAAAACTTACAGTACTGTAGCAAAAACCTTACAACGATGATATTTTTTAAACGGTGATGAATTAGCCCAAACTCAAAACTGAACATGGTGTTTTAATTGTGTTACAATGATGTTCAAAAAAAAAAATTCAAGATTCGGCTTCGTTTTGGCAAAGTTAATGGGTTAGCGCTGTAAGAGAGGGTTAGTATTTGATCCCAATCCTATATATATATAGGGAAAGGATCAAATAAGAACCCACCTTAATTGAGAAAACTCTATAACTCAAATCCAATGGTTCAAATTTCCAAGATTTAATCTAATTGTGACATGTGTCACTAATTAACTTTTAATACAAAAGGGCATTATGGTCTTTTGTGTTAATTACAAAAATCAGATTTAATATAAGAGTGACAAGTGTCACACTCTTAAAAAACCATCTATTTTCCTATTTTTAAATTAAAGTTCCCCCCTTGATTTTTATACACTTATAACTTTTTCATACTATGTTATTTTTTTATAAAAATTACACCATTAAACTCGTCATATTTTTTTCGTTAATTTCATTATAGTCATACCAAATTTTTTTCGTGCGTTCGTAATTACACTAATGTAAAACAACATAAGTACAATAATTTTTCTCTTTTATCAAAAATTTTCCATCAAATTTTTTTTCTCTCATCTTAAATATATATTACAAACTTAATTTTTATTATAAAATTTAGTTAATTAGATAATTTATATCAAATAAGATAGAAAGTTAGATAATTATAACGTAAAAATAATAATATGTTACAGCTCGTTACATCAGTGTAACTACTCATTATATCAGCGTAATTATGAACACTTTGAAAAATTCAGCTCGTTACATCAGTGTAACTAAAAACACTTTGAAAAAATTCAGCTCATTACATCAGTGTAATTACGAACACTTTGAAAAATCATCTCGTTACATCAGTGTAATTTCGAAAACTTTAAAAATTTTTGACAAAATTATACTAGAATTAAAGATAAAAATGTGACATATTTAAAGGTGTAATTTTTTTAAAAAAATAATAATGTCTATAAAAGTTATGAAGGTTTAAAAAATTGGGGGGTAAACTTTTATTTTAAAAATCAAATCAAATACACCTCACAAATCTCTAAAATACCCTTAAAAATATCAAAACCACTCATTTTTCCCAGATTTAATATGGACCACACATTTCAAATTTATTAAATTTGACAACCAATCAAATTGGGTTTATAAGTTATCTCAATTACAACGGGTTACCATTCACTCCTTTCCTATATATATATATATATATATATATATATATATATATATATATATATATATATATATATATATATTCCCAAGAATAAGCATTTGGTGTGTGATACTTATTCCAAACCCCACTTACTGATGGAATCGGATAATCTCCTTCCAACTTGATGTTGACGAAATGATTGTTGTGTACAAATACGAACGACACGACTTGATGAGGGTTGACGGCTTCACTCTCCGCGCTTATCCACAACTAGAAAATATGTCTGAGAGATTTTTATATTTATTAGGTGAACAATCACACCAAATATTTGAGTAATCAGAATCCTGTTGTAAGGCATTTGCATCCAATGTCGGAATGGTGCCACTTGACCTTGCTGCCAGTTAATATTGTTATAAATTCTATTATACATGCCCTCTTGTATATTTTCAAATATCAACCAGTACGCATCTCTATGTGTATCCATATCGTCTAATAGTTGTTGTCAAACGTAAAGCCACATATTTTCATCAAAACCTAAACCCATGGCAACAGCTCGGAAACCGCAGTTGCCGTCGGGCATTACGTCCTGTATGCGTGAAATGTGACCGTGAAACAAATCTGGTATAAAACTTTTAAATCTGTTAAAATTCCAGATACTTTCTTTTTCAACGGTCACTTAGAATGAAGCAGACTGTTGCGATAATTGGATAGGATCATTTTTTGCTTTAGCTTTCCCTCTTGAAGATGTTGACCGACTACGCTGTAGTGCGGCATTCTGATCTTTCACCTTGGAATGTGTGTAAGAACTATGTCTGGGTTGATCAATGATGATGTGTTGTGAGTCATGTTTCTTTTGTTGTTGCACTATAGAACTAGGACGTCCACGAACGTCTGTTTGAACAACAGGCGGTTTCTTATCACTTTTCTAGGGAAAAGCTGTAGCCAATATTTTCTTCATCACACTTTTTTTCACTTCGGTAGGTTGTGTCATTATTTGTTGTTTCACGGCTTGTAACTGTTCTTCAACATTAATTTTTTCTTCGTCTAAAAATAACGGACGAATATCAAGTTTTGTTCAGAATATATCTACAGCGGCAAGTGGAATTTTGGTATCTGAAACAAAATTGATTATCAAAATTTTTATCAAATGAAAGACGTTTACTATAATAATAATGAAAGAGGTTTATCTCGTTACCTGTGTTTTCGTATTTTGACAGACTACAAGCACACGGCAAGCCACAACTGGTTAAAAGTTGACAGTTACATGAGTGACACCCGGTCCGCAATACATGTATCTTGCTTTTTTTCAACAACAAGCAGATCAAGAGCCTTGTGTGAAACCTTTCCTCGAAGGTAATCAATCAACGCTACTTTGTGATGACTCATAGTTTTCACATTGCTTGTTTCGAAACCGTGGTTTATGTTAACGTCTTGTGAATCTACAACTTCGTCAACAAACCCGACAAGTGTGGCAAGCGAACTATTTGGTGTTTTTAAATATCGCTTTAAGTTCGCGTGCTGACTTTCGACTCTGTTGGTTGTATGTTGTCCGAAGTTCCGGTTTTTGTTGGTCCAAGCAGATACAAACATTTATTTGTAACTGTTCAGCCATGTTTGCGTTAAGTAATTTAAAACTCCTGAAACAAAACGTAACCACATAATTAGTGTATATATTATATATGTATGTATGTCTTTGGTTAGCTGTTCGTATAGCTTATTATAATTGTATTGATAAATGTCCTCAGATGAAGACTCACACAATGTCGTCCACATATGGCGGAATCTGTTCTAACCACTGTTAGAAAAACTTGTCTTGCAGTATTTAGAAATGTTTTCGCTTATGTGCCACCTGCATAAGCACCTAGATGCGTTAGGAAATACTAGCTTACACGCATTCATCAGTTCAAGATTTTGATCTGTTATTATTAGACGGGGCTCCATACACTTGTCTAACATTTCTTTCAGCTTTTGCAACACCCACAAGTAATTATCTTCACGTTTTTTTGTTATAAACGCATGTGCAATACAAAACGTATGGTGTGTTGAAGTCACACCAACAATCTGTACAAACGGAATTCTGTACATGTTCATTTTGTATGTGGCGTCAATCGTCAGCACATGCGGGAACGCTCGCTAGTATGTGTACGACTTCGGATGACAGAAGAACACTTCCTCGACGACATTTGTTGCAGGATCTTCTCTAGTATAATATACATAGCCCTTATAATGCAGTAGGTTTCCAGAACTTGCATCGGAGTGGCACCTGCTTTCTTTTCATTTTTTATTTTCTGTTGAGCGTTGTATATGTCCCTGATTACAGAAACATTATCAGGGTTTTGCTTCTTGATAGTTGACATAATATTGCGCGGGTTCTATGTTGTTCTGTCAGCTGTCTCGCTATCTTATGTTCATCTTGAGACAAACTTTTTTACAAATGGATGCCCCTCAAGATGTTGAGCAGCCTCATGGTTATGCTCGTCATTTCGGACCTCTAACTGTCAAACAAGACGCTTTTCGTTGTAAACGCCAACCAGTTTAAATGAACAACCAATTTTCTTGCTGCCAGTGCGTCTACGCGTCTCAACGGTCTTGTGTTCGCCACTACGATCACAAACAAGCCATACCTTCTTTACAACGTCTCCTTTCTTTTTAGATCGAGCAGTGACTACAATATAACCATTGTCAACCGCTCTGCTTTTCACCTAGGCAACTAGCTCATCATGAGACATAAATTCCTGATTGGTATCCCAAAACACTTTATCATGATGGCCCTGTCAAAATAATCATGCCCGCTATTTTGTGGTTCTGAATATACATCATTTTCTTCATGCTTGTATGAAGGCTGACTTTCCCATCCAAATTCTTGTTGGTTTTCGTAACTGTAAAAAGATTCAACGAAAGGATCCTCATTTAAATCAGGAATCCTGTTAACGTTGTATGATTGAAAGTTGGGTTCCTCGTTTAAATCAGGCAGCTCTTGAGGTCTACTGTCACCATGATAAGATCGACCGACAGAATTCTGTTCTATCTTGTCGTCTCCAAAGAAGAAATTAACGTCCCAAAATGACATTGTTTGAATGCAACAAACAATTGAAAGAATTCAAATAGGGAATTCGTAGGCAAAAAAACGCGAATGAATTATAAACGTTCGTTCGTTATATATATAATTTATGGAATCTTGCCTCATTTCGTTATTTGTACGAGATTTGAGTTTCAAAATTTTTATACGTGTCGTATAGATCTATACGTGGCGTATAAAGCACTTTTCAGTACAACCACCAGAGTGTAAAACCAATTATTGTCCTTTATACGCCACGTACAGTACTGTACGTCGCGTATAGATGTTAAATCATGTCAGACATCAGCCTTTTTTCTCATATTATTGTCCTTTGTACGCCACGTAAAGTACTATACGTAGCGTACAACATCCCATCATTGTGCAGAGGTGTCAGTATTGTTTGTACGATGTTTTGTACATGGCGTATAGTGTTCAACGTGACTCAATCATTGCCTAGAATGTCAGCCTAGAATGTTGTTGTACGTGGCATAAAGGTCTCTACGCCACGTACAGTCTATACGACACATATTAAGGGCGTGAAAATAAAGAATTGGGTGTGAGATTAACACAACCCTAATTTATTTACCCATTTTGATAAGGAAATTGTCTATAAAAAATAGTCTTAAATTTAAATTAAACAAGGGAGAATATTATAGTGTAATTTGAGATTATAAATATAATAGTATTACTGTTTTAAAAATAGCAATCAAAACCAAAGTATATCATCTCTATAAACCAAAATTAAACTGTCAAATCACAATGAACAAGGTTATGATATTAAAACCCTACAAGGTTATGCTGTTCTTACACCATAAAACCTGACATTACACACCCTATATGACCCATGTTGGCATGTGCGGGATGCATGTGTCCTTGTACCCTACAGTCTTTGACGTTTGAAATTTAAGACGTATCATACATGTTAGTATGATTTATATTACTTTTTTGTTCGAAAAAAGATAATTTGGGGCAATTATTGGTTTCGTATACGAGTTGTATAGGTTTATACGGACCGTATTGATAACCAAAAACATTAAATCGTGTGAATAGTTTAAATTACGTTTTCAGACATAAGATTCTTTTAGAGTTCCAATATATCGAATGAATACGCCTCTCAATATATATTCAAATTCAAATTTGAAATTCAATTGAAATCCTTAAAGAGTCGTTTTGGGACAATAACTTTTTCAGCGAATATTTCCACGTTTCATACTAGGGGTGTTCAGTTTTCAAATATGACTCGAAAAAATCGAAATTCGATTCGATTTCAATTCGAAAAACACTAAGTCGAAAATCGATTCGATTCGTAGTACTATAAGTTAAACTCTTTATTGTGGTTATTGGTTATTGATTGAATATATTTGGAATGTTGGTTGAACTTACTTGGATTATTTGTTGATTCGCTTGCTAGTGAATGTACATAATATGATCATCTTTACAGGTTCACTGTTCACATGTGTTCACTTAAAACTCTTATAATTATTTTTGGTGTGTGTAAACTTATGATTACTCACCAACTATGTATGTAGTTGACACTTGATTTTCTACATGTTTCAGGAAATGAGGAGAAGTAGGTAGAGATTGATAGCTATACATTGTCACACCCCGACCGAAGGCGGAATACCTCGGGGCGTGATTGTGATTGTTCATAGCCCATGGTGCTACTTTGTAAGTTTCAATAGTTAATAATCCAATTTCATTCATAACATAAAATCATTCAACATCCACATTGTTCAAAACAAAAAAAATTATAATCCAACATTACAACTCAAAACTAAAGCAAATAACATTGTTTATTTTATTAACTAAGTCCAAATAGCTTAAGTGTGTCTTCATCCAAGCCACTAACATGTTGCACATGAACTTTCTTTTATTATAAAGACGCCAACATTACATTTAAATTTAAATAACAAAAACCCTAAAGGTCACATACATCTTTTGGGATATCGTCACATAGGGTCTTGGACTTAGTTAAATTAACTAGATCACTGAAGACTAGGATTTCGTTAATTTAGTTATATCTTTTGTGTAATATGTTGTAATTGATTCATGATAAACATGATTTTTGTGTAATTACTTTAATTGATTTAAATGTTACGTGATGATATATTTTAGTTGCTTGCAAGCTTTTGAACAATCTGCATATTCCTCGTGGCATCCCGACGTTTCCGCTGTCGGTCGGGGTGTTACAGTATCTTACTATCATTACACATGGTCTTATGAATTATGATGGAAGGGATGTATGATGTATCACTCTCAGTCGAATCTATCTTACTTTTTATCACCTAATTAAATTTTGTCATCTTAAGTGTTGGAAAATAAGGACTGACGAAGCAAAACCAGCTTTCAAATAATCTTTGTAATAAATGTTGCAGGACACTAGCTTCCGAAGACAAGTCTTCGGAAGAACCTTCGGAAGAGACAAATAAAAGCCAATTGCTTCCGAAGACAAATAAAAGACACTAGCTTCCGAAGACAAGTCTTCAGAAGAACCTTCGGAAGACATAAATAAAAGAAAAATGCTTCCGAAGACAAATAAAAGAAAAATGCTTCCGAAGACAATACTTCAGAAGTTGCTTCGGAAGACTCTATCTGAAGACAAACCTCAGAAGACACTATCGGAAGAGAACACTTGCTTCCGAAGAATAAAAGTCATTTACTTCGGAAGACTTCCAAAGACATCTGCCTCGGAAGAAAAACAATATTTCAGAAGACATATGTTTCTTCTGTTGAAAGAATAAATGTAACCTGCTTTTGGATAACTGTCTACATTAGATAGTTTTCTATAAAGAGCTTCCGAAAGAATAATGTATTAGCATCAGTACAAAAGTCTGAACTAAGATCTTTAAAGATCCTATGTTGACTTTACGCTTGTACTATTCTGATGCTACAGTGTCTGTAATAGTGTCATCAGTCTTATCTGTTTGTCTTCTTCTTGTATTTGTCCTGAAACATTAAATGTCGGGGCTATTTATACCCCAACATCTACTGAATAATTACATATAGAACAACAATTTTCTGAATCTTCTTTGTGTTGCCCTACTGTTTTCTCTTCTAATTTATGAAAACTAAACACTAAAATAACTAAAGAGCAAAACTCAAGAGGGAGCAAAACATCAAAAGCTTTGTCTAAGCTCTTGATCCTGGTTAAGTTAGTCTCTCCTCAGCTCACCGGTTTTCTACAATTGGTATCAGAGCGTGGTTTCTTTAGTCTTGGTTTAACCATCAAGGCTAAAATTCAAAGCTCGCTTTAATATCTGTGTTTAGTTTTCTATTATCATCTTCTTTTCAAAATCTGCTAAAGATTGATTTTTGAAACTTTAAAGTGTTCAAAAATCCTTCAACCAAACTATCTTGAGTACTCACTATTGATTTACTCAAAACGGTTTAAACAAATGGCAGAAAAATTCACCTTAGACCCGCATAACACTGGTTCTGCCACGAAGCCACCAATTCTGGTTAGGCATCAATATAATATTTGGCAGAGACGGATGTTACATTTCCTGTCAAATAATCATACAGGATGTTGGAAGTCTGTCATGTTCGGACCTCATAAACCAATGGTCTTGGACACAGAGACTGGAGATGATGTCCCTAAGGATCCCCGAAACTATACTGAAGAAGACTTTCATAAATTGGAGCTTGATGCCAAGGCACATGCTCAGCTGGCCATGGCCCTTCCGAATGAAATCTATTCGGGTCTTCTTCACCATGAGTCTGCTAAGGACTTATGGGATGCTCTAAAAGAGCAATTCGGTGGTACTGATGATGTTGTAGCCAATACTAGAGAGATATTGGCTCAACAATATGAGACATTCTGCCAACTAAATAATGAGTCACTGACTCAGCAATTTGAAAGGTTCACTTCTCTCTTAAGTGAACTAAAATTAGCTGGTCAAGTGTATCCTCCTGTCTCAGTTCTAAATCGATTTTTAAGATCTCTCCCTGAAAAATGGGAAACTTACTCTATAGTCATGAGATCTTCACCAGATTTTGGTAAACTCTCACTTACCCAACTTCATGGTAAGTTACTCACTTTTGAGCGAGAGATTGACCAGAAAAGAAAACTAATAAAATCTGGAAAATCAACTGAAGAGTATGTTCAAGGGAACACTGCTCTCCTTAGTCATAACTCTGTGATAAATGATCAGGGTTATGATGAACATATTGACATAACTACTGGTATCACCTCTTCATTCACTTCATGTGATGACCACTCTCTCCCCTCTGACCATCCTTGTTTTATCATGGACGATCTTCATCAAGTTCCAAGTGATGACTTGGAAGAGATGGATATTCTCCATCAACTGGCTCTCTTGAGCATAAGAACTAACAAGTTCTACAAGAGGACAGGAAGAAAATTTCCCGGTATCCATGGAAAAACCAGGATTGGTCTAAATAAGGCTACTGTCCAATGTTATGGATGTCATGGCACTGGACATTTTTCCAAGGAATGCACTAATGCTTCAAACTCTAACCCTTCTTCTTATGTGACCTATCCAAACATACCTTCACACACCTCTTCAACACCACATTCATCCACCTTTTCTTCTTTCAAAAGGTCCAATAATCCTCAAGAATCAGCACACATTGCACAAAACTCTTCTTCTAACAATGTGCAATATGTACAAACTGCAAATGGAAACATGTACCAACTTACTCCTGCCTCACTTCAAGTTGTTACAGCTCCTTCTTCACAAATAAATGCTCCCGGACATGCTGTCAAATCTTCATCATCTGGTCAACAGGCTCTTTTCTCTCAAGAGTACATAGACTGGAGCAGCTTGCCTGAAGATGTTGGCCATGCCCTCATCACTTTTGAACCAACAAATTTTGCTCTTATGGCTGTTGGTGAAGATTCTTGTCTTCTGATCAACCTGAAGCAGATATTTCTGATGCTTAGGTATCCTCTTCCACCTTAGAAAAATTATGTTCCAATGCTTGCATAGAGGCTTTTGCAAAAATAAAGAAAGCCAATATGTTGCTTCAAAAGCAAAATCAGGATTTGGAACAACTTCTGGACAATAAAAATTCTGAAATGGAAAAATTAATAAAAATAAAAGATAATGAACTATGTGCCTTGAAAACTGAGAAAATCAATTTACAAGCATCTTTTGATCTACAAAGAGAAAAATATTATGCTTGTAAAGATGAACTATCTCAAACTCAAGTAAGCTGTGAAAAGTGGGTTGAATCTTGCAAAGGATTCAAGATGCTTTTACAAAAGCAAGTTCACAGCAAGGCAAGATTTGGAATTGGGTATAATCATACTGCTCAACCAGATGATTATACACCCATTGATAATAATAAGGAAGAAACTACTCCTGAACCTGTTTCACCAACATTTCTTCCTGATGAAATTCCTTCAATAGAAGATACACCTTCGTTGGTGTATCAGCCAAACTATTTCTCTAAGTTTGTATATCCCACTAATACAAATCTGACAAGAATAGAAAAATCTCAGTTGAACTCAGTTCAACACAATAACTCTTCAGAACAAAGTGAGATTGCTCCTGATATGAGCCCTACTCCTTGTTCAGAAGAAACAATAAAGTCTGGATTCACTTCTAATATCAAGTCAAATCTTGATAAAGGAAAAGAACCTATGATAAATATCCATTTTCCTCCTTCTCATCCTCATCCTCCTTATCCCACAATGAAAGCAAACAGACCTTTCATCCCAAATTATTCCTCTCTTTCCCCAGCCTGCTTAAAATGTTTTAAGTACAATCATGCTACTGAAAACTGCAGAACAAAAACACCTTTGGAGAAAGCTAGGATAAAGGCTAATAAGTTGAAAGCTGATCATACTTCTTCATCTAAAGGGAACCTCCCAAATAAGATGAAGAAAGTAAGAACAGCAAGTAACAAATCTGTTGGGACACATCCTCATTCTTCCTCTATCTTACCCTCTTCCTTGAGAACTAACTCCAGACCTTCCATTTTGGGAACACCACCTCCTTACTCTACGGTGAACCCAGTTTCTTGCTCTAATAATGGTGCTAACTCTTCTCCCGTGGATTCTCAAATCAATCTTCTCCAACAAAATCAGCAACAACTGCTGTTAATGATGCAGAAATTGATGAAAGATACACAACAAAATAAATCAAACAAATAAATAAAATAAAATACCCCATGTCTAATCTTTTGTACATAATTCCCATGTGCAGAAATCCTCTTCAAACCAAAATCATCTCTGGTATGTGGATAGTGGAGGATCTAGGCACATGACTGGATGCAGATCCATTCTAAATGACTTCATTCCAAATAATGGTGGATCTGTTTCCTTCGGAAATAATGCAAAAGGTTGGATAGTGGGATCCGGTTCTGTCTCAGGAGGAAATTTGAAATTTAAAGATGTTAGCTTAGTTGAAAACCTCAAGTTTAATCTCTTGAGTGTTTCTCAACTGGCTGACAAAAATTTTAATTCTTTTTTCACTAAAGACGGTTGCAAAATTCTTTCTCCAGAAATAAACTCTAAAATAAAGGTCTTGATTGATCAACACACTTTGCTAACGGCTAAAAGACGAGGAAATGTCTATGTTGTAGATATGACTACTGACTCTCAAACATCTTCACCTACATGTTTGATAGCCAAAGCATCATCTTTTGAAACCACTCTCTGGCATAGGAGACTCAGTCACCTTAATCACCAAACTCTTCACAAGCTTTCAACCCTTTCTCTAGTAAGAGGATTGCCTTCTAAAGAATTTCATTTTGAAGGTCAATGTGAATATTGCTTAAAGGGAAAGCAACATAAAAATTCACATAAGTCTATTGAGGAATCCAAAACAACTAACTGTCTTAATCTGCTTCATATGGATCTGTTTGGTCCAGTGAAGGTAGCTAGTTTGGCAAGAAAAAGATATTGTCTAGTTGTTGTAGATGATTACTCAAGATTTTGCTGGACCTTCTTCCTTTTCAGCAAAGATGAGACTTCTGATAAAATAATTGCTCTTGTCACTCATCTTGAAAGACAATTCAGTCTTCCTGTTAAAATGATAAGGAGTGACAATGGCACAGAATTCAAAAATCAAGTTCTTGATAAATTTTGTATTTCTAAAGGAATCCTTAGACAATATAGTGCTCCTAGAACTCCTGCTCAAAATGGAGTTGTAGAAAGAAAGAACAGGACACTGATTGAAGCTGCAAGAACCATGCTTGTAGACTCAGGATTACCTTTATCATTCTGGGCTGAGGCAGTAAACACTGCTTGTTATGTATTGAACAGAGTTCACATTGTAAAAAGACATAACAAGACTGCCTATGAAATTCTGTACAAAATAAAGCCTCTCATTTCCTTCTTCAAAGTCTTTGGATGTCCGTGTTTTATCCTAAATACAAAAGACTCTTTGTCCAAATTTGCTGCTAAAGTTGATTCTGGATACTTTGTTGGATATTCTCAGACTTCTAAAGCATATCGAGCTTTCAATCTCAGAACAAAAATAATTGAGGAATCTATTGATGTAAAATTCAATGAATTAGCATCAACCTCATCCTTTCCTTCTGCACCTGATGATCTTTTTGATTTTGAAAGCTTCTCATTCATCCCTTCCATCCCCTCTTCTTCTCCTTCATCAGAGTCATGTCAAACTTCTGAAGATCTATCTTCTATTGAGGACGATTCTGTTTCAAAGTTCTTCACTTCTTTTCCATCTTATCAAATAAATTCTCAAGAAGCAAATTCTCAAAACCAAGACGATATACCATCTACTCCTCCATCTCCTGTCTTGGACAATGCATCCATAGATGTTCCTGATCACATTCCAAACTCTCTCACCCCCATCGAAAACTTATCCTATTCCGATGCTGCCTCCTCAAATAACTGTTTGGACATCATTCCTTTCAACAAAAATCATCCTCTAGAACAACTCTTAGGTGATCTAAGTAAAGGAGTTCAAACAAGAAGCCAGATTTCAAACTTTTGTCTTCATGCAGCCTTTCTATCCCAAATTGAGCCGTCTAAATATCAGGAGGCTCTTAAAGACAATAATTGGGTAGAGGCAATGCAAGATGAACTGTTGCAGTTCAAAAGGCAAAATGTTTGGACTCTATGTCCCTTGCCCGATGGAAAATATCCCATCGGAACCAGATGGGTATTCAGAAATAAAACAGATGACAGAGGCATTATAATAAAAAATAAGGCCAGGTTAGTTGTGCAAGGTTACTGTCAAGAGGAAGGTATTGACTATGATGAGACTTTTGCTCCTGTGGCAAGATTGGAAGCCATTAGACTCTTCCTAGCATTTGCCATCTCACATAACATAAAGGTATACCAGATGGACATAAAGAGTGCTTTCCTGTATGGGACAATAAAAGAGGAAGTCTATGTTTGTCAACCACCAGGATTTGATGATGTTCATCATCCTGATTGGGTGTACAAACTAGACAAAGCACTTTATGGCCTAAAACAAGCTCCAAGAGCATGGTATGACACTCTCTCTCAATTCCTTCTTTCTAATAATTTCTCACGGGGAACCATTGATAAGACTTTGTTCATAAAAAGGGTAGATAAGGAACTCTTGTTAGTCCAAATTTATGTTGATGACATCATTTTTGGATCAACAAAACAGTCCATGTGTGAACAATTCTCTAAATTAATGTCCTCTAAGTTTGAAATGAGTGCTTTAAGTGAACTAAAAACATTTTTAGGACTTCAAGTCAAACAAACCCCACACGGGACTTTCATTCATCAATCTAAATATGTAAAAGATCTTCTTAATAAATTTGATATGAATGATTGCAAAATAATTTCTACTCCCATGGCAACAAGTCCTGGCATATGTTCAGATGACAATGGTGAACCTGTAGATCAAACTCTCTACCGGTGCATGATTGGTTCTCTGATGTATCTTACTGCATCAAGGCCAGACATCATGTATGCAACATGTGTCTGTGCAAGATATCAATCTGCTCCCAAACAATCTCATCTTTCATTTGTGAAGAGGATACTCAGATATCTTAAAGGTACTCCTGTACTAGGTATTTGGTATCCTGCTAATCAAATTTGCAAGCTTGTTGGTTTTACAGATAGTGATTATGCTGGCTGCTCGCTCACCAGAAAGTCTACTTCAGGAGGTTGTCAGTTCTTTGCAGGTTGCTTAGTGTCATGGCAAAGCAAGAAGCAAACATCAGTGTCAAATTCAACTGTTGAAGCTGAATACATTGCAGCAGCCCATTGCACTGCCCAAATTCTTTGGTTACAATATCAACTGCTAGATTTTGGAATAACTGAACTAAAAACACCTCTTCTGATAGACAGCGAAGCTGCCAAAAACATAATAAAAAATCCTGTCTATCATTCTAAAACCAAACACATTGAAATAAGGCATCACTTCATTAGAGACTGTTTTGAAAAAGGACTAATAGTTCCAGAACATGTCTCTACAAGTGATCAAATAGCTGACATATTTACCAAGCCCTTAGACTCCTCAACTTTCTCTAAGTTTGTAGCAAAACTGGGCATGATAAATATGAGTTAATAAACATTAAAGGATAATTTTTTTTAATTATCCAAACAATGGATATTGGATAAACAACTGATAAAGAACTCTTGATTTCTTTCAGTAATTATCTATATACACAGATAGGATCAGTGGCAATATAATCACTGCTTCATATCTATCTGATGTTTAAACTTTCCATTGTTACATTCCTCTCCTTCCGATGTCTTTTCTTCCGAAGATATCCTCTTCTTCTATTTTCTTCTTCCGATAATTTTCATAAGTTTATTTAACTTGTGTCTAAAATAAGATTCTTCTGATTCTGCAATAAAAATCTTGAGCTTTGCATTTGATGTGACAGTTGTCAATCTTTCTGATAGACCCGAGTCTCAATACTGACTCTCACGGCTCAAAAAGATTATTACCGCCATTTTCTTTTAACCAATAATCTTCTCGGATTACTTTCCTTATTTATCATCTTCTTCTCCATAATTCTACTTAAACCCTATTCCTCCTCTGGTTTTTCAAGAAACTCTTCTTCCTCTTGAAGACTCTAAGTAATGCTCATGGTTACGGATGATAAATTGTCAGGCATGTCGTCTGGCACGAAGCACTTATGCTTACCTTGTCGCAAGCTTCATGCTTATGATAATGGCGTAACGGCTTCGGACCAGGCTTCATTCCTCACAAAACTTCGTCTGTACTTTTCGGATGTGTATGAACATGTCTTCTTGACCAAATGTGTAAGTCTCAACCTCTCTCTCTCTTATTCTAACTCAGTTTTGTAATTTCATACTTAATCATGAACTTTTTAGGTTAACCTGAAAAACTTGATTATGTAGAAGTCAGTCCTTTTGATCTTTACAGGCAACTATTTCAAAAAACATCTGTTTGATAACCTGGTATATCATCCAAAATGTTCATAAGTTCCGGCTATGCCTTCAGTTTGTCTCTTTGATCTTCATAATATTATGACGGACTTGACTAACTGATGTTCAAAATGATGGATGATACTAAAGAAACACCCATCTTTAGTAAACCCACATCCACCCTTCTTCCACACCTAAATTAGGTACTGGCCATAAAATACTTCTCCCAAACCCTCCAAGCCTAATAAACCCAAAAGAATCTGTTCAGGAAGATGAGATCCCTGAACATGATTGTGTTCCCACTGAACACATGGATACATCTGTTTCATCCTCACAGATATATCAAGCATCTCTTCCCATCCTGCTCCTCATTCATCCTCTTCACAGGATGATGTTGTATTCCTAAGGGAACCCTAACTAACCATTGAAATGTCAGTTGACTTTCAGTTGGTCGTCCTTTCTCCCAGGGACAACTCTGTTTCTAAAAGCCCCCCACTATCCATCAACACTTCTCTACCCTATAAAAGAGGATGAGATCCGGTTGTCAAGTCCATCTTGACCTCCTGATCATATATCAGGAGCATCCATTTCATATGCAAATCCAATGGCTTTTCATTTGAATGGATTAGGCAATAAGACTCCTGGTATGGCAACAGCCAATGAAGTTTTTCTTAAAACTAAGGCTAGGAAATCCCCAGAACCAAGAAAAAGGGGTTTATGACATCTCTGAGATGGACTCAGGTCATAATAAAACTGACTCTCTAGTCAGGGATTCGGATGACATCTACAAAATGATGGACGGATCAGTTCTTCACATTATGGAATTAACGGATATCTTTAGTCCTGTAATCCAAATTCAACCCCATGCAGGCACCTTCATTTGAAGGTTTTCTAATCTTCTCAACCACCTTCACTACTACTACCCTTCCTCCACTGCCTTTCAAGGAGCATTTCTCCCACTTCTCTCTGCCTTTCTTTCTTCCCTGCCTTGTCTCCGGCTGATTAAGCCAAAAAGAGGGAGATAATCCATAAACTATTCTCAAAAGGTGGTTAACGCTTAAATAAACAAAAGAAGCCTAGCTCTGATAAACAAAGAAGCCTTTGCTTTACTGAGACCCATTTGAAACATTCTCATGATTCTTTCCCCACTGAGTCTGATGTTCTAGAAATTGATTGGGATCTAACATTAAGTGGTTTTGGCTTCATCAGTCCAGAGGGAGATTGTTGGAAAATAAGGACTGACGAAGCAAAACCACCTTTCAAATAATCTTTGTAATAAATGTTGCAAGACACTAGCTTCCGAAGACAAGTCTTCGGAAGAACCTTCGGAAGAGACAAATAAAAGCCAATTGCTTCCGAAGACAAATAAAAGACACTAGCTTCCGAAGACAAGTCTTCAGAAGAACCTTCGGAAGACATAAATAAAAGAAAAATGCTTCCGAAGACAAATAAAAGAAAAATGCTTCCGAAGACAATACTTCAGAAGTTGCTTCGGAAGACTCTATCTGAAGACAAACCTCAGAAGACACTATCGGAAGAGAACACTTGCTTCCGAAGAATAAAAGTCATTTACTTCGGAAGACTTCCAAAGACATCTGCCTCGGAAGAAAAACAATATTTCAGAAGACATATGTTTCTTCTGTTGAAAGAATAAATGTAACCTGCTTTTGGATAACTGTCTACATTAGATAGTTTTCTATAAAGAGCTTCCGAAAGAATAATGTATTAGCATCAGTACAAAAGTCTGAACTAAGATCTTTAAAGATCCTATGTTGACTTTACGCTTGTACTATTCTGATGCTACAGTGTCTGTAATAGTGTCATCAGTCTTATCTGTTTGTCTTCTTCTTGTATTTGTCCTGAAACATTAAATGTCGGGGCTATTTATACCCCAACATCTACTGAATAATTACATATAGAACAACACTTTTCTGAATCTTCTTTGTGTTGCCCTACTGTTTTCTCTTCTAATTTATGAAAACTAAACACTAAAATAACTAAAGAGCAAAACTCAAGAGGGAGCAAAACATCAAAAGCTTTGTCTAAGCTCTTGATCCTGGTTAAGTTAGTCTCTCCTCAGCTCACCGGTTTTCTACATTAAGTAAATTCACTCCAACTCAGTTGATTCAAATTAAGATGGTGCATCGAACCCATTAAACTCACTAGCCAGCTAAACTTTTTTTAAATTATAATTAAATAAACAATAGAATAATATTTAAATTAACTATAGTTAAATTAAAGATAAATAGGCCTGTAAACGAACCGAACAACTCATGAACCGTTCGTGAACTGTTCGGTAAGAAGTTCGTTTATGTTTGTTTATTTAATAAATAAACAAACACGAATATAAAATTTGTGTTCGTTTAATTAAATGAACGAACATGAACACACCTTGTGTTCGTTTATTTATGTTCATGAACAGTTCGGTTATGTTAGTTTATTTACGTTCGTTTATTTGTGTTCGTTAGTGTTCGTTTATGTTCGTTAGCTATGTAATGTTAGTTTTTGTTCGATTAACTAACTAATTTACAAATGATATGTATTTACATTTAAGAGACTAGTCGTTTGTGCTCGTTTATACTTGTTCAATTGTGTTCATTTATGTTTGTTCATGAGAGGCCCCGAACCCCTCAGTTGGCAAACATCAAACCCATACTCTTTAGATCATATTTACATTATCATAGCAGCGGAATTTAAGGCGATTACATAAAGTATCATACAAACCTAAACAAACATTAGTACAAAGCTCATATCTTTATTAGGTTTATAACATAGCCAGTCTATGCCAGGGTAGTCTTCAATGTATGCCATGAGCCCTACTGTCAATCTTCCTCAATATCATTCAACCTGACCTCATGCTAAAACAAGTCAGCTTACGTTGGTGAGTTCTAAGTTAACTTTTCATAAAAGTAAAATCTTTAATATACATAAAACATTAGCCTTCACTACCGACCGAAGTCAACAGTCTCAATCATACTAAACATAAAACATTTCATATACATAACATACATGACATCATAACATCAATCATACAGTGCATAAATGTAGCCTGTCCTGTTGACCGAAGTCAACACATTATGCATGCATAATACTTTCTCAATTGGCGACACACAGTCGACAGGCCTGTTCTTTCACAGGACTTCTGCCTGTTCTTTCACAGGACTTATGCCTGTTCTTTCACAGGACTTATGCCTGTTCTTTCACAGGACTTCTGCCTGTTCTTTCACAGGACTTTTTAAACCATCAATCGAAATTGACGGCTCATACCAGTACAATACTTCTTGACATACATCAATCATACATAACATGGTTTAAATCATTTAAACCATCATAATCATAAACCATTATAATCATAAATCATTAACCGCACCACAGTGCTCAATATTTGCCCAACCGCAGCCGGGACTTCAAAAGCACATTTCCTAATTGACCTCGGCCGATACTTTTAAAATCATTCATTTCTCAACCGTTATTAAGTCTTTAAAACATCCTTGACATTTCAGCTGAGGTTCTTAAAATCATTTACTTCTCAACCGTAGTTGAAACTTAAAGCATTATTTACTTTAAAACATTATTTACTTGAAAACATTCTTTACCTGACCTTAATCAGGTTAGTGTTACTTTCATACAATAACTTTACAACTTGAAACATTCTTTACTTTAACATATTCTCTTATCTGACCGTAGCCAGATAAAACAATCATTTACCTAAAATAACTTTATAACATGCATATCAGCCCTAAAACGTTAAAATAGTATAAGAGGGCTCATAGAACTCACCTGATGTCTTACTGTAGCAAGATAACTCGCAAACTGGTACTAATGGTGTAATTCTGCATTCGTTTACACTTAATAAGTCATTTATGTTTTAACCTACTGATTAGATCTTTCTGAACGTTCAATGTCAAAGACATTGTCTTGAAAGTCATCAAATAGTTAAAGTTGTTGATTATAATGCTAAAACAGTTCCTGAACAGATTAATGGCTTAGAAATGATAAATCCTTATCATTGATTACCCAGATATCATGAAATATCACAATGTAGTCTTAGAATAGGTTTAATAACCAAGTTTAACATACTAATCTGACAGTTATCATAAACATCAGATAATCGTTCCAACGAGTATGTTAATAATTGTGATTAGTTTGAAATACTTAGATTTAACCTTTGTATTTCAAAGATTAACCAAGCTAATCACCTAGATTGTCATAATCAAATGGATTAAACCATTATAATCATAGTTGTGATTTCATGCAAACTGGGCATTACAACGGATCAAAACAAGGATTTAACCGTTAAAACTTCTTGTTCTTCATTTCTAATCAATCCTAGCCATCATCTAGGCAATAATCAACAATCCTAACTATGTTATTACGTTAAAAATCAAGATCTAATCAATCAAAATCAAACTAGAAGGTTAAAACGAACCGTTACCTGATCTGACGAATTTCTGCGGTTAAAACATCGATCAGGACTTGTATATATGATCCCTGGGATGATCTGGATGTTCAAGAGCCTCAGATATGAAGATTAGAGGTGTTAGAAAGTTGAAATTTCGCCTGGAAGTCGCTTATGGTCGAGAGAAAGAGTTTTTTTGAAGGTTTCTATGCGTTCTGATCTTTAATAAGCATCCACCGCCTCAAATTCACCCCGGGCGCATCGCCCCAACTGGGCGCATGGCGCCAGGCGTACCGCCCCACATCACTTTCGTCACCATTTTGATTTTTAACTTCGTTTAGCGATTCCGGGAGCATACGAACTCCGTTTTGCGCACGGTTTTCGCCCATGTTCATCATTTTTCACATACTATCAATCTCCAATAACCAAAGTTGCTAAATCCTCGTGGATTTCAAGCACGACCAAATGTGCTCACGTCATAAATGCCGAATTTTTCGTACGCAATCGTCACGGTTTCGACAGTAACCGAAATCTCGTACGTTTACTATTAAGTTGCTAAATTTTCGGTTGTTACAAATCTACCCTCCTTACAAGAGGTTTCGTCCTCGAAACCTGTTACATTTCAAACAAATGTGGGTAGAGTCGTTTCATCTCGTCTTTAGTCTCCCATGTCGCCTCAGATCCTTTTCGGTGTTTCCATTGAACCTTAACTTGCCTAATCACCTTGTTACGTAACTGTTTCTCTTTCGTATCTACAATTGCAACTGGTTCTTCTATGTAATTCAACCTTTCATCAACTTCAATATCATTTAAAGGCACATATGCTACATCATCCGCTAGACATTTTCTCAGATGTGAAACGTGGAATGTCGGATAAATGTCGGATGAATTCCACTCAGTTCATCTGGTAGATCTAATCGGTAAGCTACTTTACCAACCCGTGCCATTATTTGAAAAGGTCCAATAAATCTTGGACTTAGCTTTCCTCTTTTCCTGAATCGAATAACTCCCTTCCATGGGGAAACTTTTAACAATACTTGATCCCCTACTTCAAATTCTATTGGCCTCCGTCTTTTATCAACATAGGACTTTTGTCGATCCTGTGCAGCTTTCATTCGCGCTTTAACTAGTTGAAGCTTTTCTGTCAAACCTAACACTGCAGCTTTACTTCCCACTTCTTTCTGTCCTACACCTCCCCAACATACCGGTGTCCTACAACGCCGTCCGTACAATGCCTCATATGGTGGCATTCCAATACTAGCATGGTAGCTATTGTTGTACGAGAATTCCATCAATGGTAGATGATCATCCCAACTACCACCAAAATCAATAATACAAGCTCTGAGCATATCTTCTAAGGTTTGGATAGTCCTTTCAGACTGTCCGTCGGTCTGAGGATGATACGCAGTGCTGATATTGAGTCTTGTGCCCATTGATTCATGAAACTGTTTCCAGAATCTTGAAATGAATCGCGTGTCACGATCTGACACTATAGAAACTGGTACTCCATGTCTTGTAATTATTTCTTTTACAAATAATTCAGACAGTTTCTCCGACGTATAAGTCTCCCGTATAGGCAAGAAATGAGCACTTTTCGTTAACCGATCTACAATTACCCAAATAGCATCATGACGTTTCACCGTAAAAGGCAACTTGGTAATAAAATCCATAGTGATGTGTTCCCATTTCCATTATGGAACTTCTAAAGGTTGCACATAACCATAGGGTTTCTGATGTTCAGCTTTCACTTGCGCACATGTCAAACATTTGTTTACGTACTGCATTACATTAAACTTCATACCTGGCCACCAATAATCCTTTCGAAGGTCTTGATACATTTTCGTTGCACCAGGATGGATAGAGTAACGTGACTTATGTGCTTCATCTAAAATTCTTGACCTGATGTCCCCATTTCGTGGAACCCACATTCGACCAAATCGAATCTTAACACCAAATTCATTTTCTTCTAAATTCTTAACTTGACCGAAGATTCTTTCGAATCCAACATTTCTTTCCTTTAATCCTTCCCTCTATGCATCCTTGAGTTCATTCAGGAAATCTGGTGTTATTACCAAACTGTAAGACTTAACCCGTATAGCAGGATGTTCCGTCTTGCGACTTAGAGCATCAGCCACAACATTGGTCTTGCCCGGGTGATACAAAATCTCACAGTCATAATCTTTGAGCAGTTCAAGCCATCTTCGTTGTCTCATATTCAAGTCCTTCTGTTCAAAGAAATATTTTAAGCTTTTATGATCTGTGTAGATTGTACATTTAACTCCATATAGATAATGTCTCCAAATTTTTAAAGCAAATACCACAGCAGCTAATTCTAAATCATGTGTTGGATAATTAGCTTCATGGGTTTTCAATTGTCTTGAGGCATATGCTATTACCTTTCCCCTTTGCATAAGTACACAACCCAAACCTAGATAAGACGCATCTGAGTACACAACCATGTCTTCATTACCATCCGGCAGTGTTAAAATAGGAGCTTCGGTTAATCTCTTTTTCAATTCCTCAAAAGCTTGGACCTGAGTTGGACCCCAATCATATTTTGTTTCTTTCCTAGTCAATTTCGTCAATGGTGTAGCTATTCTAGAAAAATCCTGGATGAATCTTCTATAATAGCCTGCTAATCCAAGAAAGCTACGAACTTCCGTTGGTGTTTTCGGAGGATTCCATTTCATTACTGCTTCTACTTTAGCTGGGTCCACCATTATGCCTTCTGGACTAATAACATGACCTAAAAATTGTACTTCCCGTAGCCAAAAGGCACATTTAGAGAATTTAGCATAAAGCTTTTCTCTTCTTAGTATTTCCAGAACTTCCCGGATATGACACGCATGATCACCTTCACTCCTTGAGTATATTAATATATCGTCAATAAACACAATCACTGATCGGTCTAACATAGGTCTGCACACCCGATTCATCAAATCCATAAACGCCGCAGGAGCGTTTGTTAATCCGAAAGACATCACAAGAAACTCATAGTGTCCATAACGTGTGCGAAACGCTGTCTTTGGAATATCTTGTTCTCTCACCTTTAATTGATGATACCCTGATCTGAGATCTATTTTAGAAAACCAACTTGCCCCTTGCAATTGGTCGAATAGATCATCAATCCTTGGTAACGGATACTTATTCTTTATTGTGAGCTTATTCAATTCCCTATAATCAATACACATTCTCATACTTCCATCCTTTTTCTTTACAAATAACACTGGTGCACCCCAAGGTGACACACTTGGGCGTATAAAACCTTTGTCTAGAAGGTCTTGTAGTTGGGTCATTAATTCTTTCATCTCTGTTGGAGCCAGACGGTACGGTGCCTTGGCGACAGGTTGAGCTCCTGGCACAACATCAATTTGGAATTCGATTTCCCGATCAGGTGGAATTCCTGGCAAATCCTCAGGAAATACATCAGGAAAGTTACACACCACGGGTACGTCTTCCAATTCTTTTACCTTAATTTCTTAACATAAGCCAGATAAGCCCCACACCCTCGCCTCATAAATTCACTTGCCTTAATCATTGAAATGACTTTAGGCACATTAAACACTTTATCCCCATAAACCGTTACTGAACTCCCATTAAGAGCCGTTAAGAAAATCATATTTCGTCGACAGACAATGTTAGCCTCATGTTTGGCCAACCAATCCATTCCCAAAACCACATCAAAACCTCCTAACGTAATCAGAAACAACTTAACAGGAAATCTATGACCTTCTATATCAATGTAACAATCATCATCAATAGCCTCCGTTACTCTAGTAGATTTACCAAGAGCAGTTTCTATGTTAAAGGCATTTTCTATCTTTTTAACATTTGCACACAGTTTATCACAAAAAGCAATAGCCACAAAGCTCATACTTGCACCAGAATCAAATAGAACTGAAGCAGGGATATCATTAATCAAGAATGTACCTGTCACCACATCCGGGTCTTTATCTGCCTGATCCTTAGTCATAGTAAAGGCACGAGCTTTTGCCTTTTGTTTCTCACCTCCCTTGCTACTTTCAGGTTTGATGGCTTCAGTAGGCATTATCTTTGGTTTAAAACAATTCCTGCTCATGTGACCAATTCCACCACAATTGTAACATTTTGGTATATTCGGGCAATCATAAGAGAGATGTCCAGTCTTTCCACAACGGTAGCACAAAGTAGTCCCCGTAAGACATTCTCCCCTATGTCTCTTTCCACACTTAGGGCATTTTTCAATTTCTTCCGTCCTAAACCTTTTCATAGGGGGTCCGGATTTGTCATTTCTGTTTCTTTTAAATTTAAGTGACCACTTTTGCTTCGGTTCCTCCTTTGTTGGTTCAGCTTCAACAACATCATCACAGACAATGCCGCTAATTTCTACGGCTGATTCAAAAGTTCTAGGAGCATGCGCCTTCACATGTGTTCGGACTTTAGGCGGTAACCCTTCCACATATAACTTCAACCTGCGTTCCTCTGTGTTTACCAAATGAGGAACCAGTCTTGACATTTCATTGAATTTTGAAGTATATTGCCGATGGTTCATACGTCCTGCTTTCAAAGTCAGAAATTCTCGTTCGATTTTATCAATTTCATTCTTTGGACAAAAGTGTTTCGTAACTAATTCTTTCAATTCCTCCCATTTTAAGCCCTCCACATCATTAGTGGTCTTTGACTGCTTGATAGTATTCCACCAATGTAGAGCTTCTTCAGTAAATGAATGAGCTGCAAATTTTATAGCTTGGTCTTCCCGGCATTCACTGATAGCGATCACTGCCTCCATAGCCGAAACCCAGTGGCAGGTGGCCATGGCATCTTTCTTACCATCAAATGAGGGTGGATTGCATCCTTTGAAGGCCTTGTAATCACAACCCTTCCGTTTCTCTGACGTAGAATCACCGTTCTTAGTTCCGCTGATCACAACTTCCTCTTCCTTGGTGCTCTCCTTAGTTCCTTTAGACTTGTCTTTCAAAGTATCTTTCAGTATTTTTGTAATCAAGGCTGGTAGCTTATCATCCAAAACTTTACAGACCTCATCAGAAATAGCCTTCACTACAATAGGCTCTAGAGTAAACTCATTTTCATCTTCCGGTTGCTCGTTGTTCTCATAGTCGTCTTCATTGACGTGTTCTGCATTCTCGATATGTGGTTCTTCAGGTTCCTGTGGTTGCTTACGTGGTCTACCCCTTTGTCCAGCCATTTAACTACCTACAGGATGCAACAATTGGAGAGTCAGTACAGGATTAGTTTAGCACGAAATAAGCTTTGTAAATCGTTAATGACGTTGATCAGGTGTTATTAACCATTTACCCAACTCATAGGCTCTAAACATTTCCCATCCCATCATCCCAACGTGCATGATTCTAATTACCTTTCTAACCTTACCCTATGTCTTAACTCCTACATAACATTCAGCTCATGGCATCAAACTACCCTTGACTGGCATTCTTATCATTCTGTCCCATTTTCAGTTTAAGTCCAGTCATTAGAGATGACCGGATCTCTCAAACTATGGCTCTGATACCAACTTGAGAGGCCCCGAACCCCTCAGTTGGCAAACATCAAACCCATACTCTTTAGATCATATTTACATTATCATAGCAGCGGAATTTAAGGCGATTACATAAAGTATCATACAAACCTAAACAAACATTAGTACAAAGCTCATATCTTTATTAGGTTTATAACATAGCCAGTCTATGCCAGGGTAGTCTTCAATGTATGCCATGAGCCCTACTGTCATTCTTCCTCAATATCATTCAACCTGACATGCATGCTAAAACAAGCCAGCTTACGCTGATGAGTTCTAAGTTAACTTTTCATAAAAGTAAAATCTTTAATATACATAAAACATTAGCCTTCACTTCCGACCAAAGTCAACAGTCTCAATCATACTAAACATAAAACATTTCATATACATAACATACATGACATCATAACATCAATCATACAGTGCATAAATGTAGCCTGTCCTGTTGACCGAAGTCAACACATTATGCATGCATAATACTTTCTCAACTGGCGACACACAGTCGACAGGCCTGTTCTTTCACAGGACTTCTGCCTGTTCTTTCACAGGACTTATGCCTGTTCTTTCACAGGACTTATGCATGTTCTTTCACAGGACTTCTGCCTGTTCTTTCACAGGACTTTTTAAACCATCAATCGAAATTGACGGCTCATACCAGTACAATACTTCTTGACATACATCAATCATACATAACATGGTTTAAATCATTTAAACCATCATAATCATAAACCATTATAATCATAAATCATTAACCGCACCACAGTGCTCAATATTTGCCCAACCGCAGCCGGGACTTCAAAAGCACATTTCCTAATTGACCTCGGCCGATACTTTTAAAATCATTCATTTCTCAACCGTTATTAAGTCTTTAAAACATCCTTGACATTTCAGCTGAGGTTCTTAAAATCATTTACTTCTCAACCGTAGTTGAAACTTAAAGCATTATTTACTTTAAAACATTATTTACTTGAAAACATTCTTTACCTGACCTTAATCAGGTTAGTGTTACTTTCATACAATAACTTTACAACTTGAAACATTCTTTACTTTAACATATTCTCTTATCTGACCGTAGCCAGATAAAACAATCATTTACCTAAAATAACTTTATAACATGCATATCAGCCCTAAAACGTTAAAATAGTATAAGAGGGCTCATAGAACTCACCTGATGTCTTACTGTAGCAAGATAACTCGCAAACTGGTACTAATGGTGTAATTATGCATTCGTTTACACTTAATAAGTCATTTATGTTTTAACCTACTGATTAGATCTTTCTGAACGTTCAATGTCAAAGACATTGTCTTGAAAGTCATCAAATAGTTAAAGTTGTTGATTATAATGCTAAAACAGTTCCTGAACAGATTAATGGCTTAGAAATGATAAATCCTTATCATTGATTACCCAGATATCATGAAATATCACAATGTAGTCTTAGAATAGGTTTAATAACCATGTTTAACATACTAATCTGACAGTTATCATAAACATCAGATAATCGTTCCAACGAGTATGTTAATAATTGTGATTAGTTTGAAATACTTAGATTTAACCTTTGTATTTCAAAGATTAACCAAGCTAATCACCTAGATTGTCATAATCAAATGGATTAAACCATTATAATCATAGTTGTGATTTCATGCAAACTGGGCATTACAACGGATCAAAACAAGGATTTAACCGTTAAAACTTCGTGTTTTTCATTTCTAATCAATCCTAGCCATCATCTAGGCAATAATCAACAATCCTAACTATGTTATTACGTTCAAAATCAAGATCTAATCAATCAAAATCAAACTAAAAGGTTAAAACGAACCGTTACCTGATCTGACGAATTTCTGCTGTTAAAACATCGATCAGGACTTGTATATATGATCCCTGGGATGATCTGGATGTTCAAGAGCCTCAGATATGAAGATTAGAGGTGTTAGAAAGTTGAAATTTCACCTAGAAGTCGCTTATGGTCGAGAGAAAGAGTTTTTTTGAAGGTTTCTATGCGTTCTGATCTTTAATAAGCATCCACCGCCTCAAATTCACCCCGGGCGCATCGCCCCAACTGGGCGCATGGCGCCAGGCGTACCGCCCCACATCACTTTCGTCACCATTTTGATTTTTAACTTCGTTTAGCGATTCCGGGAGCATACGAACTCCGTTTTGCGCACGGTTTTCGCCCATGTTCATCATTTTTCACATACTATCAATCTCCAATAACCAAAGTTGCTAAATCCTCGTGGATTTCAAGCACGACCAAATGTGCTCACGTCATAAATGCCGAATTTTTCGTACGCAATCGTCACGGTTTCGACAGTAACCGAAATCTCGTACGTTTACTATTAAGTTGCTAAATTTTCGGTTGTTACAGTTCAATAGTGTTCATGTTCGTTTATGATTGTTCAATGGTGTTAAAAAAATGTCCATTTAAGTTTGTTCGTTTATTTTAGTTCGTTTGTGTTCATTTATGTTCATGAACAGTTCATTTAATTTATTAATGAACGAACACAAAATAACACGAACATATTCATTTTCTTAATAAACGAACACGGACACAAAATTCATGTTCGTTAATGCGTTCGTGTTCGTGTTCGGTTAAGTTTAAATGAACGAACACGAACATGCCTGTGTTCGTGTTCGTTTGGTTCGTTTACATGCCTAAAGATAAATATTAAAAAATTACTATAAAAATTTACATACTAAATTCAACAAATATGAGTCACTTTTTTGTAAGCAATATTATAGAAGTGTAAGTATAAGTTGATTTGGTTTGGTTTGAGGATAGATTTTAGTTTATGATTGATATTTCAATTAGTAATGTTATGTTATACTAAAAAGTTTTCTTATCCTAAAAAATGTAAGAAAGATCATGAATTCAGGAGCAATAGAATCAATAGTCAACGAATTAAATCAAGTTGTTGTAAGCTATTTTAGTAATAATCACCTTTGTTTACTTTTTATCAAGTTTCTTTCTTTTCTTTAAACGTTGATAACTTTTACTTACATCATTATTTTTTTAAAAACATAGCACAAAAACGAACATTTTTTTATCTTTAAAAAAATATAGTGTCGCTATAGGAAAATTATTGTTTTTACAATTTATTATATATTTTGTATATGTCATTGTTTCTTTTGTGTTTCCTGCTCATTGGTGTGTTTCCTAAGCAATTCAAAACACAATGATGTTGCAAAAATATATAATATCAAGCAAGGATGACATAATGACTGGTTTGAATCATATAATACCTTTAAAAAACACAATTACCTATTAAAAAAACAAAAAGATGATTATACACAAAATTTAAAAAGACATTATGATAATTAAACACATAATAAACTGAAAAAAAATCATTTTTTATATCAACACTTTACTGATTTTAAAGAAAAAATTATTTTTATGATATATTTAAAAAAATAATATCATATGCAAAAGTTATAAACGTTAAAAAAATGTGAGGGGAGAGTGGTCATGACTAAATTACCCTTCAACAACTTTTCTCTCTCAGATTTTGAATTCTTCTCTCTCAAATTTGATCTCATAAATTTAATGATCAATAATCCTTGTTAGACTTTTTATGATAACAAGTTTATTTAGTTAAGCATGCCTCTCAATTATAATATGTGTTATGACAGGTGAGTGGGGCGTGGTAGTGCGTGGCGTGAGGGTTATCACAGGGTGATGACCGTCTTAAGAAAAAAATTTGCATAAAACGGCTATATAACCGTTGAAACAAAAAAAAAATTAAACCCTATATAATAAAAACACCAAAGTGTTGTTTGTTTTTCAAGAGGTAAATTGTTTGCAGTCTATGGACCACATATGCAAACATCTGCAGAAGAAGACGTGGATCAAATGTCTGCAATCTGCAAGAAGAAGAGTGTCTGTTTTTTAACGTCTGTTACTATTAAAATAAAATGGCGGCGGCGGTGGTGGTGGCTGACGGGGGTGGTAGGGGTGACCGACGGTGGTGGTGGTGGGTGATCGCCGGTGGTGGTGGTGGCCGACGGTGGCGGTGTCAGTGGTTGCGAACGGTGGTGGTCGCCCGTGGTGGTGGGGGTGACTGGCAGCGGTGGTGTTGGTGGTGGGGGTGGCCACCGGTGGTGTTGTCCGGCGGTGGTGGCTAACGGTGGTGGATAGCGATGGGTGGTCTCTTCAGACCTTAGAAGATCCTAGAAGTAGTTGAGTTATATTTGCACCAAGAAAAGCACGCGCAGAAGTTTTTTAATGAAAAATCTTCAAACAAACAAACAGTCCGCGAATGCCAATGTATACACGTGGTCTGTGCGGCGCAAACAAAACAGGCTGCGCAGACCTTTTCCTGAAAAACAAACAACACCAAAATAATCTATCAAAATTTTTAACTCTCATATCTTCAAAAAATCTTATACACATTATGGATCCAAACAACCCAAAGAAATCGTTTTTAACCCGTTTATAAATTGTTATCGTCCTCAAGGAGATACAAACAACCCGAACAACCCGAACCCATTTTTAACGTTTTGAAATTGGTACCCACAACAACCGTTTTTCAACCAACATTCACCCGCTTTGGAAAAAGTTTCCAAAACCCAATCCGAACCCGACGTTGAGGTGGTTCCTGAAACAAAAGTCGACCCTCAACCGGCTACATCGTGACACAGGCACAGACGAAAGGATGTGCTCTAAAAAACAACAAAACCGATCATCACTAGATGGTTAGAAGTTGAGAAGACGGCACTAGCTTATGCCTGCATTGATGTTTCTAAAGATAAGTTCGTTGGTAATAACCATACGATCGAGTATGGAATTTTGGAAACCTGTTAGAGTCCAGTTGTTTTCAGCAATGAGTCGTGACTCCTACCGGACGAACGCCATGATTTCCGGAAAATGAAACGACTTACAACGTAAAGTCGCCAAATTTAACGGAATATGGATTCAACACCACAACAACCAAAAAAGTGGTGAGAATGACAAAACATTCAACAACCGAAAAACGGGCCACTTTCTCATATCGGGACGTGATAGGTTATGAAAATCAACAAAATGGCATTTCGTCCCGAAGTTACAAACTTCGAAACGGACGAACACGCCATCGTCCGGAAAATACACAACCACTTAATCCGACTTCACCGGTCGACGTTTCCAACGAGTCAGATGAGGAAGTCGAGATGGACATGGCCCACCCTCTCCTCAACGTCCGCCCAGTCGAAAAAATAAGAAAAAATGATCACAAGCCTCGTTTTCAACCAATTATAAAGACGCGTTGGAAACCATTTCCGAGTCGTTACAAAAATTTGTCGATTTTCTGGAGCAAAAATACAACGGTGACATAAAATTGTTGTGAACTCCAACCGATCACTTAACCGGTCGCGCTCGTGAGATAGCCGAGAAGACGAAGGAGCAGATAGGGGAGATGACGTAATTATGTAATTTTTTTTTATTTTTATTTTGTAATGTTATTTTATTTTTAATAATATTATGTCTTTTTTAATTTAATTTATAATTAAAAAAATAAAAATCAAATAATAAAATATTAAATAAAGGTGGTGATGACGTGAAGTGATATAGGAGTGATAATAACACATGTGATGATGATGTTGCGTACGTGATAAGGGGTGATGTTGTTTGTTGATTATGTGTGGCGCATCATGGAGTGATGGGGTTATTGTCACTACAAATGGCCTTAGTATATTGTTCATAATTAGTTGTTTTTATTATTAAACAATGAAGAATTCAAGAATCAGTTTAACAAATGTCACAAGTTTTCAACAAATACGTATATTAGCATATATCTTTAACGGTACCCAGGGCCGGCTCAATGGGTCAAGCAGCCCAATTTAGGGCTTAGGGCCAAAAAATCACAGGGCCTCCATTTATTTTTAGCTTTTGGGCTTTTATTTATATGGTTGGTCTTAAAATTAGAGCCGGGCCACCGTTTTTAATTGCAATGGGCTCGGCAGTTAGCACAATGCTCCTCTCCCACACGGCAACACGCGGGGACCGGGGTCCATGGGTAATAATAGAAAAAACAGGTGGACCGGTGGTAAGGGTTTGAGGTTTCCATTCAGACTCCAGTGGTTCATGAACGAGATTAGGGATAAGGATTTAGGGCAAATGAAGAAAATGAGGCGTCTTCTTGATTCTTGAGGTCAACATCGATTCTAGAGGCAACTGGAGAGGGAAACGACTACGAGGCTTCTGCTAATGCCATTGAGCGGCAGCCGGCCGTCGTGAGACGGAAAACGAGGCTTCGAGCCTCAACGGTCGACGAACGCCCTAAGGCCCCGAACGGTACTTCATACTTGGTAACGACTTGAAGCCTCATTCCTCCAGTGACTTCTCGATCGCCGTTGTTCAGGCCAATTCGAACCTTAAAGATCAAAGCCAGGTGTTTACTTCACCATCGGCTACGTGCAGTGGCGGAGCTTGGTTGATTTGAGAGGGGGGGGCGAAAATTTTGGCAACCTAGAATACATGTTAATTTTTTGAATCGAGGGGGGGCGAAACCTTTATTTTTAACTAAAAATCGCATTTCGGCCGAAAAATTAACACTACGGACGGAAAAACAGGGGGGGCGACCGCCCCCTAGTCTCAACAAAGATGCGCCCTTGGCTACGTATGTTGCTATATGGAATTGAATACGTAATTTAGTTTAGCTATTGATTGTTCTGAAATTCGAATGTTTAAAAGCTGAATTTCACAATCAACTGGTTTGATTCAAAGTTTTATTTATCAATTAGTGATTAGTGTTGTGGTTTCCCCCCCTCCTATGATGATTTATTCATATTAGTAGCTTTTGTGTTTTTGCTTTTGAGTATGCAATCGAACAAGGATGTATATCTGTGGATGTTACAAAGAAGGCATTCAATGCCACTGAGGGAAGTTCTTTCAGTTTGTGAAGCATCAAATGCCTGAATATTAAGCTATTGATAGGGAAATCTAATAATGGGTTAAAAGTTCTTTCAGTTTGTAGGTTAAAAGTTTATTTTTGCTGTTTAAAAAGAAGTTGCAGGAGATGGATGAACGATGGGTGTTGACTGCTTATAAAATGGCTGATCACAGGTAGGTTTTTTTATTTTTTTTGGGTCGAAGGGCCTCGTATTTTCTTTTTTTGCTTTGAGCCTCAAGAAAGCTTAAGCCGGCCCTGACAGTACCGAGTAGTGTTAATGAATGATATCACCAGTACCATAACTATATCATACCAAAAATTGCCAAAATAGAAAAACTATGTCAACATAAAATGATTATAGTATCGATTTTATTGGTTTGATGAATCATTGGCACCGTCGATATCTCTGAAATACAATAAAAACGCAAGACAAAAAAGGTTTTTTTTTACTAAAACTAAAAACATAAAAAGCAAATACCAGTACCGATGTTGTTCAATCGTTATCGTTACTAGTTAAAAAAAATCTCATTGCAATTGATGTTAATCTTAAAGGCATGAGGAACTACTAATTTTTAGGATTTTGAATGTACGTAAAACTGAAAGCATTACCAAGAAAATGAATATCTATACAGTTTAAATTGTATAATTCCTAAAAGGGATAGCTTTGTAAAAATTTAACCAACTTTTCATTTTGTTTCAATCAAGTCATTCAAATTTTTTTGTCTTAATTAAGTCATTCAAGGTACTTTTATGTTTGAATTTTATGTTTTTAACCTGAATAGTAGGTATAACACATGTTGATACACTACTACAAAACTGGGTATTTGCGACGAGATTTGCGACCGGAAAAAAATGGTCGTAAATTTTCTAACTGGTTTGCTACCAAAAGAAAATTGTCGTAAATTTAGCGACCAGCCTGAGAACCGTCGCAAACTCGTCGCAAAATTTGCGATTATTAATTTTTGGTTGCAAAAAAGTCTCAAAAGTAAAAAAAAAATTTACAAGTAAATCAAAACTAATTTCAATGGTAAAACGGTCGCAAAAGTTTCATCGCAAACCCGTCGTAAATTTCACGTCGCGAAACAGTCGTAAATTTATGAAACTTATGTTATGGTAGCAAAATAGTCGAAAGATTATAGTCGGAAAATGGTCGCAAAATGTCGGTCGTAAAATAGTTGCAATACTAATAAATAATTAAAGGTTAATTCAATAAACTTATTTTAATCGTTCCTTTCATTTTTCTAGATTTCAAGTTTTCAAAATCAAACACTCTGGAAATTTGGAACCCTAGCTTCTCTCACTTTCTCCCGATCGACTCCAGCTTTTCCATCGGCCACAACCAACGATCGATCTAAGAGACTTCGCCACAGCCATTGATCGATTTGCCACAGCCATTGATCGATTTGCCACAGCCATCGTTGACCGTCAACCAGAGTTGCGACCGGCGACTTGCAACCGGCGACCGGCGACCATCGTAATCGGCTCTTGTAGTTTCTCCTTCTGGTTCACTCCTAACAGGTATGAGTTTTAGGGTTTACTCTTTACCTCAAAATGGAATAATTAGAGATTGGTCCAAATATGTCATTTCGTTTTGCCATGTTAATACCTAATCAACCAACAAACCTTTGTTAGTTGAAGGTTTATGTAATTACAAACTAGTTTTTATAGAGATTGGTCCAAATCTGTTCTTTGGAGTTGAGCTTTGGCTCGTTTATGGTCTTCAGATAACGAGCTCGAGCCGAGATCGATAAAATAGACAAATTACCTTGAATTTGTAAGTTTGTTTGATTAACCTGCTCGTAATGAGTCCTTGATTTATCAGAAAGTTTGTTTGATTAACCTGCTTGTAATGCACTTCAAAGGAGCATCTTGCATCTATAAACTTGGCTGATATAAACTTGATTTATTCAGGTATTTTAATCTCTTGCATATATAACAATAAAAAATATATTTCTTGCAATATGGATAAATATAACAAAAAAAAAAAAAGGATCTGTGGGTTTTGTTGTCTATAAAAGTGGGCTTCTTAAATGGCCAGTGTGACTTGAGCAAGCCTAAGAAGTGAGCTCACTTCAGCTTGAAATTTATACAGAGCCAGCCTGGCTACAAAATTAATCGATATTTAAATCGCTAAAAAATTTCTGATTTCGATGAAGGTTTGTTTAATCGATATTTAAATCGCTAACTGTTTTAACAACCTTGTATAGAATTAATGGTAACTTTTAAATGTGAAAAGTTGTAGCCTTTAGATCATGTCATATGCGTAACAATCATTGTACTAACTACTATTGCTTAATTTTATTTGGGAGTCTGAATATTGTGTTCTAGCACATAATGCTACTGAAATTCATCGAGAAAAGATATAAAACTATAATCATTTTTTAAATTAACTATGCAGGTCCTTAACAGGACTGGATTAGAATGTGAAGTGCTGGAAACATTGTGCATCAAGGATCAGTTGCTTACAAATGAAGGTATGTTGCGTCTTTTTTCCCCTTCTGTTACATAACATATATATTACATGTAAAATGTTTTTTTGAATCTGTCAAATGATCATCATAAGATAAATTATTATGCAAACTGATTAATGTTTTTGGTTAATTGCAGGCGCTGAGAAAGTTGTCGGATGGGCTTTAAGCCATCATTTAATGCAACATGCTCAGGTCAATCCAGATGCAAGACTTGTTCTTTCAAATGAGAGGTATTTGAAATTCAAAATTTAATTGATAATGAATTCGAGAAAAGACTTCTGGCTGATGTCATACCTCCTAGTGACATTGGAGTAACATTTGACGATATTGGAGCGCTAGAAAAGGTCAAGGATACATTAAAGGCTACTGTAAGCTTTTACTCAACAAAAGGTAATCACACTGTTATATGTTCATAGTTGTTGTTTGATAGAAGAACATGGTAATCTTTTGATCGATTGGTGATGATTGTTGACTGTTTATGTGTAGATTGAGGACAAGCTGCGAAAGATTTTGAAGATGAAGTTGAAACAATAGGTAGATTTGGGCATTAAAACTTACTGAGAGTGCATAGAGGTACTTATCGATTCACACTCTTTAGTGATAACCAGAAGTTGTTTTTATACATGCAGGTTCATATCTTATTTCAATTTAGTTGAGTTTTTATTTTTATTATCTTGAGTTTTAATTTGCATAACTAAAAAGAGTTTACTCAACTTTTAGTCAAATATTTCATCAAAATACAAATCATCATGAGATTGATTTACACATTCTTGATTAGATTCTCAAAGTTAGCTATGTTTCTACTGCTAACTAGGCATAAAAGTAATTTCATGAAGTGAGTATATATGTTGTGTCGGTCTATGTAGTTTGAATATGTTGTTTTATTATCAGAAAATGTAAAATAAGATCAGTTGTTTTTTGAGTTTTATAGGGATGCCAATGAATATTTCTGCTGAATAATCTCTAGTTGCAAGAGCTAGTTGAAACAAAGAGTAGAACTTTTATATTGGATTTTGTTTAGAAGAAAATTCATAAAACTGAAACTCTGAGGTATGAGAGACAAGACTCTGAGGTATGTTTTATAAATTTGATGTTTGATATCAAAATTAAGAATAATAGATTGACAATAATTGACTATGTATAGAAATAGAAAATAGTTAATTATTATTTATATGTTTTTTATATTCTTTTGTAATATTGCAATTATGTGTGAACATATCTATAGGTGTACTAGTGTATTTGAGTTTTAATATTTATTTACTAATCGAAGCATATGTTTTTTGATTGTAGATACAAAGGTTAAACAAAATTATAGATGAGTTGGTGAAAGAAAAGGAAAGTGAAAAGGCCGAGAAAGAGAAGGAAAAGGCCGAGAAAGAGGCTATGCTTGAGAGAATGGCTAGCATCGAGTCATTGTTAAGAGTTGTGACTAAAAACCTTCCGTCATCGAGTTAGGATAAGACCAAATTAGATGTTTGATTGCTTTTGGATATTTGATGTTTTTGGATATATTTGATGTTTTTGGATATTTGATGTTTTTGGATATTTGACGCTTATAAAGTAGGTTCTGTTTAAAATTTTGTAAATTATTTGCAAGTTTTATTATCTTTTTACTTATATGTTTAGTTTGTAAAATGGCTGAAAAATGGTCGCAAATTTGTCGCAAACTCTTCGCAAGCCCATTAGTTGCAAAGTCGTTGCAAATTTGTAGTCGCAAGATAGTCGCAAAAAACCCGTCGCAAAATGATCGTAAAATTCTTGTCGGAAAACAGTCGCAAAAAACTCGTCGCAAATCCATCGCAAAAATTTATCGCAAACCCGTCGCAAAAATCATGTCGCTAATCCGTCGCATTAATTGCAACCAGAATATCCGTTGCTAAAACCGGTCGCAAAATACTTGCCCGTCGCAATTGTGGTCGCAAAAAAGTATTAGCTACGAAGGTTTTTGTGACGGCTATGTTGGTAGCAAAGTAGTTGCAAATGGTTATTTGAGACTACTTTGCGACCGAAAATTTCGTCGCAAATACCCAGTTTTGTAGTAGTGATATAAGTTTGAGTGAATAATTTTTTTTAAAAAATGACTGCTTTGAATCAATAATTATTAATTTTAACTCATATATGACAAATAACAAAAAATTAATAATTAATAATTACTTATTCAAGTCAGTCATTTTTTTAAAAAAAAAAGATATTCACTCAAACTTATATTAATATGTGTTACCTACAAGTCATGTTAAAAACATAAATTCAAACACAAAAATAACTTGAATGACTTAATTAGGACAAAAAAAAAAGTTTGAGTGACTTGATTGGAATAAAATGAAAAGTTGGTTATATTATTTATGAGGTTATCCCTTTTAGGAACTATACATCCATGTGGCTTAACATATATATACTACTATTAGATGTTTAAATTGTCTAAAGAAATAATCTAGAGCATACACTGGGTCAAGCATAACAGAAAATTACATGCATGGAGGGGTAATTCAAGTTTATATCATGAAATAGATCTTTATATATAAAGATAAAAATGAACATATATAATTGTTTTAAATTGTCCATGCAAATTTTCGCATTCCTCTCTCCTATTAAATTAATCCTGCTCTTATTAATTAAATAATAAAATGAAATACTGATTATATTATTTATACTTTTTCAACTTAAAAACTATATCTTGTAAATATTAAAATGCTCTTTTCATTAAAAAAAAAACCTAAATAACAAATCAATATTAAAATTTGAAAGGCTTCTGAAACAAACTCTTTGAAAAATATGAGAGATTTTATAAAACCGGTATTTAAAAAAATGTTGAAAGTTATTTTAAAAAAATTATTCAAAACCAAAGTTTTCCTATAAAAAAATAATATTCAAAAATAAATTTTGCTAAAATGAACTGCTAAAAACAAAAGTTTTAAAAACAAAAGTAAAAAAAATTATTTTATTACTTAAATTTTTATTTATAAGTGATCTCAATAATATAGCTAGAATCTCAAATTTTGGTTTTATATTTATGAAAATTGCTAAATATATACATTATTTTCTTTATTTAAATGTATAATAGACATGTGCTAATATATATATATATATATATATATATATATAGTTAAAAAAATGAAAATTGTCCGAAACCTAGCTAGGTTAATAGGTTGTTATGCATACATATAAAGACTTTTAATTTTCCTTTTAATTTTTTTTTCTTTTGTTTTTTTGAACGGCGACTTTCATAATTTCCGGAGATATCACACCTCTTTCAACGTAGAGGTTCACAGCTCACTCTGGTTAATGTGTTGTCTTAATCGGTCTCATTAGGCATCAAATTTTGGCATGACATTCAACCAGGAAAAACCTCACAAACCCGACCCCACCACTGGGATTGAGACGCACAACCTTGGTCTTAGGTCAAAAAGTGGAATACAAAACAGTGGGACAATCATCATAGGACTTATTTTTTATTTTTTTTCTTGAAACTTTTAATTTTCTTTCTCTTTTTATTTCTATTTTGAAACGTGTCACCCCTAAGCAAGAGGTATTTAAATTTTGCACGTTACTTGAATCACAATATTAATGTGAACATCAGGTTAAACAAGTCACCTTTCAACGTTTGACTATTATCTATTATAGGTGGCTTGTTGCAAACCTAAGTTAGTAATGATTCGTTGATAAGAAAGTCATTTATTAAACGTTAGTCGGCTAATTAGTTTGTAATGAAGTAAGGTGGTCTAATTGATTTAGGAGGTTGTGTGAAAAGTAAAAAAGATTGTAAAATAAAAATTTGAGTAAATTGCTGAGATGGATCATGCGATTTGCTAGTATTTCACTCTTGGTTCCTATGTTTCATATATTACCTATATGGTTCCAAACTTTAAACATTTGTAACACATATAAACTTATGTAAGGGTAATTTGGTGACTTAAGGATTATATGTATTACAAATGTTAAAGTTTGAAACCATATGTGTAATTTATGAAAGTTAGGCACCAAAAATAAAATACTAGCAAACCAGAGGTACTATATCAGTAATTTACTCTAAAAGCTTTTATGTTTGTTTACAAAGATAGATTAATTGATACAAATATAAAATTGATTTATTAAATAAATCGTAAGTATTTTCAAGTGTATTCTTAAAATCAAAGTGGTAATTGGCTTTATAAATGCTTATTGATCTACCATCGGGCTCCCTCTCTAACATGTAACATGCAATCGTAAACAATTTTTTTTTACTTTTTTTTTCATATATGTTAACCAATGTTTTAAAAACCAGTTCGAACCGGCCAGTTCGACTGGCCGCCGCTAACTCATCTGGTACGAAACCCTCCGATATTATGTGGGTTATTTCGATCGACTGTGCCGGTGGTTTAATGCGGTTATACCGGTTTATTCCCTGTTTCAAAATAACACAAGACAATGAATTTTGGCTTTTAAGCGATCGTGAACTTGATGCGTTTAACACACTAATTTTATAATCCTATTATGCACTTTTATTTAAAAAAAATATTAGAATGAGTACTTTTTCTATTGTTTTGGATGAATTTGAGTACTTTTTGAATTGTTTTTGGATGAATTTGGATACTTTTTGGAAACTTTTTGGAAACTTATTTGAGTATAAGTTGCATTTCTATGGAATTCCATGGTTAACTAGTTTGCCCGGTTGAACCATCCGGTACAACCCGGTTCAACCGATTGAACCATTTATGAGCAAAATCTGATGCAACTAAAATACCAGTTTTTAAAACATTGATGTTAACGACCAAGTTACCTAAATGAAAAAATAAATAAATAAATTTGGGCCCTCTTTAAATTTTAGAACATATGTCATTTGCGGTCGTCTATCCTACATCTACATGGTTACACATCCTCAAAATCGGCCTTGTAGATTGCTACTAACATGAATAGGATGTTTGTGGAAAATTTACCTTGCTTGAAAAATATTTAGAAACAAATTCCAAAAATATTTTAAGTTTTTTATTTGAAAGGTGCACAGTCTGCTTTCACCATCTAAGTTTAAAAACACATAATTTAGGGTTATCTTATTCGTCAAAAAGTTTTATAGGTCATAATAGGTTATGTAGAGAACAATGAAATTATGAAACATGTCACAAATAAACCGTTACGCAGAAGCTTTTATTTAACCCTAAAGGGTATACAAAGGGTGCGATCATACAAAACACATGTTTTAAAAGAGGCCTAAAATCTTTATTTTTCAGTCAAAAATCATAGGTAGACTAACAAAAATAAAAATCAAGGACGTTACATATTAAAGAGTTACAAAAATCTTTACAATTAACAAAAAAAACTGAACAAAAATTAACAAAAAGCCTAGTTAACTTAAATTCGTTACAATTTAAGGTTTTATACCCTTGGTTAATCGAATTAACCAAAATCGAACCAAATCAATCATATGTTTAGGCATTCTCAACTATTTAATTTTCATGTATATATATAGCCTTTATACTTTGTTTTAGTTTCTTTTTATCTCTTTTGTATCCTTGGTAATCACCTATTTGAATCTTGTAATTAACCTTCTAAATTAAATAAGTTAATATTAACCAAAAGAAAAGATGTTTATACTCAATATATAGTCAACTTGCTTAATGTTCATAACTTTGCTCATGTAACCGACGCATAAAGATAACTAGATGGAAACTTTGAACCGAAACAGAAGAATAGTTAAATTGGACAATTTATCGAAGCCAAACCAAAACTGAACCTAAACTGTGAAAAAAATGAATCTAGACCACCGCTCGGTTACTATTTCGGTTATGATTTCTAAAAATTCAATGGTTCGTTATTGTCAGATTCAATAGAGCCTAAAGGTGGACCCAATTAAGTACAACTCTATATTGGGGCGCGTTATTTGGACACCCACTGCGGATCAGTCAACACCTACCCTATCTATACGAGCCGTAAAGGGCTTTACGGGCCCGTAAAGCCGTCAGAAAATGTCAGTGAGATGTCTGGCGGCTGAAAACGGAATACGAGCCGTAAAGGCCTATACGACTCGTTTTTAAACCTGAAAAGAAAATAAGTTTTGTTTTTCCACCCGATATACGTACGTGTTTAACTTATTTGAAACATTGTAATTGTCTAACTGTTTTAAATGGTTAAAACATATATTTTAACGTAATTATATTTAATCGCTATACGTACGTTTTTAACGTTATATATTAAACATATGATATATATATTATTATATATACGTGTTATAAAATCCGCACGTTGTTTGAATTCCGGTATACGTACGCGTTTAACGTTAATTGTTATATCATATCGTCTAGTTATTTAATTTTTAAGTTATAAATAATATCTGTTTATAATAGCGTATAATCGTACTTTGTTTTGAAATCCGGTATTTGTTAAATGCAACACGTACGGTACGTGTTTAAGTAACTTATAATATCGTTTAATTGTTCGAAAAAAAACGTAACCATTTTTAATCGTTTTGTTGTAAAATAATAAGTATTTTAACGTTATTATTTAATTATTTTGCCTATTTGTTTTGTTTGAAAAATATTTTAACATCGTGACGTTTGAAAAATATTTATTTAATCGTCTTGACTTTTGAATCTTGACCAATACCAACTTGGTGTCGGCATTGGATAATCTCCGGTAAGTTCAACCATTACAAAGTGGTTATCGTTAATAAATACGAATGACACAATACAATGTGGTTGGAGAAATTCAGGCGACGTCCATAGCGGGAAAATCGTTACAGAAGCGCCTAAGCTTATAAAAACCACAATCACACCAAACGCATTTGCAATCAAACGTCCGGTCTCCGGCATTTGCATCCAATAACGCCTTGGAGCAAATTCAGGTTTTGACCATTTCAAGGATTCTTGAATTTCGTCAGAAACACCAAGGAGGACGTTAATGTACACGTTTGCATTTTGGATACTCTCAGTCAGGAGTGCATGACGAATAGTTAACCATTCTGTTTCCGAAAGTCCTAATGCAACAGCCAGAGATCGAAAGCCACAGTTTCCGTCTGGAACAACGTCTTGTATTCTTGATATGTATGGGTTGAAGATGTCAGGAATGTGATCCTTAAACCGGTTAAAATTGTAAAGTTTGTTATCAGTTAAATGTGTTCATTATTGACCACACGCGACTTCCAACCACCACAACTTCTCTCGTATCTACCAATCAGCTCAAATTCACACCCAGTCTTCTTCGAACCAGTACGTCTAACTTTTGGTTCACCATGATACACGCCACCGCGATCGCATTTAAGCCACACTTTTATAACTACACCGGTTGCATTAGTTTTGCTTTGTCGTCTAACTAGCACATAACCATTTTCACGCCCTCTAGCAATCGCCCAATCAACAAGTTCATCAACACCGGCAAAAACCTGAAAAAAAAAATGTATAAGATTTTATAAACTAACAACCGTTAAACGAATAAGTTTGTTACCTGATCAGTTTCATAGACACACATATATTCATCACCGAAGTTGTTGCCTCCCATCGACATTGTTAAACCTTTACGAGTTTGAATTTGTTAAAGAACCCCAAAACCTAATTGTTTAGAAAATCAAATTGTTCCTGTCTGCGTTTTATTTTTTGATTCAAGTATTGCATTATAACGTATGCCATGAAGATATATATCAAACGATTAATTTACGCATACATCTATTACGTTAAGTCAAATAATTTGCGCTGCTCAAATTATTGGCGTTCAATACGGGCCGTAAAGGGCTTTACGGGGGCCGTATGTACTACGTGTCAGTCTGCGTCAGCCCTATGATTTGACGTGTCAGATTTTGTCAGAAATATTCGTTTCAATACGACCCGTAAAGGGCTTTACGGGCCGTATTGAGGGTGTCCGAGGATCCAGTCGGGTGTCTCCCTAACAGCCCCCCTCTATATTAGGGAGCCAGCAAAAATAAGCTAAAGGTATTTGACCTATATTTATAGGCTTTTAAAAACACAATTTGATTAAGTATGCAAAATTGATTATTTTATAGAGTAATTTTATTTGTTATTATCAATCAATTCTTATATATCATATTCAAATAGATGCGAATTGGAAAATAACCATGACACAGATCATGTATATCCTGCCATGATGGCAGCATAATTATATGATTATTCTGGTTTAATTAAGTTGGAATAAAACAATTCAATTTTTTTCCAAACATTAATAATCCAAAGCAAAAACTTAAACTCTCTGTAAAGAAATAAAATCGCATTTTGAGTTCCAATTCATTTAACTTTGCTGCCGGTTTAATTATCGGTTCCTTTTCTGCAGGGTCGATACTGAAACCAGAATCTGATAAAAATACCTTAAACTTAATGCATTTGTGACACGCATAAACCCAAGCAATCATGTGTGAAACTTGGTATAGGATTACTTTTTATTTTCTTTTTTAGAGAATATAAGATTTGGTGGTATCTCTATTTACCTAACTCAATTACCCGATAACATAATTCGTTTACCCTGGTTATCTATAAGACATAAAAATAAACAAGTTGTATCTAATTGAGCCGGTATACCCAAAGGGTATTTTACTATCCAGATTAAAGATTCTTGTAAAAACACCACGTGACATTCTCGTATTCTTAAAATAAAAGAAGCAATTACATGCATATAAAACTAACAATTAATGTTAATAATAATTTATATTGTTTACAAAAATACACTAATATAATGCTAGTAACTAATAATATCAATAATGTTATATACATATATACATGGTTTGTATCGTTTGAAAACTCGATCTTAAAGAAAAACCTTTAAACCCTATATGAGCCGTCCATTTGAAAATTTGAAAATAAAAATATGATCCACGTTAAATTTGAACAAAAATCAGCTTTGAATAAACAAATCAATTTTAATCATATGCTTATTTTCAAATATCAAATTTACAACCTAGTTAAAGTTTAAAGGTTTCTCTTTAAGATCGAGTTTTCACAGGATATAAACCACACATATATATAATATCCCTTCTTTTAAACTTTTATTTTTAAGTTTTTTAATATAAATAAAGGTATGACTAATATTTTTGTGAAACTTAGTACGAAATTTTGATAGGGATGAACGTCTTAGTGACAACAATATGGAAAAAAATTTGACCTTGCGTTACCAAAATAATTGGCATGCCCCTAATTGATTTGGGTTTTGTTTTATAGCTAACGTGTAAAATTTGGTTAATTGGTCAAGTATCTGAGTTTAAAATTCAATAAAAATATCAAATTTTAACTATAAGAAAATTAAATTATATAAGAACCATTAGTTGATAGTGATATATTTTTAACTATCTTTTGTAACGATATTATGACATCTGTTTTAAAAACAATATTTAAATTTATTTTTACCATACTTGTAACAATACACAATTTGCAGGTTTGTGCGAAGAAAAAGATCGAGATAAAACTTAAGGAGTTATTTTTAACATGTTCAGCATTATAAGCTGAAAAGAAGAGAAATTAAAAAAATATAAATAAATGAATTGTATGCAATTATCAAGTTGAATTATCTATACATATATGCTTAACATGTCAAGTATGCATGTCTTTATATAAGATAAGTTATGTCTGCATATGTGCATAAAATATTATGATTCATACATAATGCATTTGATTTGAAGTACTAATTTAATCAATTAATTATAAAATTATTCATCTGATAACAATTTTCTTAATTTATAAAACTAATATTATAAGCTTTAATTCATAAAACTCAAAAAATGTATATAAAAAATTATTTTAATTATTTAGATTTACAAAAACATTATAAAATTATAGAATTTCAGTCTATATAACTCGCGTAATGCAGGAGCCTATTACCTAATTTTTAATAAATTATTGAGTATATATATTTTAAACCCACGGATATGCTAGTTATCATAAATGGGTTTTGGGCCATGACAAACGTTTGTAATCGAATATGGTGTTTGTATTACCCGAATCCAGTTCAAATCCGACACATTGTCATTCATAACTTAGAAACACCGATCAATAAGCGGATTCTTCTTGTCAAAGTCGATCATATCTGGGAAGTTTAGATGTCAAAGTTTCGAACTTTCGAACTTGAATATGGTTACTTCATGCACTTAATTTACAGACGTCATGAATGTCTATATGTGAGTTTTAATAGATAGTTATTTGCATTTAACTGGACTCATAGAAAAACATATGGCTTCATCATAACACTCTTTGTAATGAGCATCTCTTACTTTGTTGGATCGGGTTATGTAATTCAACACTATACTTTCACAAGTAATCTTTTACTGAGTTTGATAGATACGGAAGATTCTATCAACTCAACTCACTCACACTTGCAGAACAAATATAATACACAAATAAAGTTGATTTCAAGGTTAAAGTATATTTTATTCAAATGCAAAATGAACAAGACTCTAAAGCTCAAGCACAAGCACACCACACACACACACACTTGCTAAGTTACAGATGAATGATTATATATAAAACCTCAGTTGTATCCTCATAGGGATACAAAGCCAGACAAAATACTAGAAACAAATGAATGCTAAAACTAGTATATGTTATGGTCACTGTTGTAAAAGTCGGTCTCCAAGGCCGAGTACTCTCCGAGTACTCGCTACAAGGAGTTGTTCCGAGGCCGAGTATTTCCTGAGTATTACCCGAGTACTCCCGCCTAGGGCCGAGTACTCTCCGATTACTCGCTCCAAGGATCTATTCCGACCTTGGAGCGCCTAGCGACTTTTGCAACCATGGTTATGGTATTGACATGCTAAGCAATATTAATTACAATTAATACGAAAGACTCCATTGACTTTTACAATAAATACCTAAACTACAAAAGCCATTAAATGCTTGGTATCTCTGTGGTTCTGACAAATCTCCTTTCCTGCTGATTATCATCGGAATGTCTTCTTTGTTGGTCTTGATGAGAGAAAGTAGATCTGATTATCTCTATAAGTGTCTGAAATCTTTGTCAGAGAAAATCTTCGGAAGTCTTTGTCTTTGAAAGCAGCTGATAGTTGTTCGGAAGCTCTGAGTGCTTTGAAGCTCTAAGTGCTGAGGAAGGATTCGGAAGCTTCATTCTTCTGTATAACTTTCAGAAGAAGATAATTATCCTTCGGAAGCAATAGTTCTTCCGAAGGTTAAGTCTTTCCTTCCGAAGGCTGTTTGTCTTTTGATAATCCAAAACGAGTTAAAAAGATGTTTTGATGAGCATTAGCCTTAATTGATCTTACATACTTCTTTTCTAATTACTTTTTCTTTGTTATTAGGTATCACATAATTGCCTTTCATTTAAAGCTTTACCTATGTAACGGCTACACCTACTACCTTTTTCTTTGATTTTTTTAAATATTTAATCAATAATATATATTATAATATTAAATGACATTGAGGGGAATAGTAAAATGGGTCCCACACACACAGATATATATATATACTTTGAAAATATTAAAGGTCTCACACACACATATATACATTGAAAATATTAAACAAATATATTTATTAAAATAGCGTGTGGGTTTTATGCATGTTTATTGAGTTAACCAAATAAACACATCTTATTAGTTTGAGTCACATTAAAGTAAATCTAAATGTGTATGTTTTTTTCTTTTTTAATTAATGTAGGGCCTACTTACATTAGTAAAAAAATTAAAAAAAAAAAGCCTTCATCATTAAATTTACTTTAATATGGTCCACAAAATAATAAAATGTAGTTATTTAGTTAACGAAACAAGGAAAGGTTAACAAAGGAACCAAACCCTATATATATATATATATATATATATATATATATATATATATATTATATATATATATATATATATAGGGGAAGGATATTTTGGAAACCTAGTTGAGATAAAGAAACTTTGAAAACTTGATTTGAACCATAGATCTTTACATTTGATGGTGTAGATTAAAAGTGAAAAAGTAGATTGGATATTTTTAGATTAAAAAAATTGAAGTTGGTACAATATAGTACAATAAGGGTATAATGGTAATCTTGGTTTTTGTACTTGATTAATAAAAAAGTGACAAAACGTACACATCATCTTTTTTTCCAACATTATCACCACTTTTCCCAATTAATTTTCAATTTTCTCTTTCTTCTTCCCCCCCCCCCCCCACCAAGACCAAGCCACGAAATTTCCATCCAATTCTTGTTGTTTCTTTGTCGCGATTTCAGCAAAGGAAACGAGAAACTGATACGCGATTTCAGGTACGCTGCTATTATCCGATAACAATTAAATATCGTTTTGATTAAGAAGAACCAGTTTTAAGAAAAAAATTTCTTAGCTATTGTCAAAATATTATATAAATGACTATTTCGATTTTATTTAGCAATGTGGGTACCAGTTTTTCGATGCTTCCAGCAACTTCATGTAACCGATCTGTAACACATGCTCCTGGAACTAGTTCGAACCTGCTTTAATCTTGTTCCAGCAACCTATTCGATCTTGTTCCATCCAGAACTTCGATCAATGACACTAAGCTTTGATAATGTGGCTAACGACAGATTTTGGGACGATTTATGTAAGAATCAACGGTTTCATCTACAGATTTGACATATGCATGTTGGTGTTACTATGTTGATGTTGTTGGTAAGTCGCGACTACAATAGATGAACATATACTTTTAGCACATTCATTTTTCGGATTGATTTTTTGATGCATTTTGTATTATGTTACATCGAAGTTACATCATTAAAAATTATTTCATTTACGTGTTGTTTATTTGTATTATGTTACATAGAAGTTACATGATTAATTATGCTAATTTATGTTTGCATGTGTTCTTAAATAATTTGAAGTTACTTTAATTTTGTTACATTTATTTAACATTCGTTGTAAATGTATGTAACATATATGTAGTATGGTTCCATTCTATTAATTTTATTTACGTAACTAACTGTTACATTAATATTGCATAAAAGTTACATATATGTAATTTTGAATGTCTTAGAAATATTTTCTTTTACATACATGTAACACTGTGTTACAAATATGTACACAAGTTAAAAAATGGATTTAAAACGGTTTTAGGTTTCACGTGACTTGAAACCTTCATTGTATTGTGTAAAATCACTGTAACAAGGTAAAAAAATGTTCAATTTTTAGGGCCGATTTCATAATTGAATTAAGTGCGTATATTTATTATGTAAAATCAATGTAACACGTACATTTTGAAACAAATAACCCAAAAAATGAAAGTCGCAAATGACCTATAATCGAAATATAATGTGTAACATCACTGTAACAAAGTAAAATTTGGAGCTATGATTGTTCAAATTTCGAATACGAAAATTCAATGTATCGAGCTTTTTTCGATTTTTCAAGCCGAGCTTTTTTCGAGCTTTTTTCAAGCGAACTTCGGGCGAGCCTCGAGCCACGAGTTTTTTGAACAACCCTAGTATTATGTTACATCGAAGTTACGTAATTTTAAATTATTTCAATTACGTGTTATTTATTTGTATTATGTTACATCGAAGTTACATGATTAATTATGCTAATTTATGTTTCCATGTGTTCTTGAATAAATTTGAAGTTACTTTGATTTTGTTACATTTATTAACATTCGTTGTAAATGTATGTAACATATAAAAACTTGAATAAATTTAAATGTATGTTACATTTATTTAACTTTGATTTCGATCATGTGGCTAACGACAGATTTTGTGACGATTTATGTAAGAATCAACGGTTTCATATACATATTTGACATATGGATGTTGATGTTATCTTATTTTTAATTTTAAAATAAAAAATGCATAGACATCTAAGGAGATTACTATTGTTGATGTTGTTGGTAAGTTGCGAATACAATGGATGAACATGCACTTTTAGCATATTCATTTTTCGGATTTATTTTTTGATGCATTTTGTATTATGTTACATCGAAGTTACGTAATTCATAATTATTTTAGTTACGTATTGTTTATTTGTTTTATGTTACATCGAAGTTACATCGAAATTACATCATTAATTATGTTAATTTATATTTGCATGTGTTCTTAAATAAATTTGAAGTTACATATTTTAGTTACGTATTGTTTATTTGTATTATGTTACATCAAAGTTACATAATTTATAATTACTTCAGTTATGTATTTTTTACTTCTATTATGTTACATCGAAGTTACATATAATAAAGTGATGTCAGTGAATTTTTTTATTGAATTAAATAAAAATATTAATTATTACATAGTCAATAAATATATTAGATTCTAAAACAAACTTATGGATTAATTATTACTAACATTGTAAAAAATGTTCAAATTTTTAAGAACGGTTTCAAGGATAATGTAACCGCATATATATATAATGTAACATTAATGTAACACGTATATCCTGCAACAAATAACAAAAACAAAAGAAAGATGTAAACAATCTGGTACTAAAATTTATTGTGTAAAATCATTGTAACAAGGTAAAAATTGAAAACACACATGAATACATGATTGTTCAAATTTCGGTTGCGAAAATTCAGTGTGAGAAGTTTCAGGTTGCATTAAAAAACCAAAAGAGTACAATAATACAATTGATGGAAAGTTTTGCATTTTAAATTATGAAATAAGTAATGATATTTATTATACAGTAATTAAAAATTAATATAAAAATATACACATAAGTGTAATATGTTTCAACTTGCAAGATATTAAAAAAAACAAAGTATATAATGTAACATCAGCGTAACATGTTTCAGGTTGCAATAATCAAAGAAAATAATAATGAAAAAGAAACGAAGAGATCAAATATCAAATACAAATATGTAAATTATTAAATTATATTATACTATGTAAGTGATTTCTTGACTATTTTAGGTTATAATACACAAGTACAATTTAAAATATATGATTAATCTTTTTGAAAAAACAAACATTAAATACTTGTGCACTACCTTTATACATGTCAACTTATCAATATTTTTTAACTTTTGTTTTAATGAGAGAAGCCCACGATTCATCAATTAAAGTTTTTTTTTCAAAATTATAAATTGATAAACAAAATAATATGGTTTCAGCAACTCTGTGTAAACTGGATGTAACAATGTAATTTTTTCATGATTTTTAATTGTTTGAAATATTATATATATGTATTATTACACAGTCAATTGATGTAAATTAAAAAAAAAGAAATATTAAAACTATTTGATAAGTAATAATAAAAATATAGGATAAACAAAAAAGATAGAGAAATAAGCTCGAAAAACGTAACATTGATGTAACATATACAAAAGTTATATAAAGCCAGCATGCATTTGATTTCAATAGGAGCAAAAATGATGAGAAAATCAAAGCGGAAAAATATTTAAAAAGTGGGAAAACAAATGGTGGGAAAAACAAAAGGTTTAGAATATTTAAAAATTAAATTATTTTGTTTTAGAGCTGAAATTGTACACCGTAACTTTGATGTAACACGACAGCAATTATATATAACCAGCAAATTGTTAAAAAATCAAATCAAGAATTTTTTCGTGTGTGAAAAAAAAAAGAATATTTAAAAATTAATTTTTTTTGATTATTATTTAAATTTGATGAGAGAGAATGTGGTTGTATATTTTAAATGATAGTACAAAGTACAATTTAAAATATATGATTTATCTTTTTGATAAAGCAAACATTAAATGTTTGTGTACTAGCTTTATGTATGTCAACTCAACAATATTTTTTAACTATTTTTTTAAAAAGACAACGATTAATGAATTAAAGTTCTTCCAAAAATATAAAATGCTAAACAAAAAAATATGGTTTCTACAAATATGTGTAAACTGAACGTAACAATGTAACTTTTTAATGATTTTTATTTGTTTGAAATAATATATAAATGGTGAGAAAAAAGGTGGGAAAATTAATATAGTAAAAATCGTAAATTTGATATAACAATTAATCGGTTGTATACAATAAGGAAAAGACAAAAAGATTAATATAGTAAAATTTATGGTGGGAAATCAAAGTGGGTAATATTTAAAAAGTTGGGGAAAACAAAATGGTGGGAAAATTAAAGATGTGAAAGTAAAATGTGGAAATAAAAGGTATTAAATTTTAAAAAAATGAAAATCTTTAGTTTTTTTATCAGAAATAACATGACGTAAATTAGATGTAACACGAACGCAAGTAGTATTATGTAAATAAAAGACGAAAATATTCATGTAGGGGGAAATCTGGTGGGAAAATGGAAGAGGGGGAAATTTAAAAAAAATATTTTGTTTATTATTTTAATTTGATGAGAGAGAAGGTGGTAAATTAATAAAATAGTGGGTGATAGTACAAATGGAGTAAAAGACAATTGTGCCCTTGTATTTAATAATTTAAGTAAATAGAAATAATGATGTGGCAAATTGTGGACCAAGTATTGGGTTTTTGAAGTTTGCACATCTCAAGTGGGTTTCTATAATATACATGCCCTATATATATATATATAGGGTTTGTATCCTGTTAAAACCCAATCCAAGAGAGGATACTTAAACCCTATCTAGATTGTTGATTTGGAATTTTGAAAATAAAAATGAGGTGCACATTAATATGAATAAAAAATTTGGTATTGAATAAACAAGTCAGTTTTAATGTGGGTTAATATGGACCACGTATTTATTTTCAAGATTTCAAACTAACGACCCAAATAGGGTTTAGGGGTTTTATCTCTAGGATTAGTGAAAAAATGTGGTTCTTTGTACGGCTTTGGTAGTGTTCGGAAAAGGTAACTGTTATTTGTTCGTTTTCATAGAAAATCGATGTGTGCTTAGAGATTTGGGGTTTTTTTAATTCAACCAATTGGTTGCCGATGAGAAGGATTTAATTAGTGATTTTTTTTATTATTTTCGTAACATATTTGTATGATTTTATGTTTTTATGAGAAATTTGTATAGAATTCGTGATAAAAGATTTGATTTTGCTATGTAACATATGCTTCTGCAAATGACATATAATACCCGTTGTCAAGAGTGTATTATGATGACCCGCCGCAACGTGCGGCGGGTATAAACCTAGTTAGAATAAAAAGAAGAAAATAGAGAAAAAGAAAAAAGAAAAAAAAAAAAAAAGAGGGACTTGAAACTACAAATGATATATTGATGGTATCATTTTAAGGTTTATAATTGGAAATTGCTTAGATATTTATTAAAAACGTGCGTCAAATCACTTTCAATATTGATCGATGGTACGTTAAATCACTAATCATATAATCTTACGAGAAAGCAAGAACAAGCATATATGGAAGATTATATTAATTTGGAACACCAATTAATAACTCAATATCATCCAATTAACTTCTTGTTCATGTATGCTTGTTGCTCATAACCAAGTTACAACTAACGATTTGTCCTTGGAGATTGGAGGTTAAAGGTGTGCAAACCGACGTATGTATGTAATTATTTATTTTTAGGAACCAGGCTTTCAAGTTCACTTGAACCGGTTTTTGTAAACAACCGGGAAGAAACTGAAACTGAAACTTAAACAGAAACTGGAACTGGTTATAGGTTTGGACATCCTTATGTGCTTGATTGTTTTCTTACATATGTTGTCTTAATATTTGATTTGATATTTCGATTAGTTTGTTCTATGAGATTTAAATCATTATATTTATTTCTTGCCTATTGGATAATTATTTTAATCACTACTAGACGAATTTTTTATTTTTTTTTTACATAAAGGGACATTACAATATCATGAACTTACCTTTTATTCATACTGAGATTATAGTATTTGCAAGTAAACGTCAATATAACAAGTTTCATATAAATTAACCATTATAGGATATATGCACATCAGTATATTATATTGATTTTATTAGTACTGCTAGTCATCAGTTAGGGCTGTAAATGGATCATACAGACCATTTTTCATGTTTGTTTGTTTAACTTTTAACTTATTCACGAACAATTCATGAATGTTAACCAAACATAATTTCTTATTTGTGTTCGTTCATTAAGGAATTAAACTTATTCACAAACGATTTACGAACGCAAACGAACACATATTATTTAAACAATAAAAAATCAACATTCTTAAGCTCAAGCTATATAGATAATCTTTTATATAAATATAAGAGTAAATTACGGTTTTGGCCCCTATGGTTTAATTATTTCAGCCCAAAATATAATCTTCTTTCAATTCAGCCTATGTGGTTTACAACTAACGTTTTTTTGCCCCCAACCATATTTAGATTTTGGGCCAAAACCGTTATAATAGTTAAGTTTGAGGGGCCAAAACCGATAGTTGTCTAAACTATAAAGGCTGAATAAATAGAATATTTTATTTTGGTAAAAAATAGTTAAAATACTTATACTACAGGGGCTAAAACCGTAATTTACTCTAAATCATGGTTGTAGAAGTCGCTAGGCGCTAGTCGGGCGGCGAGGTACCGCTTAGGGATTAATCGGGATTAATCGGCGCTAGGCGGATTGGAATTTTTATATGTAATTTTACAAATATTTAATATATACACACATTAATATCAATAATATAATAGAATACTTCAAATATATTAAAAAATAAACTTAAACATACTAAGTGAAGTATTTCAAATTACAAACTTAAACACAAAATTCAGAGTTTATGGATGGATTACGATGTTTAGTGGCAGGGTTCAACGTTTCAGATGTTGGATTTGATGTTTTAGAGACATATTACGTATTTGGGGTTGAGAAATGTCTCGAATAATCATTTATCTGGTCATTTTTACTCGAAAAAAGCCAAAAAAACTAAAAAAACAAAAAAAAACCAAAAAAAAAAAAAAATAGGCCGCCTAGGGCAAAAATTACAATGAAGCCGGGCGCCTAGCGCCTAGGCGGCCGCCTAGGCCGATTTTTACAACCCTGCTCTAAATATAAAGTTAAATTATATGATATTAAGCTAAAAATAACTTAAATATTAAATATTGTATTACATTAAATATAAAAAAATTTAGAATATGCAACATTTTTAATGAATAAATATAATAAACAAACTTAACGAGCACATTACCGAACATTCACAAAAACAAATGAATGAACACGGCATTTGTTCATGTTCATTCATTTAACTATACGAACGAAATTTCTTATTCGTGTTCGTTCATTTATTAAACGAACGAATACAATCAAACTTTCCGCCAAACGAACATTCACGTTTGGCTCGTTTACAGCTCTTGTCATCACAAAGGCAATAGCGGTAGTAGTTAAGATGGCAAATAAAGTTATTTTTAGATGAAATCCCAAACAGGGCCTAATTTAAGTTAAACGTTAGTAAAGGTTATAATAATTTAGGATTTCCAATGTGTGTCGCAAAGAAAGTAATTAACGAACAAATCAATTATCACTATATGAGTTAATAGTTATACACTGAAATCACAGGGTTTAGTGATCTGCTGGACAATAAAATGTTAATTTCACTTTTATTAATAAAAGTAAGTTAAAAGTTTAATTATTTTCTAAATAAGGAAGGTGAATATAAAATGAGAAATAATTTAAAGCAGACATATGATATTTTTTTAAAATTAATAAATAGTTTTAAAGATGTAAAATTTTCTTATCAAAAATACCTAATTTACATTTTAGAATATAAAATGCAACACAACTACACAAGACATTTGAATATTTTTTCCTTTATCAAGATGTGTATCCTGTATCCATTATCATCCATCTAAGACACACTCTTTTTCATTGGGCCGAATCAATGTTTCGGGTCCAATTAAACACATGCAAATAAGAAATAAAAAATAAAAATAAATTAAATTAGAGTTTGTTTATAAAGTTAAGGCCTTCAAATTCTTGCTTTGATGTGCTTGTTTGTAACATATTTCAATCAAAACCGTTCACCCAAATGATCATCTTAAACCTTTTGAACCACCTCTATTTAAACCGGGTCAGTTTTTAACCAACCAATAAAACAACCAGCAAGTGGTTAAACTAGATTTTACAATAAAAGATTAAAATACGGTTTTTGTCCGTGTCGTTTAATTGTTTTCACTATTTCAACTCAAAATATAATCATTTATTGATGCAGCCCATCTTGTTTAAACTAATAATTTTGGCCCTAACCATAATTATTCTAATAATTTTGGCCCTCAGCTAGTTATGCTTAGATGTTAAAACCGTTGATTCTTTATATTATAGGAGTTATATTGGTAAAAGTTCTATTAAGGGTTATTATAATTAAAATAGTTAAATTACACTGGCCAAAACTGTAATTTACTTTAAGGCTTTGTGTTATGGTGTGTGATGGGGGCGTGAGAGGGGCCGGTGACGCCTCGGTGACGCCCTTCCCCCATTACACTGGGGCGTGAAGAGGGGCTTGAGGGGCATCACCGGGTGAAAGAAGAAAAAAGGGGAAAAATGATGAAAAAGGGGTGATGATGTGGAGTGATATGGAAGTGATGGGAGAATGATGGATAACATAGGAAAAGATGATGTTGAGTGATAAGGGGGTGTTGGTTGATAATGTGGCGCCCACGTGACGCCTACGTGACGTGATGGTGGTCATTGCATAACACATAGCCTAACATCTCTATCTCACATTAAAAGATAAAAAGTAATTTTATACTTTATTTAAATTAGTTATATATACATAATATTTTTTACATCATTCAAAACTGATCGGATCTTTTCACAGGGCTGACGTGTCTAACCGAGTCACCCCCACAAGTAATCAGCTGCATCAAAACCCGTGAAACTTTCATCCTCCCGCTACCAAGTTCATCCTCGGCCGTCCGATCACTGCCTCTCGATCCATTAACCGCCTCCATTACCTCCGAGCTTGAATTCGACGGCGGAGATGACGGTACATCTTCCGATCTTAACTCCACCGTCACCGGATTTTGAGGCCTTTGGTCGCTGGTCTGTGTCGCCGCATCAGGGGCGAATTTGGCAGCGAGCTCTCTGTTTGACTCGCATTTAGTGACCAGGTGTTCATGTGGGTTGTCAAATGAGCTCCATGATTGGTTCCGTCTTACGACCATGGGCTCGGGTTGATTTTGAGGCGCGTGTGTTTGGTGAAGCTCTGATCCTTTGAGGATGTAATCATGGCTGTTTGACGGTTGAATCAAGTCGTATTCTGAGGCATCGTGCCATACGTAGCCGTTTTTGTAGCTCCTGATTTTATTCGAGAAATTTACATAAGTAAATGGAAAAACATAATTTATGCTAGTTTAAAACTTATGTACGGTAACAGATAAAAATAAAATTATACACATGTCACAATTTTAAACATTTTTATGGTAACTTTCTGGTATTTCTCTTTTATTAAATACATAGACACCAATAAGGCATTGTCTCAATAGTACCCCAAGTTTCCTCCTAATGAGAGGTCTTGGGTACAAATCCCTTCCGCAGCGAAAAAGGGGTCTGAGGGGGTTTCCCAGTGAGGTTTCCTCCTGGGCTGGTTGTAGTGGCTCATGGGAGGTTTAGGTAACTAGATCTTGGTGACATGGCCTGGAAACAGTGGGTTCACACGATTGAGACCTTCGCCATTCAAAAAAAATTAAATACATAGACATTAAATGATAATTAAATTATATTTCAATTAAAAAGTTTTTAACATGTGTAAGTTTAAAAATCAAACATTTAATAACGAATGTTTAAAAAATATAATATTATTATTAAAAGTTTTAGCTTTTATGCAATTTTATTCATATTTTATATAAGTAAACCCATTAACTTAATTGCACTTTTGATCCTTTATTTTACACAAATTTCAGGAATAGTCATTTATGTTTCAAAATGTCAATTCAGTCTTTTAAGTTTTCAAATATTGTAAACTCGGTCCTTTTTCTGTTAACTCCGTTAAGTACTAATCAAATAAAGAACCATATCTAAAAATTATGTAAACATAAATGACTAAAAGTAAAATTTACTCGATTACTTATAAGAATTTTTTTGACATGTATGCCCCCATTATGTTACTACTTAACGAAGTTAACGGAGAAAGAACCGATTTTACAACATTTGAAAACTTAAAGGACTGATTTTGACATTTTGAAATATAAAGGATTATCTCTGAAATTTTGTGTAAATACAAAGGATCAAAAGTGCAATTTACTCTAAAATTTTTATTGATACACCGGAAACTATCCTAACACCTTAACATATTTTGGCTTAAGAATGTTGGGTAGTTTCTTAATAACAATTAAGAGTCTATCTCTTAATGATTAATGTCAATTTAATGGTTAAAAATAACCTTGCATCTTAATAATTCAAATATAACATTAAGAGATATTATTTTAACCATTCAATTTTAATATTACATCCTAATAATTAAAAGACGTATCATCTATTAAAAGTTAAGCTTTTAATAATCATTAAAATATTACTAAACAACCCAAAGGTCGTAAATCAAGTTGTTTAAGTAGGAATAAAGCAAGTATATAAACAAAATATTTGTATTTTTTTTTATCTATTTATTTATTGGATAATTTGTTGAAGAAGCCGGACCCGGCCATAAATTCTTACGAATGAGGTTCGAATCTAGTTTCTTTGAATTTTGTAAGAAAATGAGTTACCGTTTGTAAGACCATGAATACATGCTAGCCGTTCCTGTTCCTCTGTAACAATTTAAAGTCTTCATCACATCTGCGAAACCAAATTAAATAGTCCATCAATCAAACCAACTTTTTTAGAAAAAAAAAAAAATCAAAAAATTCCCTGCAAATTCAGCACGTAAAATGGTGAATTACCTCTGAGATAGAGCCCATGTGAAGAAGAAAGGGGAACATGGATGAGATGAGGATGATCAAGGTGACCGTTCCGAGACAGGTAGTACAGAACCGGAACTTTTCCGGCCGGTGGTGCTGTCACCGGACCCCGGCCGTTGATGGTCGAACCACTTTTAGTATTATTGCGTGTTCTGGAACCTGTCGCCATTAAAACACAATGAAAAGCTTTGTTGAAGGAACGTTAATTTATACACTGGTGTGATCGATGAGGTAAGTGTCTAAGTTGGGGTTTATAATTTTTTTTATTAATTTAATTATTTATTTTTAAACACGGACGACACAACACCTACTGATAAAGCAAACCGAATATTCTTTATATGAATTAAATCTATGAACCTTGCAATTTGGGTTTGGTAATTTACGCAGCAAATTTTTTATTTTATCGTCTCACCGGTAGGATACGCCTCGTATCAGAGATGCATAATCATCAAAACACATTGATTCGATAGTAATTGGTATATTATACGTCTTATATATGACATATATGAGATGTAAACGTATACGAAATGTATAGTAGTCCGATCATTAATAATAAAATAGAGGATGCCTGTTAAGAATGTGAGAATAACAAACTTATTTTTTTAGAGGGATAAGCATGTAACTCTTAATTTTTAGAGACACAAGTAGAGGTGCGTAAATCGGGTTTTTTTTTTAACCGGTTCCAGTTTCGGGTTTCGACCGGTTCCGGTTTTGGTCGGGTACAGGTGAAACTAGTTCCGGTTTTCCCGGTTCTGGTTTTGGTTTTAATTTGTCTAAAAAACCGGACCCGTTTGTAACAATCGGTTTGGGTATGACCGGTTCCGGTTCAGGTTGCCGGTTCCAGGTCCGGTTTTTTTGCCCACCTCTAGACACAAGCATAGCCATAGTGTAACAGTGGGTATGTTATTTTCAGAGACACCACACCTACTGATAAACTAAACCGAATATTCTTTGTATCAATTAAATCTATGAACCTTGTTTTTTTGGTTTGGTTACTTACGCACTCAATTTTTTTATTTCAACATCTTATCGATAATGATTGATCTTTTATACGTCTTATATATGATATATACGAAGCGTATAAGCGTATATGAAACATATACATGCCCAATCATTAATACTAAGATAGATGATGTTATGAATGTAAGAATAACAAAAGCTTATTTTTATAGGCATAAGCATGTAACACTTAATTTTTAAAGACACATGCATAACCAAAATGTAACAGTGGGTATGCTATTTTTGTCATGGTGGGAGTAAAATAAGTTTTTAGATTTTGTTATCAAGGTTATACGTACACAAATTCTTGTTGTTTATGATTAGTTATGATAAGACTACTCACTACATGATATTTTTCTTTAGCCCACACACAAACAGGGAGAAGTGACATAAAAGACGTGACATTTACTCAATGACGGATTCAGGAACTTCTTTAAGTTGGTTCATTATTTTCAGACGTTTTAACTAAATAGAACCGAACATAAAATTTCCGGGTCGGATTGATGGTTTGGGTTTTGTAATGTTCTTCACGTAATAACAGTGTGATATATTAAGTCAATGACTAAAATTAAAAAATGTCGTCATTAAAGAGTTCGAAGGTACTGAGTGCATTTTCGTTTTAGATTTCTGAGCTACAGAACAAGCGGAAGTCAAGGGGTCAAGTGCCCTTGCGGGGTCCAAGGTGGTGGTTGTGCTGGCTATTCAGCATGCATGGATCAAGTGGGCAACACCAATTTTAGGGTTCGGAGCAACGCCGAGAAACCTAAACGAAATATGCTAAGTCTGTATGATCAAAATTAACAAGAGGGTTTAACCACTAATAACTAACATTTTACTTGCTAAGCTTATATATCGGGAAAGTGATGTTAACACGATAATATAGAAATTTAATCATTGATTATCTAGATTTTTGTAACAAAGATCGCTTGTCTCAACCAAGTTGATAAATTGATGTGAAAATTACATTAAAAATTCACTCTTAAAAATCTTAATATGTTCATCTAAGGACTCACCATATTGTTTAACTCTATCGAAATTTTTTTCCTACTAACGAGTCGAAGCACGGTGGGATCTCTTGAACCCACTCCCCTCTACCTACATCCGCTCATGCATTTATTTGATAGAAGTTTTGTCTCTTATGTAGTGACGGACTTAGAATTTTGTCATGTGATGTTATGTTTTTGCAATAATATTATTTCTAGTAACTTAATTTTATTATTTTTTGAACGTGGCCGGGTGGCATGCCAAGTTGGCTCAAATTTTGGGGTAATTTTATAATTAAATATGGTTATAGACTTATAGTTTATAGTTAAACCATAAATAAAAACATGATTCCTCTTGGATTCAAAACTTAGACCTATATTAAAAGACATGTTTCTTACAATAATAATTACACCAACTTCAATTTTAAAGTCATAAACTTTTTTCAATTATATTTATAGGGTCTTATGGGGTCAAATGAAATATCACAGTATACGTTTTATTGACGAGCTGATATTCAAACCATTTAATGGATCATACTATTTTAATAGTTAAAAGATAACCTTAAATATGAATGTTTAAAATGTGCCATTAAAGGTTAGTTGATTAACCATTCAAAGGCTATGAATATTAAGATGTAGCCTTTTAATGACTAGGGGTGTTCACGAGCGAAACCGAGGCGAGCTAGAGGTCAGCTTGGACTCGGCTCGGATTGTAAACCGAGCCTGTAATCTTGGCTCGGACTCGGCTTGTTTTTGGTTCGGCTTTTATATAATAAATTTAATATTTGAATTGCATTTATCTCAACTCGGCTCGATTCGTTTTTGGCTCGGTTTTTACATAAGAGAAGATGTGTGAATATGTGAAACTAGGAATTAAGAATATGATTTAGGATTTAGGAATTAGTGGTTCACGTGATAATTGAGATTCATTTTGTATTTACGTCCTCTTTCCTTTTTTTTTTTTAATTTTTTTAACATAATTACAAAATAACACCAAACTATATTTATTATTGAAAGTAACCTCATAGTTTTATATTTTAGTATAGCATGTTGTGCAAACGAGCCGAGCCACGAGCCAAGCATACAAGCCGAGCAACGAGCGAGCTACGAGCCGAGCCATCCTTGGCTCGGACTCGTCTCGGTTACAAAACGAGTTGACTCGGTTACAAACGAGTTTTATCCGAGCTGATCTTTATCCGAGCTTTTTCCGAACGAGCTACGAGCCGAATCTGAGCTTTGAGTTTTTTGGATAGCTCTATTGATAACTATTAATAGACTATCAACAAAATTGTACAAAAGTATAATTAGTTTTAGTAGTTTAATAGGTAAGGGTAAATGGATTTGTCGATGAAAAAAATAAATAATAGTGTAATAAAACAAATCTCTATTGCTCAATTCTTAATTTTCAATTAAAATTCTGGGCTATGTTCATAGACCCTGAAAGAATGTAGGTGATGTTGATTACAAACTCATGAAGAATTTTTAGGGTTTAACAAAAAAAATTCGTAGGCAATGTTGGTGAATGGTACTTATAAACTTTATAATACTTAAACCCAAATGTCTGGTATTTTAGTGTTATAATCTCGATCATCATTATATTAAATTGCATTCTAAATAAATATTATACTGTTTTAATTAAATAAAATAAAATGGTAAAGTAGGAAAAAATTAATCTTTATTAAGAAAATCACAAATAAAATCATTAGCAAGCAAATAGCGTTAGAAATTGTATACCACCAAAAATCAAGCTACAATTAGAAACCGACGTAAAATTTGGAAACATTGTAAACCTGTAACCTTCAGAAACCATCGAGCAAACCAACGAAAACACCATGTAACGGTTGAAAACTGTCATTTAGCCATCTCAACTGCCTGTTTTAAATAATTTAGATGTCATTTTAAGATGATTTAACAGTAAAGAATAATCCCAACTAACCAACGTCATTATGTATAATTATTATGACTAGAAAACCAATAATTAGGAAACTCCATCGTACTTAGTGGCAAGTTGACCATTAAAAAGTAGTGAAAAATGCGAAGTTGCAACACACAGTTGTAACTTCATTTATGATTTTTTTTTCATCAACCTTAGAGAAAAATACAAGTGACTCAACTTGATAAAAAAATAGTTAAATTAGAGGCCCACGTTAATTTATATGTTTGGAACCATTTTGCCACGTATAAAACTCATGAGTATGGATACTATGTGAAATATGAATTTGAATCTCTTGAAAGGTGTGTAATTATGTAAAGACATATAGTTTCCGTATTAAAAAAATAATAAAAAAATAAAGTAACTAAAGCAAGATGACATATGTCAAGTGGATATAAAATAGTTTATTAATGTCACAAGCCAATAATAAACACAGAAGGAGACAAAAGTCATATGGATGTGTTATTTTAGAAGAAACAAACGTTGTCTGAGAGACTATGCGAAGAATGAATTAATGCCATAACTACCACCGACATTGAAAAGAATTCATGTTCTCAAATTAATTTACGTTCCTTCCCAAAAGGATGTTACAGTTTTCAGTGTACAAACCAATAATTAATTAATGATGCTTGTTATGTATACATGGGCATGAATGCATATATACATGCATGTATGTGATTGACATGTCTAGTGGTATTTTGATTGTGTGATAAGACTCAGAATCCAAATAATTTTGAGTTTGAATCCCACAAGGATTTTCTTAAAATATTGAATTTTCTCGAGAACTGTTGACTTGGTGGTAGATATGATTGAGTAATACTACTGGTGGCATTATGATATTCAAGTGATCCGTCAGTTATCCAAAAATTAGTCATTCAAAGAAAATGTATGTGCTTGAAACCTACATGGATGTATATTGTTACTCGATGGGTGGTACTAAGGCTGACATATTAATAACATGATACGGCATGACTTTAATATATATAATGTCTAAAACAGGTTAACACATTAACACTTGTTAATTATTATGTTTAAACAAGTAAAAACTCTCTAACCTGTTAAGACATGTTTACAATTTAAATTTTAAAGTAAATAATACAATAAAAAAGGTTGGTAGCTTATCATCTTCTAAGACTTTTAATTCTCTAATCCCATTTTCTTAACGGGTTCCTTAACATAATATTCTTTAACATATTATTTAACGAGTCATTTATAGTATTAACCATCAACATGTATCTTAACGGATTACTTCGTGTTAATCTGTTTTAAACCGGTCGTGTTCGTGTTTGGAAAACTAAACATATATAATAATTTTTCATATCGTGTTCATGTCTACACATTTAATGTTTTGTTTCTTAACGTGCCGTGTCAGACCCGTTATGACCGATAAAAAAGTGAAATGTTTTAGTTTATATTATAATTTAAATTTATATGAAAAAGTCATAAATATTTAAAAATTAAGATGATTGTTATTATTACTATTATTGTCATCGTTGTTATTGACTTACGTTGCTTTTGTTGCTAATTTTATTATCATCAGTGTTGGCCTCAATTAATTTATTTGGAGTCAAGGGCCTAAGGTTGTCAAATGTTTAGGACCCCAACCGTTTGAGTTATGTTCGGATTATCGTATATGTTATTTATTTTGAGGTTTGAATACAAAAAATAAAAAATGTCACACCCAGACCGACGACGGAATATGCAGGGGCGTGATTTGATATTGTTCATTAACTCATGAAACTATGTTAAAATTTGAATAATTAATACATCCATTTAATAAATAATCAATCAATTCATTCAAACATCCTTCAATTTGTCATTACAAAAATTTAAAATAAACCATGCATTACATTGAAAAGTCTATACAATTCTTTCAAAATTTAAACTAGGTCACTAAGCCTATCTTATGTCTTCATCATGTTTTCTTAGCCTATTATATATGTAAAATAAGAGTTTGTCAACTATTTGCATAGTTGGTGAGATCACACACATAGTTTAAATAATACATATAAAAATGATGCAAACTATAGCCTAAGTAGATAATGTATCATAAACATAACATGGATATACGTTTGAATAAATGGAATGAATAAACGAATAACCATAGCTTGTATCTAAACAAGTATCATTACAACCTATTAGTTCAAGTATGACCATACTATAAATTAACAGTTGTAATTCAATAAGTTTGCTAAGTGTATTTTTCACCTTTTTCACACAATGACAAAAGACAATGCGAAGATGATATCTAATACATCTTAGGCTACTAAATACTAGCTTGCTTGACTAGCGACACACATAAAATCAACACATTGTATAAAGCATAGCATCCAACACATAAAACTAAGTAGGTCTAAGGTTTGCATCATTATTTGAATAATTGTTAGAATTGAATAAGTTTGAATATAACATGTATAACATCCCAAAAACAAAAATGTAAAAGAGAGTGTGAACACTTGTTTGAATGCTTAGCTAGTCCATAATCCTTGAATAATGAATAAGAAACAAAGGCTATCTACTCACCCTAAAGTTTGAGTAACAAGTCTTAGCATCTTAAATTTCAAAGTTCAAGAACATAAACTATGACATTTTAATGGAAGTCCTAGTTGAAAGAATCTATGTTTGAATAGATATCTTGAAATATTTGTATTCTCGTTATATTGACCTAATAAATAGAATATCAAATATTTGTTTAATTTATCAATATTGTTGTGATGTATAAATAAACTAAGAATAATATTTTTGAGAATATTTATTTATTATTATACCTATAAGTTTGTATGATAAATAAAATAGAATATTAAACATTCTAACTATTTATTATTTGTATTAAATTCCTAAGAATAGTGTTTCAATTTATTTATTTCAAAATGTATTATATTCATTTTAAATATCTTACACAATTATTCACAATAATTATGAAACTTACAACGATGATACTTCTTACTCAGTGATGATTTTTTTGCAAACTCATAAAAGAAGAAAAGCGTTGTATATGTGTTGCAATGACGTTTAAAAAAAATACTAGATCAGGCTTCATCTTTGAGGAGTTATTTGGGTTAAAGCTTTGAGAGTGGGTTGTTATTTGAACAATTCCATATATATACAACACCCAATTTAACTGTTTTTAATGTAACAATATTATACTCGTTGAAAAGATAAAAATATTCTTGATATTAGGCCATCTGTAATACCCACCCCACTGAAATTTTCTACCACGTCGTCATCCCACTGAAAATCTTAAAACCCTTTAAGGCTATGTGCAGCGCCTCCCCCGCCCGGCCAGCGGGGTCTCACCCTTCAGTGGGGTGTAGCGGGAACACCGCCCCCCAGTTCCACGGGTCCCACCCGGTTGGGTTCCACGGCCCCTGCGCCCCGTGCTATTCCCTTCACACCCATTGGCCAATTCAAATATCTAGTGCCCTCCCCCCCACCTCCAATTTCTTTGAACGGCTACTTTTTAAAAAAAAAAAATCAAACTTTATATAAACCTCTCATTCCAACTATTTTACACACTCATTTTCATTCAAATTATCTCTATTTTTATACAATTTATTTTTTATAAAAATATCATCATCCTCTCCGGTTTTTTCATCATCATCTTCATCTTCTGATAGCGAGGGTACGGAGGTTTTTATCTCGTTGTTGGCGGCGATGGCTCAACAAAACCCGTCTCAGATTCCTCGGCCTATCATTAGAAGACTTCAAATTAATCGAAACAGGGAAGCGGGGCATGATCTTTTGATGTGTCATTATTTTGGAAGCGAACCTTTGTATAATGAGAAGGCGTTCAAGAGGCGTTTCCGAATGCAACGACCTTTATTTCAACGTATCGTCAACGACCTAGTGGGTGCGGATACTTATTTTCATTTGAGATGGGATGCTCGAGGCAAGCAGGGATTTACACCTTTACAAAAGTGTAGGTAGGCTATTCGACAATTGGCATACGTGAGTACGGCAGACATAATGGATGACTATATACAGATGTTAGACAGCACTTCCAGAGAATGCCTTTATAATTTTTGTAAGAATATCCGTCGACTCTATGGTCCTAAATATTTGTGCAAACCAAATTATAATGATGTTATGAATTTGTGTGAATACCATGAAAATTATCATGGGTTTCCCGATATGCTTGGTAGTATTGATTGTATGCACTGGAATTGGGAAAATTGTCCGGTTGCATGGAGAGGACAATTCATGAGGGGCGATCACGGATGCCCCTCAATTATTCTTGAAGCAGTTGCTTCACAGGATTTATGGATTTGGCATGCCCGGTGCGAATAACGACCTAAACGTTCTAAACTCGTAACCGTTACTAAATGACATGGAAAATGGTGTGTTTCCACAATCATTGTTTTTGTAATGATAACGAGTACGCTCACGGTTACTATCTTGCTGACGGGATTTACCCAGAATGGCCGGTTTTTATGCAAACAATAACATGTCCAACAACCATTAAACGGAAAAGGTTTCAAGTAGCTCAAGAGGGTGCAAGAAAGAATGTCGAGCGGGCTTTTGGTGTTCTTAAAAAAATATTTCAAATTATAAAAAATTGGGCTAGAGCATGGCATCCCAAAAAAATTAGATCACTTATGTATGCATGTATCATAATACACAATATGATACTTGAATGTGAGGGCAAGTCGATTAGCCCGTTTGTACCGGATGAAGACGAACCACCATCTCCTTTTGACATTGATGACCCGCGCAGAGTTAACCAAATTTTGGCGTTGCGAAACAAAAGCATTCACGAGTCGTTAAAAGCCGGTTTGGTCGAACATATCGAAAGGGTTCGCACCGATATTGTTGTTCGTAGCATCTAAGGCGAATAGTAGGTTTTTAATATGTTTTTGTTTTTTAATGTAATGTGTATTTTTTGTAAAATATTGAATTATTTTAATTTAGTGTAATGTTTTTTTATTTATTTTTAATGTTGATGATGTGGAATAGTGGGGAAGGGTTTTCAGTGAGGTGACCACTGTGGGGTTTTGTGGTTTTCAGTTGGGTGATGACGTGGCAGGAAATTTCAGTAGGGGGAGGATTTTCAGTGGGGTGACTGTCACACCCCGAGCCGTCCGGCCGGATCGTGTGTCCCGTCGGGCAGAAGGTTCCTGGGGCACGATATCGTGAGTGATAATCGTGATGATCAGATTGTTTACATAGCATCAACATTGAGAATAACTAAAGCACAAATAACATTAAACTAGGATTACAAAGTTAAATTACAACTGTCATCATTTGATAATTTAACTAAGTAAACCTATCAAAAGAATCAAATGTTTACTACCTTGTATCTGTACAAGACATCAAAAGTGATTCACATTGTTCATCAAAACATGTGCTTTCAAAATCTACTAGGTCCTCTAACTGAGCATCCTAGCATGCATTCCTTAGCCTTAGATTATTCCTGTACGTCACCTGAGTTCATATAGTTTTAGTATTTTAAAAATAGCTTTTGCAAACCTTTTTAGTAAAACCTTAACCTCATTAACGTCACCTGTAATATCCGATTCGGTATGCTTATATATAGGGCATACGAAAGGGTCGAGCCTACAACCCGCCCAGACGCCATCCCACCACATATGACATTGTTGTTAATAATAATTAAGCATTTTACCTACCATCCAATCCCATTCCCATCATCGTTTTAGCATTTTGTTTGTAAGTTACAGCACGCATACAATAGCATTTGCAAGTCTAGTTTTGAGAGTTACCTTTATGGACAACTGAACACACTAAGGAATCCAGTATCAATCCATATCGGATCTAAGTATGATTAGCAACATCGGTGTTTTGATAAAGGATTTCTAAGATGACACAAAGTCAACTAAAGAAAACCGAAATCATCCTAGTCACATATCACAACCATGAGTGGACAATGAGGAATCACTGTATGGAAAGCACTGAGAGGCCAACAGTCTGTTCCTCCCGTCCGGACTATGAAGATCACCCTATGGCAAGCACTGAGAGGCCGACGGTCTGCTCCTTCAAGTCCCGACTATGGAGAACACCCTATGGCAATGAGAGGCCAAAATAGTATGTTCTACCATAGCCGATAGCTTTAGCATACAAGTTTATAGCATTCATATAGCATAGCGTTTACGTATCTTGTGCACAAGTACTAGCTTCACAACCGGTAGGGCAAGCACTGAAAGACCAAACCGTTGTTTTAGCATGTCAAGCATAATAAGCATACATAGTTTAAAGCATTCTGAGTCTTTCAAGCACTTCGAGCATTCGAGAATAACAAGCATATCAAGCATATTATTCTTTCTAAGTTTGAGCATTCAAGCTTTCTAAATTAGTTTATAAAAGCATTTCAACCTGTTAGTCTTTGCATTTTTGCATATGAAAAGCCTCCGGTGTTTTAAGTAAATAGCCTTAGCATATAGTATTAGAATTTAGTACTAGCATTAGCATATAGCATTTAGCATTAGCATTAGCATCTAGCATTATCCCTTAGCATTAGCATTAGCATTAGCCTTTAGCATTATCCCGTAGCATTAGCATTAGCATTTAGCATTAGCATTAACATTCAGCATTAACCCGTAGCATTAGCATTAGCATTAGCATTTATGAATAAGTATAAGAGCATCTATGCAACATTTAAACATTTGTTTAAAAGGGTATAAATGCTTCTCAGTCCCGAAGTAAAACTCAAAATAGCTTGAAAAGGGACAATGAACTCACATGTGTTGCTAAGTATGAATTACCACAGAAAATACACGCTCTTTAGTTGTAGCTTAAGTATCTTCAACACCTGAGTTGTTTTAAGAGATTTGAGTTCTACAAGTACGTATGATAGACGCAACTAGGGTTTTGGTCTCGGTGTGCAACTAAGTGTCCTATATTACGACGGTGTTCTCTAGGAATCTTTCTAGTTAGTCTAATACATTACCCATAAATGAAACCCGTGAACCCGTAAGATTTAATTAAGTATTTGTAAAGTAATTTATTTTAATTATTTTAAGAAAGTTTATCATTTATTTCATTTACTAAAATTGTATTGTATTTTAAGAAAATCACAGATTAATTGATTAGACTTAAGTTAATCCACTTTGATCAACTCTAAGTCTAATATTTAGTTTTAGCTTCCTTTGTTTCTCGACTCGTTTGTAAGTACAACTTAGATTAGAAACTCCAAGGAATTCTCTAATTTAGTTATATCGTTGCATACCATCACTAAGTGTTGGATGTTGGAATCTAACCCACACCCACACTTAGTTTCTTGGTTGCTTCTTTAAATTTATGTTTTATGTTTGAAATAGCTAAATCCTTATGGTTGTTGCATAACTCCTTGTTATCCTCAAATCCCGTGTGTTAGCTAAAAGATACATGTTTAATATTTGCTTAGTAAAATATCGATGTCTTAATCCTTTGTATGAAGAGATTACAAGTTTATCACCTTTGTTTAAAATTAAGTTGATTCCTTAATAGGAAACCCTAACACTTCCCATGCACACACACATAACTACACATTCGACCCATGCATATACATTCACGTGATGGCCGAATCAGTAGGGCCAAAAGAGCTTGGGGCCGAACCTGAATAGCCACATAAGGCTGGCCGGCAAATGGAATAGCCGACCGAAGGAGAGGACCCCGAATAGGTGATGGTCGAATGGCTCACGACCGAAGCAGGCAGGGTGGCGAATGAGAGGAGCCCGACCGAAGGAGGTCCGAACGAATGGCTCAGTCGGCCACAACCATTCGGCCTTGGCCATTCGATTGGCCTGTGACTGCCTTCTTTCGGCGATTCGGCACAGCAGGTACAACTCTCCCATTTCGACTCTCGTGGCTCAAACAAGAAGTCTAACATGTTCCTAGTTCATTCTAGGTGTGTTTGAGGTGTTTTCCCTAGGGTTTTATGGCTTGAAAGTAGTTCGATGAAAGGGTTCGAACCTAGGGTTAGAAAACCCTAAAATCGCAACAAAAAGCTTGATGTTACCTCGACTTAGACTGTTCAAAGACCAGATCGATTGTACTTCTAGGTAGAGGGGATCAAGATCTTCGTTTAGGCTCAAGAACCACTCAATTTCATCAAGAATTGAGCAAGTTATAAGGATTTGAAGTTTGAATCTTGTAAAGAGAGAGAGAATCAGGAAATGGTGTTTTAGAGAGAGAAAGTAAAGAGAGAAGTGAGGTAGATGAACTCATTTAGGGTATTTATACCCCGAGTGAGTTCGGGTTCGTTTCGGTTGCTCGGTTCGCGTCTTCATTCCGTTTCCGGAACGTTACGCCCGTTGTTTTCGCTACAAACGTCTCGGTCTTTAAAGATAGAATTTATTATATTAATTTAGGTGGTTATTCCTAGTAAATTAACTAAATATATTTTGTTTATTTTAAATTTCTGAAAATGTTTAAGTTACAGTTTAAATCGAATCGCACAGTTGTCGCGCGTATTCGTTCGAATCGTCACCCGTACGAATACGACAATAGCTACACTTTTCAATAAGGTTTTCTAATTACTGGACATCATTCAGGACGTTAAACTTTCAGATATATTCGTACAGATCGTCACCTATACGAATAATCCGTCGGTTTAGCATTCCTGTAACAACGTCCGTTATTGTTTTGTTTTGTTTAACCTCGCATACGTTTATACAAAATAGCATATTACAAGCATTCATATGTCGATTCCATGTTGTCTGATGTATTTCTGACTGTTAAATCATGAGATTTAATCTGATTTCAGAAACGATTGCATAATAGTTTAGTGTTAAACATCAAAGTGTTAATAGCATACAAATAGTTTACATAGTTTGTACCTGAGTTACTGTGCAAGTTACTGTTGAGATCACTGTTCCGGCAGCGTTTCTGGCACTGATGTTACAGTGACCGCTATGGATGGTCTAATGGTCACCCGACTAAAAAACATTCCCTACTGAGTCACATCATCACCAATTTATAATTTTATTTGTTATTTTTTTAAGTTATAAATTAATAAGAAAATAAGTAACAAAATAAAACGTTAACATTAAAATAAAAAGAAAAACGTTACATTGCTAACTAAAAAAAAAAATTAACGATATCTATCAAATATTTTCGCTCTTAATTTTCTCATAATATCTCGTTTCTTCGTCGCCGAGTTCTTCGGGAGGCACCGTACCCATAACTTTGAGGTCGGCTAGGAGAAGTCGGTCCTTGTGTTTTGTTTTTTGAAATTTCGTGAAATCTTCAAGTTGACGAGTGAGTTCGTTTGTTGCCGGGATAGAGGACGACGTTTGACGACTCGAAGACGAAGCCCGTTTTGACATATCTCGTCCAACCGATCTGACTGGTTCTTGTATTTCCAATTCATCTTCTTCCTCGTCTTGTTCGAAGTTAACCGTATGTGCATCCAAACTCCCATGTGAATATACGTTCATCTCTATTTCTTTTTGAAGAACATTGGCCCTCATTAGCTTCTTGACAAAGAACGCGAAATTTTGGAGCGTCTTTTATCGTGGCCCAAACATGATAGTGGTTAAATGTATGGTCGTTCGACTTTAGTCGATATTCTTTTTCCGCCCATTTTAACACACCTTCATCGTTCATACCGTTTTTGCGGTTGTTGGCACAGTTGCTGTAGATGCTACTAAACCACATCCATTTCGCGCTCATATCCTTCCATTTTGAATTTAGTTGATGATATGTGCGGTATTCTTGATCGGTATAACCCATTATCTCGTGCCAACTACCGGTTATTTTTTCCAAAAGTTTTTGCGCTTTTGCGAAACCTTTGGTCTTGTTTTCGGAATGATCAATGTAACATCTTCAGAGCACGGCTTCTTCGTCATGAGTCCATGATTTTGGTGCCATTGGACTCTACTTCCGCCCGTTTCCGTCTCTTTCGCTCGCTTCCCTTTTTTCTTCCTTTTTTGTGATTCTTGAGTCTCGAGCACGACATCGTTAGACACGAAATCCAGTTCATCTCGGAATTAAGGCGCAATTTGTTGAAAACCCGGTTGCGTGAAAGATTAGAAACCCGGTTGAATGCCCGGTTGTGTGAAAGATGAAAACCAGGTTTGAGGATTCGGTTGTTGCCATTGAGTGTTCGGGTTTTGTTGCATTTGAAACAAACACCTTCGGATTGTATCCGGGTCGACCAGAGTTGTTTGAGTTCGGGTTAATGTTTTAATTAAGAGGGTAGATGATTTTAGAGAGTAAGAATTGTTGTTTTTAAAGTGTGATTTTTTATAAAATATGAAAATGTTTATATAGGGGATAAAAAAGGTTTTTTTATTTAATTTATGAGTGTTGGTGACGGTAAAATGGGATAAAAAGAGGAGATTGGAGCGGGGAGCGGGGGCCGCCCAAACTTCATTTTTGATCCCGCCGAGGGGGGGTGGTGTTCCTGTCACACCCCCACCTCTCGTCACCTGTTGATGCTGTCACTGGGAAGATTGCGGAAGCAAGATGAGGTGTGACTTACTTCATCCGGTATCACAACACACAGATTAACTTAAAGTAAATATATCACAAGGGATTCGTAATCACAACCAACATTACAGTTTATAAACTAAGTTTATTACACAATTTGACTTATTTAATTACAAGTGTTTGAAGTGCGTCCTCACCGTTGGTCACTTTCTCCCTACAAAAGTTTTAAGTTTAAAAGATCAGCACAAAGATGGCGAGTTCGTAAAGTTCAAGTTAAACCATATGATATGATATGCAAGTTATCAAGATGTACAGTTCAAGATAACCATGGGACCTGATGTGTGCAAAGTATTTTAATTAAAATTAACAAAAATTCACAACTAACCTAAGCACTAAGTATTTTAATCAAACAAACACGTTTTCTGAACTTTCCTCTCTGTCGCATAACGCGACACTCTCCTCCTAACCCTTCACACAAGCGAGGGGTCCAAATAACGACAAAACAGTCGGGTCAAACCGCAATGATTAATGAGGGGCATTTGGTCATTTTCCCCTGTCGAGCTACGCGACAGGGTTTCTTGTGTCTGTCGCGCTACGCGAGGAGTGCCAGAATCCAGTTTTTGCTTTTCTTAGTTTCCGGGTCCATCCTCGCCCAACCGAGAGCTTGTTTCTTTGTGATTTTGTGCCAAATACACATGTTTATGACATGCAAGCATCGAATTATAGAATTGTGAAGCACCAGCTTAAATCGACTCCAAAACTGACCAAAACTGTACAGAAACTTGACAAAAACAAATGGATAAACAGATGTGTTTCGCAACACATCACATCCCCACACTTATCTCTTTTTCGTCCCTAAAAAAGGCTTATGCAAAAATATGAGATCATAGTTAAGTAAAATGGTTTCCACACAATTAAGCTTGTTAATTCAAAATTAAATGCTTTGGAAAAGACTGCAAGTATTGTTATCCTTTTAAACCCATACTGATTATTTAGGTCCCTTAGTCATGGTTCTTTTATATTAATGTTCTACATTTCATCTCATTTGACCCACACCTAGTAAATTTAAAACCAAATCAATCCTGAATTCAAGCTTTCAAGTTACCCTCACATATAAACAACTAAAAGATTTCTAAAATCAGACTTTTAAAATGGAAGCAGATAAAAGCGTGCGCATTTTTCTTTTATTTATTTTTTTTCTTTTTCTTTCATTGAACTTGGCTTAGTGGTGTTTCAACCAGGCTGCAACCTGGCGTGTGACACATAAGTTTCAGTCCAACTTCTTTCTTTTATTTTTAGCTCAACTTATTTGGTGAAATGGGGCGCCATAAGACTCGAATTTATTCTCATAAAAAGAGTACTTATGTGCCAAACAAAAATCAGATTTTCAAAACTCTCAATTGTTATTATGCAAAGGCTCCTTTAACAACTAGAAAACAGTTTCACTAGTCCTAAATTCCCAAGATGTTTCCCACGAAATTCATGCATTTAGATGAAGTTATACCAATCCTAAGGGACAAACAAAACCAGTTGAGCCTACCTACAAATCCTATAACCAAAGCATAAACCTCAATCCAACGAGTTAACCATGAATGAAACCATCAAACCTAACTTTTCTATCATTTCCCCATCACACTTTTGCAACCGTCTTAATCAAAGACAAGAAAGTTCTAAGCTCAAATAAAAATAAAATAAATAAATTTTTTTTACTCAAATTAACAACTAAACTATAATTCAAAAACTAACTACTAAAAATCAAAGAGTACCAAAACAAAATTTCCCATTTACATTGTCCCCAATGTAGAGAAATAGGAAAACAATAATAACTAAAAACTAAAAAAAGACTTAGCTGGTTAAAGAAGAAGATTGTCAAGTGCCAGTCTTTCCAAGAAAGCTCCACAATCTACAATTTGCTCCACAAGTCATAAACATACAATTAAGATCTACACAAAAACACAGATCAAACAACCATTATTGCATCCAATGCATAATAATACCAATATCCAAGAACATGTTCAACCACAAACAAAACCGTCCTCCCCACAAACCAACAAGTTTAATGTTTACAAAATATAAATTGTTCAAAACAACATATTTAACACTGAAACAACCAACCAAAATCAAACACCTCCCCACACTCAATCTTCATTATCACCACCACCTCTCTCATCATGATCTTCAGGAGCCCGATAGAACTCTGGAATGTCAATGTGTAGTGAGGTCATCAAATACCTCATGGCATCCTCCTGCCTCCTCTGATCCGTGAACCGCCAATCCTTGTACTGCTCGTGGTACCCATCCATCCTGTGACATAAGGACTCTAAGGTAAGTGGATCTGGTATGGGATCCCCAAGGGGGTACCGTCGGGAGGCATATCCCTCCTAAAAACTGGCCTCTGACGATGAGTAGGCAATGAACCTATGACAACATCAGCAGCTGGTGTCCCATGTGGTGGCATCATCTAAGGACCCACAACAAACCCTGCCCATCTAGGTGGGTCATCTCTCTCACAAATGCCTGCTCTCCATAGGTCCCTCAAATCTATATGGGTAGCCAATGGCCGTAGAGTCATCAAATCGGGCCTATACCTGTCAAACACCCGCAATACGGTAAATATAGGGACCCATGTCCAACCGCGCTCTACCTCCACCTTGCTTACCTCTTGTGACACCCCGTAAATTCCAGGTCAGCATCTTGTTTTAATAAATGTTTATTTGATTGATATTTGTACACGTGGCACTAGAATTAGTTTAATTTAGTGAGACACGTGGCATGACAGTACGAACATTGACACAAATACGATAATTCGGAGAATCATCGCAACACGCACACACGTGTCTAAGAAAACACAAACGTTGGTGAACGTTTAGCACATCGTGTAACAAAACACTGGAAGCCTCATGAAACGCTCAAACATTGAACTTAGAAGTTCAAACGAGGTCGAACGATAGTCCGTAAGCGTGAAAACGGCGAGAAACGGGCTAAACCATTGAAATCGGGCCTATTGGGCTCTTCATGGACTCGTCACGGTATGCGACGGACCTCAGAGAAGCCCATGGCGGTACGTGATGGATGGGCGGGGAGTTTGAATTCCCGAATTCCATCGCGGTACTCTTTTTGCCCTTCTCGGCGGTACGCGACGTCACCGAAACACCAAATCTATATAAAACCAAGAACATCATGCCTACTCTACACTTTCTAATCATTTCTTCCGAACTTACACTCTTCCTCTCGGCTTATCTTCTCCAAATTCACCTGTAACAGCCCCTTTCCACCATTAGAAGCCATAGAAGACCATCAAGACTTGAAGTTGGAAGCTTGGCATTCTGTCTTGGAGCTTGAAACCACCATCACCCTCTTAAATCTGCACCATCCATTGTTCCAGAAGCTTGGGGGAACTGATACCATCACCATCCTTACCTTCTTGAAGCTTTAGAAGGTAGCCTTACATCTCTAGTAGCTTAAAAACACCACTACACACATGAATGCATTAGATCGTACATGAAAGCACATATATTGCACTTGCAATAGTTTTGAATCTGGGTTTAGTGTTAAACCTACTGATATTGATGATCTATAATGATATTTTGATGATTCATGACAATCCATGATGATGTGTATGGGTAGAATGTATGATTTGGTCATGAATGAATGAGATAGTGCCATGCATGTATGATCTAGTGTATTTTTGATAGATTTGAATGTTGATACATGATTATTGTTGATATTAGTAATGTGATACATCATTTATTATCAATAAAATGGATAGAAATGGGTTATTTGAGATACTTACTATTTTAGTAACTTTTTAGTTACAAATGGTGAAATGGATGAGATTGTGAACATGCATGTGTATAGATTGGTCATTTGGATGATAATATGATGTTAGAATGCTGAGATATTTGATTTAAAATTGATTTGTGGTCATGTTTGGCCAAGTTACTATATTTAGTAACTTTTGCGGCCTAAATCTTGATAGATGATAATTTGGTCTAGATTGACATGGTTAGGTAATGTTAAATGGTTGTATTTGATGATATTTGATATAACGATGGATTAGATATGCTTAGGATGATCATTGAATGGTATATATCATAATTACTATTTTTAGTAACTTTATTTTGCAAAATATCAATTTAGGAACGCCATGTATGTTTTGAGCATGCTAAATGACTTAATATGACTTGATATGATTATTGAATGCTAAGATAGATGGTTTCCGATGATGAACATGCTAAATTTGGAAACTTTCCTTTTAAGGAAACTTTAATGTGTAAAAACGGCCTAAGTGCTTATTTGACTACCTATGATAATGTGTTAAGTGTTAACATGGTCACGTACGATTAACGAGCATGCTAGAACCTTAAAAATAATATGTGTTATTTAACTTGCTATAAATGGGAACTTACTATAAATAGTAAGTTGTCCATGAACGCGAATTTGAGTGTTTTGCACACGACGAACACAAGCACGAATGTTACACGAAACACAACCGGCACACGGTTTACCAACGGGTCGTTGACTTGACACGGACAAACACGGTCAAACATGGTCAATGTGGACCAACATGAGCAAACATGGTCAATATGGACCGAAACAGACAAACATAACAACCGAGGGTTGTTGAGCACAAACACGAGCACGAACACGAATCACGGTCACTTACACGAACTCACGTATAGTATACGATATAAGTAGGCGGTGACCGACACGCTTTCTACACAGGAGCTTAGGCATTTGTTTTCCGATCTTCACTAAGGTGAGTTTACGGCCCTCTTTACTCTTTTACAAGCTTTTCATATAGGGGGAGAATACTTGTTGAATCGAGTCAAACACTATTACTGTACAAACATTTTATGTGTATGCTGGTTTATTAGACAAACATTAAGTGTTGTAATCGTAACAAGCCCTCACCATGCTGGTGGAAAGTGGTGAGTCAACAATAGTCCCCGAGAACTCGCTCAAATCAACCTCAGAAAGACAAAAATCCCTATTCTTCTTAGTAGCACCTCTAAAGGATGATGTAAACATGGGAGAAAACACCTAATCCTCAGTATAAAAGCCAGACGCAACAGCAAACTGGGGGATAGACATCTCATAAACTCGTCTACCTAAGGAGAAAGACACTGCATCCACCGAGTCAAACTTAGAATCGTCATACATGAAGGTGGAATGGAACTCAATTTTCAGTTCCTTATACTGAGGCCAGTCACAAGCTAAAACCCTAACCCACTTGGTCCTAGAAGCCTTTCTAACATGTCTCTCTGGCCTAACTGATCAATCAAATCCCAACTTATGTTTCTATGGTGGAGGAGGTCTAAGGAAATGAACATGTCTATCCTTTCACTTTCAAAGGTACCTAGCTCAAAGAGAAGCAATGTGTGATCCCTAAATCTCCTACACCTGGTAGTGGGCACTCTCTCAGCCTCCAAATACCGGATGGTCCTCTCATCCCGTTGAACCTGAACCGAGGAATCCGGTTCTCCCCTGGGCCTTTGAGCAGGTCCTCGTCTTCTTTTAGATGCAGCTTTTGAGGATTCGGCTCCAGACATTCCTGAAAACAAAGTAAAACCAAAACATAGGCTACCAAGTTAGCATAAAACTCAAGAAGTGTAACTGTATAGCATTTCATTCGCGGTTACAACACAATCCCAACAAGGTTCCAAACAAACACCCATGATCTTAACAATGAAACCCATCAAAACCCATTATTAACATCCATTCCAAAAATCAGTTTCCTTTTTCATTCCAAGAGCCACATGATCATTATCAAAACAAAATTTTTCCCAAAAACCTAGCAAATGGTTTCATGGCCCAAAATCAACAAGTGACAAAATACATGTGACAAAACAACTAATAATCTATCATGTAAAACCCTCCATTATGCTCAAACAACGAAGATCAAACAAAACCCACAAAAAGAAATTATGAACAAAACTAGAAATTTGAAAAATCAATCAAAATGCAAGAAAAAAATGAAATGGTATGGCCACATTACCTTAAGATCAACTTAGAACACTTTGTTTAAAAGAAAAGGTGAAGAAATTGACAAAATCCCACTTCTTGGTGCTTGACCCGTCAATGGATGATGAAGATGGTGAAATGATGATGAAATGGTGTAAAAGGGTTGAAGGGTTGAAGGGTAGTGATGGGTGGTCATGGATGGTGATTTTTGGTGGTTGAATGGTGGTAGAAGGTGATGAAATGGGTGAAGAATGGTGGTAGTCGCGATGTAAAAGATGGGGATTTGGGGTTAAAATGAGTTAGGGCTTGAAAAGGAAGCTTTTAAACCGTCTGGGTATGCGTCACGTAACGCGAAAAATTATTAAAAGGCCCTCACGTTACGCGAGGAGTTGTTGACCCGCGTTTTGACCAAAACTTGTGGCGTAGCGCGACGGGAGCAAGTGTGGGTGTCGCGCGACGCGAAGATGTCAATTTTCTAGAGAGTTTTCTAATTTTCATGCCTTAGCCAAATTTTCAACCCCTAAAATTCACTAAACCATCCAAAAGCATTCTAATACAAAGAAAACATACTTGGTAGCTCCAATCCACTTTTCTTGCATCAAAATGATTAAAAACCTGCAAAACACACTAAGACACACAAAAACGAAAAACAAAAGATAATTACGAAAAACACGCCAAAATCACTAGGAAACTACCATGTACACACTATACACTTGGGTTTTTCATCCCAAGAACCCTTCAACACCTCTCATTCGGGTTTCTCAAGGAGGATCTCTTCCTCCTCATTGTTCTCATCTAACGATCCTCCTATGTAGTGCTTTAACCTATGACCATTTACCTTCCAAGTGTTGCCATCTACTTCATTTTGCAACTCGACGGTGCCATAGGGAAAAACCTCTTCAACGATGTACGGACCTGTCCATTTGGACTTGAGCTTCCCTCCAAACAACTTCAATCGGGAATTGTAGAGCAAAACCCGATCTCCCATCTTGAATTCCTTCAAACCCTTCAACCTTCGATCATGTAAAGACTTGGTCTTTTCTTTGATGCTCAATGAACGTGCATAGACCGCATCACGAAGGGCCTCCAACTCATGAATTTGAAAGTACCGTTTCTTCCCCGCCTCGGTAAGATCAAGGTTTACCGTTTTGAGAGCCCAAAGAGCTCTATGTTCCAATTCAACGGGAAGATGGCATGTTTTTCCATAGATGACCATGTATGGTGTGGTTCCTAAAGGTGTTTTGTAGGCCTTTCTAAACGCCCACAATGTATCGTCTAACTTGTCGGACCAATCCTTCCGACTCTTCCCAACGGTCTTTTCAAGAATACGCTTCACTCCTCGGTTTGCATTCTCCACTTGACTGCTTGTTTGTGGATGGTATGCGGTCACCAAACGATGAGTGACACCGTAGCGTTGTAATGCCTTTTCTAAGATGGTGTTACAAAAATGCGTGCCATGGTCACTTATGAGAGCTCTTGGAGTTCAAACTGAGTAAACAACTTCTTCAAGAATTTGAGAACTACTCGAGCATCATTTATAGGCAAGGGTTGAGCCTCAACCCACTTTGAAACGTAATCTATAGCCACGAGTATATACCTATTCCCTTTGGACATAGGGAAAGGTCCAACAAAATCGATGCCCCACACATTAAACACCTCCAACACTTGAATGGGGTTTTGAGGCATCTCATCCTTCGATGAGATGTTATCGGGGCGTTGGCAAGGATCACACTTCTTGACAAACTCAAGTGCATCCTTCACCACCGAAGGCCAATGGAAGCCACAATCGAAAACCTTTTGGGCGGTGATATGATGGCCATGATGTCCACCCGTCAAGCCTTCGTGGAAATGCTTAAGAATTTCTAAGTCTTCCTTCCTACTCACGCACCTCCTTAGAATCCTATCTCCTCCCACACGATAAAGATACGGGTCATCCCAAACATTCCTACCCGCATCCCTAAAGAATTTCTTCTTCTGTTGAGTGGTCATTCACTCAATTACCACTCCATGAGCAAGGAAGTTTGCCAAGTCGGTGAACCATGGAATACCTTGCTTCTCCGCCTCTACAAAATTGATCACCTTGAGGAAACCTATCTCCTATATCCTCCTCACGAATCTCACTCGTCTCCGGGTCCTCCAACCAGGAGAGATGATCGGCGACCACATTTTTCGCCCCTTTCTTATCTTTGATCTCAATGTCAAATTTCGAAAACAAAAGAATCCACCTAATGAGATGAGGTTTGGCATCTTTCTTTGCGAAAAGAAACCTCAATGCTGAATGATCAGGGAAAACGGTGGTCTTTGAAAGCATAAGGTATGACCGGAATTTGTCAAAAGCAAACACTACCACTAGAAGCTCATTCTCGGTGGTAGTGTAATTCTCTTGAGCATCATTGAGAGTCTTACTAGCATAGTATATGGGGTGAAAATGTTTGTCTCTCCTTTGCCCTAACACTGCCCCAACGGCTTGGTCACTAGCATCACACATGAGCTCAAAGGGCAAGCTCCAATCGGGGGAAACTAAAATGGGGGCACTCACAAGCTTCTCATTCAAGAACTCGAATGCCTTAATGCATTCCTCATCAAACACAAATGGGGTATCCTTCTCTAAAATATGGGTCATAGGCCTAGTGATTTTCGAAAAATCCTTGATAAACCGCCTATAGATACCCGCGTGCCCAAGGAAACTCCTAATGGACTTCACACTAGAAGGTGGTGGGACTTTACTTATGGTCTCTATCTTAGCTTGATCCACCTCAATACCTGCTCTAGAGATCTTGTGGCCTAACACTATCCCCTCAGTCACCATGAAGTGACATTTCTCCCAATTTAGCATCAACTTCGTCTCCACACATCTCTTTAGCATCCCCTCTAAATTCACCAAATACTGATCAAACGAGCTGTCATAAACCGAAAAATCATCCATGAAAACCTCCATGGATGACTCAATCATATCCTGAAAAATGGCTACCATGCACATCTAAAATGTAGCAGGAGCGTTGCACAACCCGAATGGCATGCGATGGTAAGCATAAGTGCCATAGGGGCACATGAAAGTAGTCTTTTCCTAATCCTCCGGTGCAATGGGGATATGGAAATACTCAGAGAATCCATCTAGAAAGCAGTAGAATTGCTGGCCTGCTAACCGCTCCAACATCTGGTCAATGAATGGAAGGGAAAAGTGATCCTTCCGGGTGGCATCGTTAAGTTTCCTATAATCGATGCAAACTCGCCACCCCGTGACCGTGCAAGAAGGAATGAGCTCGTTTTTCTCATTCGTGATGACCGGCATCCCTCCCTTCTTAGGGACAACCTGAGTGGGGCTCACCCATAATGAATCCGATATAGGATTGATCAAGCCCGCATCCATCAACTTCAACAGCTCCTTCTTCACAACATCTTGCATGTTAGGATTTAAATGCCTCTGAGGTTGGACTACCGGCTTATACTCATCTTCCATGAGTATCCTATGTGTGCAATAAGCAAGACTAATGCCTTGGATATCGGAGAGTCTCCAAGCAATGGCACTCTTATACACCCTCAACACACATAACAACCTATTCTTCACCTCCTCACTCAACCTGGATGAGATCACCACAGGTAGAGTGGAATCCTCTCCTAGAAAAGCATAATCTAAGTGAGAGGGCAAAACCTTAAGCTCAAGGGTGGGTGGCGACTCTACAGAGGGTTTCTTACTCTCCTCCCTTAACTCATCAATCTCTAGCACCTCAGAAATCACCGATACACTCTCATCCACCATCTCTAACTCCTATTCACTCCTCTCAACTACCAAATCAGCCCCGCACACGTACACAAGACACCTACCTACGTGTGACATGAAAGAATTTATGAAGTAAACCGAATGACATGGGTCACTAAAGTCATCTTGATCACCAGGATGCCTCATAGACTTCACAACTTCGAATGTGATAGTCTCATCACCCACTCTAAGAGTGAGCTTCCCATCAAACACATCAATGATGGCTTTAGCGGTCCGCAAGAAAGGACAGCCTTGAATGATAGGAACACTCTCATCGGCCTCCATATCAAGAATCACGAAATCCACGGGAAACACAAACTTATCCACCTTCACCAACAAATTCTCAACAATACCCCGTGGACACTTGACCGTCCGGTCAGCAAGGGACAATGTCATGTGCGTAGGCATAAGGTCACCAAGTGCTAGCTTCTCATATAAAGAATAAGGCATCAAATTGATGCTAGTACCTTAATCTGCCAATGCGTGCCTCTGTGTGTCACTACCAAACAGACATGGGATTTTAAAGACCCCGGATCTATCAACTTCTTCGGTAGCTTGTTCAGAATCACCGCAGAACACCCCCTGCTTAATGGAACATTATAAATTCCCCTAACCTATCCTTTCTCTTCAAAAAATCCTTTAGGAATTTAGCATACTTAGGCATATGCTGAAGAGCCTCAATGAAAGGAAGATTGATCTTCAACGGTTTAAACATATCAAGAAAGTGACCATACTCCTTAGCATGTTTTTGGTGAGCTAAGCGAGCAGGATATGGAAGTCGTGAATGATCAATCTTAGGACTCAGCCTAACCTCAACCGGTTTCTTCTCAACCGGGTCCACTACAGGAGACTCACTGCTTGGTGTTGTACTTGCTGGGACTGGCCTCAGGTGCACCCCTCCAAGAGTCTCCAACTCAATCTCCTCATCCACCGGTCCTTCCTTAACTACTTCAACCGGTGGATCTACTCTCTCACCCCCTCGACCACTCCTAGTGGTCACTGCTTTTACATGAGCGTTTGGATTAGGCTGTGTGCTGCTCGAAAACTGGCCTTGTGGCCTCTCATCCAAATGCTTAAAAATATCACCAACTGATCTTTGAAGATCAAGAAAAACAGATTGTTGGTTTTTTAAAAGGATATCATGCTCAACAAGGGTTTTCTGAGTATTAGCATCCTTAGCAACCAACTAGGTCAATAACTCCTCAATCTTACTCATGCTACCCCCACCACCACCACCACCACTACTACCCGCCCCCGGCGTATGACTCGGATTACTAACCGAAGAATGAACCTGCCCCTGGTTATGAGATAACCCAGATTGGAAACCAAGGGATGACCGGAAGAACGCCAATTGAAGTTAGGGTGGTTTTTCCAATTTTGATTGTAAAAGCTATTAAACGGGTTAGTGTTACCCCTACCTGGACCCCCTAAATAGTTAACCTGCTCTTGGTTGATCACCAAAGACTCAGATGTGGCATGGCCACCCCTACAAATCTCACACCTCTCAACCTTCATCTTCAACTCCTTCACATCCCTCGATAAAGCCTCGAGAGCAGCTACCACACTAGTATCCACATTAACATGGTGAACTCCTCTCGTTGAAGAGGAAGAACTAGAAATAGGATTGGAATTCCTATTAGCAGACCGCTGCTCATACTCAGCCTGAGCAAAACTCTCAAACATATCGTCGCAGTCAGCAACATCCCTCTTACCCATAAGATGACCACCCGCGGATGTGTCGAAACGAGCCCAGGTCTCGTAAGTGAGACCATTGTAGAATTTCTCTACAAGTGCCCAATCAGAAAGACCATGCTGGGAGCATCTGCTAAGCAAATTCTGGAATCTCTCCCAAGCAAGGTTATATGGCTCATCGGGTGCCATACGAAAGGAATGGATCTCATCACAAAGGCGGGCTGCCTTGGCAGGTGGAAAGTATTTCTTAAGGAATGCATCCCTAAGACTGCCCCAAGTAGTGAAAGATCCAGGTGCATGCGAGTCAAGCCAAGTGGTGGCCCTACCCGCAAGAGAAGGGAAATAGCTGCAAAAAGATGGCATCTTCAGTGGAACCTTGAAGATTAAAGGTACCACAGATGCGAGTGAGGCGAGTTATATGTGCCGGAGCATCCTCATCATCACGGCCAATAAACTGAGAATTGTTAATGACTGTCATGATGTATGAGGGAATCTGCCATGGATTTTCATTCGTAATGTTTGGCACAGTAATGGGATTGTTAAGTCCCGTGAAACCCTCGGTGGACTGCTGATGAACGGTACGACGGTTTGCCATTGGTGGAACAAAAGGCAAACGTGGACTAGAATGAGTGGAAGAGCTAGAAGAAGAAGATGGTGTGCACTCAGAGAAATCTGCCGAAATGGGAGTAGAAGCACTTAACTCGCTCATAGAACCTTCAGAAAAGTCCCGCGGATCGCTCCTTAAAGGCAATTAAAGCTCTGGTGGCGATCCGTGTGAGCGTAAGTGTGGCATACACTACCAAACCTGCAAACAAATAAAAATTAATCAAAAAGAAATAAATAAAATAAAATAAAAATAAAAAATAAACTAGAACACAATTATGCACATATAAGCACAAGAACTAATAAGCACAATCGACTAAGAAGTCCCTGACAACGGCGCCAAAAACTTGATGTGTGAAAAGTAGTTTAATTAAAATTAACAAAAATTCAAAACTAACCTAAGCACTAAGTTATACTCTAGACTATCTAAACTAAATTACTAACAGGCAAGTGAACCTATCAAAAATAGTAAATAAAAGTAAGTCCGGATATCGAACTCACAGATTTCTATAGAAAATGCTAACTAGACTCAGAGACTTATCTATACAAATTTACTTGATTAAAATAATTGTTTTAAAGGGGTTTTACTAATTAATTGAAATAAATTGATGACTTAAAAACCGGATTAAGACTAAGTAACGGAAACGAAGCAAGAAGTGACAAATGATGAAATGACTACCTAGGGTTTAGTTTATAAATGTTCAATGCTTTTTAGATTGATTATGGAACCATTGTGTAACCGGGATCGTGAATTATTAACTAGTAAACACCCTAAAGCATCTTCAACCCTTTTCAAAGATATCAACTAAGATGTCTTACAAGTTGCTAAATTACCGGTTTGAATGAGTTACTTTCACAAGTTACCCAATCTTTGAATGACATATCCTAAAGACCATCTACCTCACGGAAACGAGAGTCTCAATGCATAAACACATGCACGGGATAATTAAAAATCTCAACTTGGACTTAGTAGGCAAGGAAATTTCCAATTAAACTAGTCTTAATCTTTTCACAAAGACTTTAACTAGCAACTAAACATCCAAGACAAACTAACAAACTCTCACCTAACGGATTTTGAATTTGGTTAAACATTTAGATTGCTTATGACCTAATTAACATTCCTATGAACCACTACGTCTAGTAATTCATTTACAAATCAAAAACACAAAGTAATTGATCTAACATGCACCTATTATATGAAAGACATTCATCAAAGCACATGAGGAATCGATAAATCAAACCAATAAGCAATTCAAACATTAATACACATCCAAGAATCAAAACCTAATCATTATTTCATTTCAAAATCGCAAACTTGTTCCACAATCAATCCTTTCAAACATTAAACATGCATAATTGTAAAATCCCTAGGTAGTTCTAATGGTCTAGCCAATCACCATACTGAACAAACAGTAGAAACTAATGTATAAACCACAACAAAACATCATTCGAATGGAAAAAAAATAAAAGAATAAGAACCGATCGTGATTACACCCTTCGAATCGCAATCCTAGGGCTTCCCGATGATGAGTCTTGACCTTAATCGCTTGTTCGAGCCTCTTGGTCGCCTCTAAAATCATTTAAGAACCGTCAGTAACCCTAATTCTCACGCCCACAGCCGTTTTAATCAATAAACACGTTTTCTGAACTTTCCTCTCTGTCGCGTAACGTGACACTCTCCTCCTAACCCTTCGCGCTACGCTAGGGGTCCAAATAACGACAAAACAGTCGGGTCAAACCGCAATGATTAATGAGGGGCATTTTGGTCATTTTCCCCTGTCGAGCTACGCGACAGGGTTTCCTGCGTCTGTCGCACTACACGAGTTGTGCCATAATCCAGTTTTTGCTTTTCTTTGTTTCTGGGTCCGTCCTTGCCCAACCGAGAGCTCGTTTCTTTGTGATTTTGTGCCAAATACACATGTTTATGACCTGCAAGCATCGAATTACAGAATTGTGAAGCACAAACTTAAATCGACTCCAAAACGGACCAAAACTGTACAGAAACTTGACAAAAACAAATGGATAAACAGATGTGTTTCGCAACACATCAGGATCCGTATCTAGTTCCTTTCTGATTACTCTGTTCTCGTTCTATAAGATACTACCGGTCGGTAACATCTTAATGCCTCATTGTCTTAATGTCTATCACAACTTTTAAGAAGTTCTAAAAACAGGTAACTAACATTCACACCAGGGGAGAAGCAAACCTCCCAGCGAATGGGTTGTCAGCCGATAGTACTATCAATGTTCCCCATTCGGCCCCCACATGGGTTCACTAGATACAGTTCAAGAAATGAGAACTTTTAAGTTCTGTGATAGAGTTCTGTTCTACAGGCAAAATCCCATGAAATCTACAAGTTCTCAACAAATCACATGTAATCACACAGATAACAGTGATACATACCATATGATCAAGAAAAGTTCCACAGTAGTACCTCGGTGTTTATAAAACATTAAAAATAATAGGGGTTGTACGAAACTCACCTGAAGTCACAAGAATAGTGAAATCCCATGCATAATAATACGGGTAGCTAAATTCTAATCAGACAGATTTTTAGCTGTAGAACAACGATCATGACTTGTAAACGTGTTCCCTAGCAAGATCCAGATGTTTAATGGGCTTTAGAATGAAGATTTGATGATTTACAGCTCAATATGTTCGTCTGGTAGAGGTTTTGAGAGCACAAGTTCGAGAATTATCAATTTGTTTGATATTTTGCATGAAATCAGATCCAAGTGCTGACTTTTCAAACCGCCATACTCCAAGCGTACAGCCTAGCGTGGAACCTTGGCTTCAGGCGTACCGCGCGGAATCTTGGAAGTATCAGATATTTTGAGCCCGCGCGTACCGCTTAGCGTGGGTGGCTGGGGCTAGACGTACTGCCTAGCATCACTGATTTTGATATTTTTGTAATTTTCTTCGTTTTGCGATTCCGGAGAATCCGGAACTCCGTTTCGCGCATGGTTTTCTTCTACGTTCACCATTTCTCGCATACTTTCAACCTGTAATAATCACAATCATCAAATCAATGTGGATTTCATGCACGACTAAATGTGCTCTCGGTCATTGTTGACGTAATTTTCAAATGCAATTGTCACAGTTCCCGCCGGAGGCCGCTACCTCGCCAGACCCCACTCATCCCTTGGGACGACCATTACCGATGGTCTTATGGTGTAATTTTTTTTTATAAAATAACTAGGTTATAACCCCGTGTATTTCATGTAGTTAGATACTTAATATAATCTAACTAAAATACATTATGTTAAATAAGTACATGTTTAGAAGTATATGACTACAAATACAAATTTAAAGTATGTAACAACTTTTTTATATACACAGAGAATTATATGTTGATAATGATTGTGATTATAATTGCAAGAAAAAAATCAAACAAGTTAAAAATATATACGTCATAAATAATAAGTATTATTAATGTAAAAACATAGTATCAATCAAAATTTTAAATTTGTAAACATTTTGATGCATGTAGTATATTATGGAGAAATAAATAAAAATTACATTTTTAAAAACCTAACATAGTTAAATATATACAATATTTCTTTGATTCAAATATATATATATATATATATATATATATATGTAACTTTAATAATAATAAAATAAATGCTAAAAGAATAATATGAATTAAATATGTTACCATAAAAATAGGATTAATTTGTTAATTGATTATAATAATAGATTGATATGCATTATTATTTAAAATTGAATGTAGGGTTGACACATATCATAACCAAAGAAAGATTGATTGTGTTATTGACACATAAGCAAAAACATTTTTTTATTATAATAGATAAATTATGTATGAAAAAGTTATGAGCTTTGGAAAAAAAAGGAGAAGTTACAAAAAGTAAACGATGGCTGCAATATATATTATATCCTTCTATACATTTTAATTTCATTTTAAAAGCCTCATTTGACATGACACATTTCCAGTCCTTCTAATCCAAGATCAATGACTTTGATTTCTTACTATAGTTTTTATAGATTTACTCCTTTGTTGAGGAACTTGAATCTATATATATACACACACAAAAGCAATCCTTGATGGAATCCTTGAAAGGCATGTATCATGGAATGCTTGTTCACTTACAAATATTCCCTAAATTAAAAAACTAAAGTCGAACGTTAGTGTTCAGGCCAAACCATTGGTTGCAAAGATCATGGAATCCTTAATTGAAAGGCCATTTGATTGAACAAGTGATTGCTCATCTTCATCATACCACCAGTAGATTAAAAGTACGAATCGAAGGCTTTTGTCTCAATCATTTAACCGGAATCTTCAGATGAAAAGATCGAAGATGTAAAATAAATTTTAACAAAAATAAAAGGCTTTAAAATAAAATAAAATAAAATTCAGTGACTGTTTGTGTTAGGGGCCGTTTGGTTGGATCTGAATCATTAAGTGCTGAATGGTTAAGATGTCTGAATGGTTAAGAGAGTCTGAACCATTAAGTGCTGAACCGGTTAAGATTGTTTGGTTGCACATCTGAATGAAAATAAAAAAAATAAAAAAAATAAAAAACTTTTCTTTGTTAAATAGCCTAGTCGTCGAGCGAGCAACCCAGCCGGCCAGCCCACGCCTTCCACCCCGCCATCCACCGCCGCAGCACTGCCGTAGCACCTCCTCCGCAGCCCCGATCTCCTCCGCCGAGGCCTCGACCATCGTCATCACCATCCACTGTCATCACCACCGCCGCATCCCGGAGTTCCATCGCCGCATCCCGACTCCACCATCGCATCGCTCTTTTTTCAGAAAACCCTAAGGTCGATCACCACCGCATCCCCGACTCCACCGCCGCATCGCATCCCTGACCTCCACCGCCGCATCACATCCCTGACCTCCATCGCCGCATCCCCCGATTCCACAACCCCGGTGCTCGATCATCGCAACAGTAGGTTGTCTTCGTCCTTGCGAGCGGCTGAGAAAGGCGGCGACGGGATGGATTTGGTTCACGGTGGTTGACGAATGATGAGGGCGAGGGCTTCCTTCGGTGGTTCAAACCTTCGGTGGTTGAAGGATGAGGGCTTCCTTTTTCCCCATTCAGACGATGCGGTGTCCATTCAGACTTGATTTGAGATCTGAATGGTTCAGATCTCCATTCAGACATTTTTCTCCATTCAGACGTGATTTTTTTCGCCAAACAAACGGTCTGAATCTGAACCATTCAGATTCAGACCCATTCAGACCTATTAAGATCCAACCAAACAGCCCCTTACTCTGACATTTTAATTGAAATTTGTCGAATAAAGGAGATTATTTTTTATTAGATTACTTTAAAGTTCAAGCTCATATTTGATAATTTTTTAATAATAATTATTTAATTAAGTATACGTGCAGATTTGATGAAAAAAAATGTTATTTTGCATGGTGTTTCTTAGTATGCAAATATAATAAGTGGGGTCGTAGCTACAGTGTTGGAATCGTCAAGTTGAGTCACGGGTGCATACAAACTTGAGGATGGCTCAGGGTTTTACTTTTTACCGACTCAAACACTGACTTATGCTGCCGGGGCCGGCCCGTTAGGTGCGGTAAAGTCTCGTGTTGTCATGATTGGTACCATTTTGTCTTACACAAGCTACTCATTTCGGCTTCATAAACCGGGCAATTATATATTCATTAAACTAATAATTTTTTTAACCGTTAGAGTACGACGACACCGAAGACAAGATTTCATCCATTTTCCTGTATTGACGCTTTGAGTCTTATGCATGTATCCATCGCAAATCAAACCAAACAACTAAGTAAAAACCCCAAAAACTTAACTCAGCAAATATGTTTAAGCCGAATTTAAACCCAAAACCTTACGTAAGAAAATTAAAAGGTAACAATAGGAAAGTCAACTAATAATTATATATACCAATCAATTAGATAGATATAAATTAATCGAATTCTGAAACTCAAACTAAATTAGATATATATAAATTAAAGTCGATCCAAACATAACTTATTTAACATGTTTATATAATTATTAATCAAATGAATTTACGGGTTGTAATTAGTAGCTATTTGATTGCAAGCACATCTAGGATAACGTGTTTAACAGTCATAAGTGCAACGATATTAATATGGTGTTTTAATTAGAAATGATATTACTGTAACTAATCATATCATTAGTAAAATCAAAATCATAAATTCAGTTTTACAGCAAATCGGAAAATAATTGAACTCATCATTATGATAAAAAAAAATAAAAGTTTTGGCAATTATTAATTTATTTATGGTAAATACTTAAAAGAAAAGCAATTGAATATTTAGTTTTATAAATGAAAAACTATAAAATAATGACGTTGAAGCCTAAAACAGGTTAACAAATCCATCCGTTTTTAGTAGATTAACTCAAAACAAACCTATTAATTTCTAAACAGATCAACCGAACACGACCTCATTTTTGTAAATGGTTTTTACTTGTCAACTCAAAACCTTATTATTATTTTTTTAGTATTTGGCTCTTGTTAGTAACTGTCACCCAAGGTGGAGGGCTAACGACAACAGGTTGTGATGTAATTTAAGAGTAAGATTATACGAATTTGCCTGTTTGACGTTCTAATCACGGTTTATTTTATTATTATTATTATTTTTTTTGTGATAAGTCTTAATGAATTATATATGATGATGTCTTCTGAAGAAAGGGTATCTCTAAAACATCAAGATGATACTAAAAATTAGCAAATCAAACAACACATCTTATTTAATCCTCTACAATCAATTAAAAAGCCTCAGCCTAATTTCCAGAAATTAATCATCTTCTTGTTCATAATCAAAAACAAAACGATATGATCGATTAGTAATCCGTCACCGGAAGCTGATCATGTTCACCGATGAATATATTGTCGTATATAAGGGCTGCAATGGCAGCACCAAAAAACGGACCAACCCAATACACCCAATGGTGTGTCCATGTCCCGCTCACTACAGCTGGACCAAAGCAGACCGCTGGGTTCATTGATGCACCATCAAACGCACCACCAACTAAAATGTTGGCACCCACGATCAAACCAATAGCCAAAGGTGCAATGATCCCGATATTACCCTTCTTTGGATCCACTGCGGTCGCGTACACCGTGTAGACCAGACCAAACGTCATCACCATCTCCATGACAAGTGCGTTTCCGATGGTAACATCTGTTGATAGCCCAAATGCTGCAGTTTCCTACAATTTTATAACATTAAGTTTTAAAGATTTTAAAATATTTAACCCAAGCACGACTCATCGATATATTTGTGTTGAAAACTTAACTCTAACCTTAAAATCATGTAACCTGGACTCGATTTGTTTAGCCATATGTCTGAACATGCCATACGAGTTGACAGGTATAACATGTTAATTGGGTTGTTAGTTTGTTTTAAATAAGTTAAATGAGTCGGAAAAAGGTTTACCAGTCGACATGTTAAAGACAACAAATAGATATGACAACCCAAAACCTGATTACTTATGCTTCAATGCCTAATTTTGATACAGCTAAGATCTTAGTTACCATGCCACCGGTGGCGTATTGTAGGAGCAAACATGCAACAACAGAGCCGACTAATTGTCCGATCCAATACACGATTGCAGTTAGGAAGGAGATATTGCCACCAACAAAAGTGGCAAATGTGACCGCCGGGTTTACATGGCCACCAGAAATATTAGCACTGATTGACACTGCCACAATCAAGGCGAATGCGTGTGCTAGCGCTGCCGCCACTAGTCCTGACGTAGTGTTTGGCGCATCATACGTCAGCTTGCCTGATCACCCAAAAAAACGATAAAAAGATAAAAATTGGAAAAATTATACACTTTTTGTTACAGAACGAGTATCATAAACGAGTGAGTAGAACATACTGTAAGCCATGCCGGATCCTTCACCTGCGAATACGAAAATGAGGGTCGAAATGAACTCTGAGAGGCCAGCCTTTAGCGTATCAGGATGGCTGGCCTCCCCTGGAGTTCCGATGCTAATTCTGTAAATAGGCATGTTTTTTAGTTTTGACAGATTGACTTTTGAGGTGTATTTTTAGTTAAAAGAGTGATGGTTATAAATACCAGAATTAACGGCCGGGGAAACGGTAAATTAGTATGTCCGGTTAAGAAGCAGCTCAATGGGGGCCTCAGGTGAAGACACGTGTATGGTGGGTTTTAGTTGAAATGTTACTGCCTAGACTCAGACTTTGAATTGTTTTATTTATACAAGTTGATTAGAATTTTCATAAATAACAAAGAAATATTTCAATTTATAACAACTTGTAATTACAAAATTAAAAGCATGTACAAATCTACAAAATGGTCAAGATAGTAAGTAAAAAACAAGCAAACAGAAACCAAAAAAAAAGGCACATTTCCAACTATCATTCTAAAAACCAACAAAACAATATATCATGAAGGCTCAGATTCAATCCATTGCCTCCAAAAGAATACGCAATCTACAAACCTACTTCTCATCTCACCATGCCGCCGCCGCCGCTAAGGACTAAAGAAGCCTATGTTGACGTATACCCTTCCCGAAATGAGGTTGCATTAACCGAACATACAAACCATTTTTCAACATTAATGAATCATGTGACCCTTCCTCAACTATCCGACCTCCGTTAAGAACGACAATATTATCAACATGTCTCATCATGGCAGCCCGATGAGCTATAAGGATGGTCGTTTTATTCCCCATTATTAGTGTATCAAGAGCCTCCTGAACCACCCGACTCGATTCCGACTCAATAGATGAACTCGCCTCGTCCAATAACAAGATCGGTGCGTTCTTTAACACGACCCTAGCTATAGCAATTCGTTGCTTCTGACCCGGGGTTAAATCCACACCTCTCATTCCCACATGGGTTTCATATCCATGAGGCAAATTACTGATAAAATGGTGAGCATTAGCTATTCTGGCAGCCTCTTTGATTTCAGCTTCGCTTGCATTATGTCTTGCATAGATTATATTTTCTCGTATGGTTGTCGAAAAGATTATCGGTTCTTGTTGAACAACACCAAGGTGATTCCTTAACCATCTCACATTGAATAGTTTTAAATCCCGACCGTCTAAATTCACCTGCCCAGCAACCGGATCGTAAAACCGCTCGATCAACGATAATATCGTGCTTTTCCCGGATCCCGAAACGCCAACAACTGCAACGGTTTGACCACCGTTGACTTTAAGGCTGAAATTGCTTAGCACAAGAATCTCTGGACGAGTCGGGTAAGAAAAATCAACCTGTTTCAACTCGATACTTCCATAAACATTTGGCGGCTTTAAAGCAGTGATGTCATCTGGATCAATTTTCGGGACACGGTCGATTATTTCAAATACTGAAATTAGAGATTTCCGTCTTTTGAGAATATATGGAGCTAAACCAAAAGGCTCCACGAGTGCAAAAGTGGCGAAAGAGAAAACCATATATTCTTTAATGGCGGTGTGTAGCTCCACATGTTTGTTTTTAATCAAGAGTGCAGTGTACCAGAGAAGAAGAGCATTGCAGGCGAATAAAAGAAACTGTGAAAACCCGAAGGCGAACCCAATTGACATCCCGTGCAAGAAGCTTTTTGTGAAAATCTTGTGTAATTGTAATCTGTAAAGCTCCATTACTTTGTTACCAGCACAGAATGATACAACGGTGTAAATATTTCTAACTGCATCTTCAAGGACTAATGATGCTTTCCTGTGCATTTCTTGTATTCCCTTTGAAAATCCAGCTAGCCATAGTTTCTGCAGTATTATATTGGTTAAATTTGAGATCACAAGTTGGACGCCCAAGATATTTGCACACAGACAAAATAGATGGAAAAAATAATCAAATATAACCAACCTCTAGTTTTTATCTTGGGATATCACATATTGACTTTGACATTCCTTGCCTATTCACTTTAATCGAGAGAAATTTATAGATCGACTGGTAGATAAACAATCCAGGGGTAGAGATATGACGTCCACACTAAAACAAAACTTAATGGGAGGGACACGTATAAAAGATAAAGATGAGCGCAAGTGGTTATGCCTATTGAGAGCAAACCGGAGAACGTAAGAGCATTCTGGTCAGTTTCCTATCCCCATCCTTATAGTTTAACTAGAAATCATTATGCTGTAACTTATCCACCATTTTCTAAAATCCTCCCTATAACTATCCCCATTTCATTTATATGTTACTTCTTTATCCATAAAGTAAAGGAGAGAAAGATTGAGATGGTTTGGCGATGTACGGAGAAGAGAAATTACAACATCAGTATGGAGAGTAGAGATTCTAATGGTAGAGGGGAAGAGGAGCAGAGGAAGACTAAGGTTAACATGGAGGAGCAGATTCGGCATATTTGTTAGATTTAAACCTCTTTGAGAACATGATCAGCAATAGAAGTTATTGGAGAAGTAGGAAAAAAGTAATGGACTTTTAGACTCTGTGACTATAGACTATTGATGGATATAGGTCAACATTAGTAGATGTAAATATTAGCTTAGTATTATTGTATTAAATCCCTTAGTTTAAATGTATTGCTTATTTGATATGTGCTCTATATGCTTTTTATTTGTTACGTGTGTGACACTGATTGCAAGCTAGATTGTTTGTTTACATAGATATAGCTTGCATTGCTTATGCCTCAACCTATGCGAAAGGAAAAAAAAAAGTTGCCAGCAATTTTGAGTCGGGGGTCTCTTTAGAAGTAGTCTCTATATCCCAATAGGATAGGGTTAAGCAAAAATTAAGGGGTCTAATGACTAGTGTAGCTAAGCCCAAATATGGAATTTCGTTGTGCCTCCCCTATAGTATATTAGTATTTGGTGATAGAAATAGAGATGGAGACCTAGTGTGAATGCTCTAATATACATTGCTATTTACGGTTGTAAATAGATCACCAGAGCTATTATAAGTTTAAAATTTTGCATAGCCACTTGGATTGTAGCCCAATGGTGAGGCAAAGCCTCTTTAGAGTAGACCTAGGTTCAAACCTAGGCAAGGTGTAATTCAAGAAAAGATGCAGTTTAGTAGTGTAGTGGATGTGTGTGTTTGCTGTTCAAAATATAATCTATTTGGCTATAAACTTGGGAATCAGCTGGATTAATTTTGCATGGAAAAGATCTGACAGTTTAGTTATTATCATAATAACTACTACATTCATTAAAATATTGGAGCTTTAGGGTATTATAAAAAAATCCTCCAGTTTACTTAATAGTCAAAGAACTAATTTTAAACACGATGGTATATTGGGTATTGAATAGATGTGTATACCTGTGCAATGGCAGAAACGGTAAGAACAGGAAGAGTGGCCAAAGCCATGACTGCTAACCGCCACTGTAGAAGCAACCCTATCAGAAGTGCCACAAGTACAGCTGTACTATCTTGTATAAATATAGAAAGTCGGTTGCTGAAGGCAGCTCTCACAAATGTTGCATCATTTGCTAATCGCATGGACAATGTATCAGCACTGTTTTCTTCTTCATCAAACCATCCAACTTCATTACGAAGCATTGCTGTGATAGAAGACAAATCAAACATAGTGATTACAGGTGGCAATTTCAACTCATTTACTTGTCAATGGGCCCATCTTGGTTCATGTTTAGTTTCTTGACAGGTAAATAGATCCAACTAAAGTTGGCTAAAGAAAAACAGGTCAAATGGTCACACTGGACAAAAGTCATTGGTAAATTTAATGAATAAAATCTCCTTTACCACTGTATTCAGAGAGTGGAGTATTAGTAAAATTATATAATTTTCTAACCATATTTGACACTAACTATTTATAAACAAGGTGCTACAGTGAGGGGGAAAAAGATTAACAGACTTATGTGAACGTCACTGGAGAGAGAGAGAGAATAGTTGCTAGAGAAGAAATTACTAACCAGAAAACATCATTCTCCTAACTCGCTCGGTCATTTTCTCTCCCATAATACCAAAGTAAAAGTGCTGCAAGAAGTTTGCAATAACAGTAACAATACCCATGCAAGCAATAATTAAGCACCATTTATCTACTTCATTTCTCATATGTTTATTCCTCTCCTTTTTATAATATTCTGTCACAATTAATGCAATCACATAAGCAAGAAGTGGGTTAAAAGAACCAAAGATTGCTGCACCCGTACTTCCAAGAACAGCATATAGCCATTCAGCAAAGCTAAGCTCGACAAGCCTCCACATCGGTGGCTCTTTCCGCTTCTCTTTCACCACTTTGACTTTCACCGGGTCATCACCAAAATGAGAATCAGGTCGGCTAAAAGTTTGTGAATGTGAACGCTCGTTATTCGGGTCAGATGTTAAAAGTGGTGAAATGGGCGATTCGGGATCTGAATCATGAGATGTTTGTCTTTGAATAGAAACGACATCAATTTTTGGTAGCTCAGGAAGCCTCATCTCGAAACTATCTTGCCTTTTTATGGATGGTTGATTGTTAGATCCATCTAAATGGGACCCGTTCTCAATTGTTCTTTCTGGTGGGCTTGGGTTTCTTGGAGATTCATGTGAGTGATAAGCAGAATCAGGAGACCGCGCTGATGCATGTAATAAGTTGGAAGCTCTTTGAAGTGATGGTGATTTGGCAAATTTTGGGGATGATGATTCTTGATAGCTGTGACTTGCAGAAGAATCTTTTTCAATTTGGAAAGTTGTGGTTTCGTAAGTTCTCACAGGCATCCTATAATGATATGAAACAAACATCAAATTACATGTGCAATTTCAACCCATTTACCTCACACGAGTTAAATTAGAACATTTAGCTAAAAGGGAAAGGGAAACAGGTTGAAAATTTTCAAAGTCTACTTTTTATGCATATGGCCTCCAAAATCATTTTATTAAGATTCAGATTGGTACTACAAACATGTTATTTTTGTAATATCAGTTATCCAGCTATTCCTAAGTTTAAAAAACGGAAAAAAGATGTCTGCAGGTCAACTGTCAACCCATACCCTGTGTCGACTCTTACCAAAAATGACAAATTCCAATTTTGATCCATTTTGACCCATGACCCAACCCGCCATCTTGCCTTCTACATCAAACCAAAAGATGCTCACTTGGATAAAAAATTAAGATGACACCAGGGAGTCATCAATTGTACATTATTTTTTGGTATCTCACTTTACCTTCTTGGGAGTTTAGCTGCTTCTTCACATCTAAGAAGCTCTGCATACAATCCATCAGAAGCTATTAATTCATCATGTGTCCCAATCTCCATTAATTGGCCTTCCTCCATCACAGCTATGAAATCAGCATTTCTAATTAGAGAAAGCCGTCTAGCAATTATGATTGTTGAACGACCTAACATCAGCAGATCTAAAGCCTCCTGAACTGATTTTTCAGCTTCAAAATCCAGTCCACCAGTGACCTCATCAAGAAGAAGAATAGATGGGTTGGATAGCACTGCCCTAGCAACAGAAAGTCTTATTTTCTGTTCTTCTGTTAGAGATAAACCAGCCCTCCCTACCTGAAATTACACACTTTTCATAATTAAGGCTTAAGGGGAAATGTGGCAAGAATTAAAGGCAGCAAAAATAAGTAGGGTTGGGTAACGATCAAAATGGACAAACTTTGTACCAGCAGGATCAGTTGGTCAACCTGATACCCTTTTTCTTCAAAAAATTATAGTGATCCAATTTTTTTGAATAAATTGATGTGAAGAAGGCTTAAGCATAAAACATTACACATAAAACTTTCAACCTGTTCAACTCATCTGATAACCTTTCTTTGACCCCTTAAATATGGAGCATAAGGCGAATCAGCCCATTGATTAGTAAATAAGTCGAAATTGCCATATATAGGAAGACCATATTCATTTGATTTGTACCTGTGTATCGTATCCTTTCTCAAGTGAGCTAATAAATGAATGTGCATGAGCAATTTTAGCAGCATCTTCAATTTGAAGTGGAGTAGCATCTCTTCCATAGGCAATATTGTCTCTGATACTCAAGCTTAGCAAAGCAGGTTCTTGAGTCACTAAACCTATTTGGCTCCTTAGCCATTCCAATTTCAGGCTTTTGATATTCTCTCCATCCAAAAGAACTTCCCCTGTAAAAATAGTATATTAGAAATTACAAGCTGGTTATATATTCAAAATTATATGAAGATAGAAAGTGGTTGAATACCTAATGTAGGATCATAAAACCGTTCCATAAGTGGTATAATGCTACTTTTTCCAGAACCATTTCTTCCAACAAGTGCAACAGTTTTCTTTGCAGGAACAGTGAGGTAAAAGCCACTTAAAATTGGGATTTCGGGACGAGACAAATAACTGAAATACACATTTCTGAACTCGATGTTTCCTTGTACAGAATCAAGAATGTTACCATCATGATTAACGGTAGAGGATGAACGGCTTATCATCTCAAAAAGTCTATATGCAGCAATCCTTCCTTGCTCAAATGAGTAGAAGTTGGTGGCTGCTTGATTCAACCCACTATCAAAAACAAATAACATTTGATGAATATATCAGCATAGAAGCATCATGTACGGCTGGCAAAAATGGTCGGGTAACTGCTGAAAACATCTTCAGAGCCAAATATAATTGCAAAAATTATATCATTTGATATTTATTTATATATTTCTGAATAAAATGATTCAGGAGGTTTTATCACTTTGTGCATCAAAAGTACACTTTGGACTACTTTTAACCCTTTCAATTCAGCTGACCTATTTTTGTTTTCGATAATTTTGTCTTAAAAAAACTACCAAATTGACCCAATAGAGAACATATGACCACCTAATTGTAAATATATACGTTGAAAAAGGATGACTTAATATAATATGCTTACAGGCCACTTAAAATAATAGCAAAAAGAGCTGTTACAATCTCTCCACCATGAGCCTTTCCATGTTCAACTAAAACTCTTCCAACATAAAGTTGCAAGGCACACGAGCAAATTGCCAGCCCATATGTGAACCCGAGCCCCAGTCCTTGCACAAGACTTATTAGTATGCCATATCTCAATGTAGCTTGCAGTGAGGCTGCATATGAATACTTTGCTAATGTTTCATTTGTGAATGCATATAAGGTCCTAATGTATGAAATAGCCTGTAAATATAAGAGAATATACATATATTTTTAATTTAAGTAAGCAATAAAGAAATTAATAATAAGAAGCATAGAAAAATGTAATGACTTGTTCAGCAATACTAGCTGCTTCAGCATAGGCATCTTGAATATTTTCAGCAAGCCTGTGGAGAAATATATTTGATATTCCTCCTGCAGCAACTATAAACGGGCCAGTGGCTAAAGTTATCAGAGCAATCTGCCAACAATTAATAAATCCAATTGCAAGCCCACTGAAGAATGTAGCCATGTTATGAATATAGTTACCAACCTGCATTAATAATGCTGATAGATATATCACAACTTTATGAAATAATTTCAATAAGCAAAAAAAGGTTAGACGAAACTCTTCGATATTGGTGGCTAGATGCGTGGGTTGTTGGGAAACAGGCCAAAGCAGGATTGGGCTAAAAGGGATAATTTTAAAAGTAGTAAATTGGGTTAAAAGGGATAACTTCAACATGCAAACACTTTTTTGTCAGTTTGTTTTTTCATTTTTCCAGAAGTGATTAGCGTGTAAATTATGACTACAATAACAATTGTATTCTTTGAATAAAGAGATATAAAAGGCTGTATGTTTTAAGATTTTAAATCTTTGACAACTTTTAAAATATTTAATAGGTTCAATCCACTTGACCCATTCCCCTTTAAGCTAAATTACTTGTTTCAGCCTGCTTGAATCTTTTGATCAGGACACAACCCAGATTGACTCAATTATAAGTAAATAGGTTGAAATTGTCACCTATATTAATAGAATCCTTACTTTTTCACTAAGAGCGGATTGGATTAGCAGTACATCACTCAATACTTGACTCACAATGTCTCCATTGTTCCCATAGGTATCAAAGAAACTCATATCTTGATTTAGAAGTACTTGGACATATCTAGACCTAATAACAGCAGTTTGCCTTTCTCCAGTAAGAATCCAACATGAAACCTCTGAAAGCAAGAACGAGTAGATATAATAATCAAAAACAAACATTTCACAATGAAAAACAATTAAGAATATTTACCTATCCAACCAGCAGCAAAAACACCACCAGCAATATACACAAGGGTCAGAGCAAGCTGCATAAAGCCATAAATCATTAATATATTACCATTTTTCAAAACAAGGCGTCAAAGTTGCTTAACATGAATCTACAAAACAAAAGATAATTTAGACATCTACGATCTACGTCATGCTTAATAATATCTTAACACACGATCTAACATGGATTTTCTTTTTCTAGACAAAGCTAAAACTCTATTTATTTAAATTCAGGTTGTATTGATGAAAAAAAAACAATAATAATAGTTCAAAAGAATTGGAAGTAGGTGTACAGTAGTGTAGCTTAGGCTATTACTTTCACACTTTGACAGGGTTTGACTAGCAGAGAAAGATTCGATAACCCAATTACAGTAGTAAACCAGTTAATATTCTACAGTTCTTCTCTTTAATAAATGTGTCTCCGTAATCATAATTAACCAAAAGTATTACTTAAAGAGTGAACAGGTCTCACATGCGGCATTCTTTATACAAGATTTTATCAGGGTGGAATCTTAATAGATATTTCTATAACAAAATAAATTTTAATTTTAGTAAGATACACCATAAGAGTGAGAAGATCATGTAATTTTAGGCAATAAATACTTAACATAGATAACATTAATTCTTCACTAAATTGTCTCTGCCTAGTGCCTATTTTTTAAACTTTTTCTACATCCAAGTGATTTTTTTTTAATTGAAAAATAGATATTTCGCATTGCATCATGTTTTGTGAGTATGTCTTGAAAAGTATTTGTTTTTTGGGTGTCCATAAAAGTCATTTGCGGAAGTGCTTATGTGGCAAAATAAAGAAGCTAACCAGATCATATCATGTAAGCATTTTTGTAAATGGCTTTAAAGGAACACTCCACTTCCATAAATGGCATTTGCGGAACAACCAAAAGCCAAACACATTTCAAACATACAAACAATGATACAATGCAAAAAATCCCTACTTAAAAAAAAGTTGTCAACCTAGTTCGCCTTATATTTGATATTTTGCATATTAAAACAAAAAGGAATATCTTTTTCTTTTCTAATACAAAAGCTATTTAATAGTTTCCAAAAGCATATGACCAATGATTCCAAACTATCTTGACCTGAGATGAACGGATTAGGCCGGATTTTCAAGAATTACACTTCTCTAAGGACATGGTCCAACATAAAAGTCCCTGAAGAAGTAGATTTATGATAAAATTTTTAGGACATAATGTAGATGTAGAGTAGATTCCAACCACTTTTAAGAGAACTTTTCATGTTTCTGCCTCTACTTTATTTCATGTACAAGTGTGAACTCTACGATATTATGTATTATGTCTTATGTTAATGATACTATGTTTCTACATATGTTACTACTAATTGTACCACCATTTTGCTTAAATTAGTAGGCTATTATCTCCATAGAGCTTTATTTTGCTTATTTATGTCATAGTTGCCAAAGGCACAAAGCGCACTCAAGGCGCATAAGCCATGCCCAGAGCCAAGGCGTAAGGCGCAAAAAAAGCGAGCGCTTTTTAAATTAGGCGTATAGTATTAAGTTACCATTTTTAGAAGTTTGACACGCTTTAAGCTTAAAAATTTTTAAAAAAATATATAAAGTCTAACTATAAAACAATTAATAATTTAGTTATATAGAGTTTTTAAAATATAAAACCTTTTTATGGTTGTTTTAAACTGGTTTATAGTTGGATTTTTTTAAACTTTGCCGCATATTCCAAAATTTTGCCGGAATCTAGCCGGAAAGCCACCGGAGTGTGCCTAGGATCCCACCAGGCGCCTTTCATGCGCGTGGCTTTTTTTGGGGCCTAGGCGAGCGCCCCGAGGGCTTTTAACAACTATGATTTATGTTCGTTTATATTTGAGTCAAATGTCTCTCTGGAAGCAACCTCTCTTTCCCCAGGTCTATCTGGAAGCAACCTCTCTTTCCCCAAGGAAAGAAATAAGGTATCCACTCTCCTCAAACTTTACAAATAGTCATGCTATGAGTGGGATTTTCTAGGCATGTAGTTATTGTTAATGACTAATCTTATGAAGTATCAAACTAATGATGCAAATGATTGTGAATCTGATTAGCGTATCCCAACAGATCATACTGCCTCCTCTAGATGACACGTATCAAAATTCAAGTATCTGCCTATGATCTCTTACCTAATTTATGTTGTTTCTTGAGGCTGCTTAGGATATAATTTATTGATCAGAAACTTAATGGCAGCTACATGTTTGGTTTTTTATTGTAAGCATCTTGCACGCATAATGCGGTAATGTGATGCAATTAAATGATGGACCAAAAGCATCGGAGCGCATTTCGCAATTTAAAACCAAGGCTACATGAACACGAGGATTTTTTTGTTGATATTTGTAATAGTTGTAAACTTGTAATATATAATAACTAACAACAGGTGGACGTTCTGCGGATCAGGTGATATGATCATACCCATTCATTTTAAAAGTAAGACAGTTCAGATTGGACATGGTTGGGTTTTTTTAACAAATGAAAAAAAATACTATAAGGCTGCCTCACCCAACCTTACTTTGTAGTTTCTTGCAACCGTTTCACATTCTTCTCTCTCTCCCTTGCCCCTCTTCTAAATGAACCGCCTCTGAATTGCCATCATCTATCAGATCTTTGCAAGTTGCAGATTAAAACTACTATGATTTAAAATATGATTTATGAGTTAAAAACTACTTCTAGTTGCAATAAAAGACTAAAAGGATAACCCAAGGCATTCACAATTAACACAAGCATAATACAAGATGCTTGAGTTATAATTGTCATGACATGCAAGAATAAGCTAGATTTTCTCATCATCTTAAATAATTTGATACTTATTGCTTCTCCAGGTAAAGCTTTGCATCCCTCTATGTAACTTTCTTGATTGATTTAACAAATTATAGATAGCCGCATACCTCTATGTAACATTTTTGATTGATTTAACAAATTATAGATAATCATTTGCTGCTAGTGAGGATTATATATTTATATTTATTCTCAATTTCCATTGTAGCCATACAAATATTAAACACTCATGCCACAAATTCATAAATGACACCATTGCATCACTATGACCCCCAATCCATAAAGCCTCCACTAATTAAAATTATAAATGCGAAGGTATATAAACCTATGTTGTCAAAAGCCCTCAGGCGCGATTTTGACAAGGATTCGGCAAAGATTTTGGTCGATTATAAAGACCAGCTCTTGTTAATTCCGATAAACTTTGCAAATTTCAATCAAACTTGCTTGAAACTTTAAAAAATGATATTAGAGTCAATACTATCCTAAAATAGCCCAAACAAGCCTAAATCTCAGGCATGATCTTTTTAAGCGCCTTGCACCTAGGCCCAAGGCTCACTCTTTGAAACTTGAGTGCTCCTTGCGTCTTTGACAACTATGATATAAAATATCTACTTTAGAAATTGTACATGATGTACTAAAACTATTACCAAGAGTAACATACCTATGACCTATCTCAAATATCATTAACTTCTAACCAGCTAAAATAAACAAATGACTAAAAAATATACAATTTATATTTTATAATTTGTTGGACTCAAATCCTACCAAAAGAGTTCGCTACAAACCTTGCAGTTTCATTGGTTACTACAATGCAAAGATATGATACTTAGTTAGATATTGACCTAAAAAACACTAAAAGTGCTAAAATAGCTTTCTAGTAAACACAAAGGATAGAACATTTGCATAATTCTCCATCCCTCATAACGCCAAAGAGCATCCTAATAGTGACATTTTATCTATACAAAAAGATAGCATGCATACACATACATGTGGGTATAACCCATAAACCCAAGTTGTTGGTAATCAAAAGCATACATATCTATTTCAATGTAGGTATACGCATAGTTATCAATAGTGATAGTAGCAAGCGCTATAGCTCGCTACGTAACGAATCGTAGTTGCCGCTATATACGTTTAGCGAAGATAGCGGGAATCGTGATTTAGTTTTTAACTTTTTTATGCTGGATAAGTAAATAAGGATTACAAATTAGACTGAGGCACAATGTTTTGGATAGATAGTCATTTCTAAACCCTAATCGATGATGGAGGAACTTTTTTGGACGTTGGAAACTTCCTAAACCCTCATCGCTAAACAAGAAATAGAGATTGCTATTTACCACTATTCGCTATTGATAAATATATGGGTACACGTGTGCGTAAGAGAATGTAACTATGCATTAACATACATATGTATCACAAACAAATGTATGAGTGTATATCTTATATAAGGCAACATTATTTCAGACACACCACACAATGAGAAGATGGTTCTTGTCACCCTTCTCAACATGCATAAGTGCTTATGAGTACCATGATTCAACTAACTAACAGATTATAGAATAAAAGAGCTTATTGCATGCACCATGGTACATTTTTCACATTAAAGAGCATAAAAGAATAATATAGCTACATTAGTTGCTTAACCACACCCCTACCAATACCAAATGCTCTTAATTTGTCAGCCTAATTAACATAGACTCAAAGCTTTAAAGCCAATGCACCTTAGACTAGGTACTTCAACATGATTCATAATATGTGTTCATTACTTCAAGCTAATATAATACAAGAAACCCAATAACCCATATTAGCATGTCTTATGTTGACTCCTTATAACCCATTACATATCATAATACCAATCAAAATCTTGTCTTTCTTGGCACAACTAGTCAACTACTCATATGTTCACTAATATCTGACACGTAAAGTTTCATGGATGTAAGAATTTCTAGTGTATACTATGAAGGTGAAACCTATTAACCTAAAATCACGATTTACGAAGCCTTGTCAGCTATACTAAGAACGTATAAACTCAAGCTTACAAGTAATTCCAAAATAATACAACAAAATCACCATGCCAAAAGGTAAAATTTAATTCTCTCTTACAATTGGGAATAGAACGAAATTAAGGCATGCTAGAGAAAGAAATAAATAGATCATCTATTAAGTAAATGCAGATGAACGCCATATAGAAAAAATAAAACAAAAACATTGCTAACCTTTGCACTTGAATTGCTCACTTTCTATTCCTGAAAATGATCTCTAAAATGGAGTTGACCTTTCAAACTCAGCATAAACACATCATAATGCCTTAATAGCTAATACAAACTAAAACTACTAATTTAGACACTTTTATAAAGAAACACTTTAATACGTATATGTATAAGATATGTACACACACAGCTCCTTACATGCTTACATCCACTCATATAGAAAAATTTTAAGTTTGCCTTAGAAGGGAGGTAAACGATCTACTTAACTAGATAAAAGCAAATATATTCCCAGTTATAACAGCTCACCATGTTTCCAAGTTCAAGCATACATAAAATTAACCTAAGAGACAATTTTGTTACTCATAAATTGGGAAATAAATCTTCATGAATTAAGGTTCTAAAGAATAACCTTCTAGCTTTAGAATTGACCAGAATTATTTCGATGATAAGAAAAACCTAATTACCAGATTAAATGCATAGTAACTTGATGACTTTCACACATGAAAGCTAAAAAGATCATAAATTCTGGTCATTGCTCTTTCCATCTATCAACAGCAGCTAACACTACTTGTGACTCACTATCAAAAACATAAAGTTCCAACACCATTTACAAAAATTAAATTCAATCTACCTCTTTGAATCTGTGAAACAGCAAATCCAGACTGCCATCACCATGACTCAGCAACTGAATGATCTTGGCAAAATAATGCAAGTATATGACAAGCGCCGTCCCATGAGCCGCCGCAGCCACCGATCCCACAACCATAAGCACCCAATCAAGCCTATCAGCACACGCAAACAGCCTCGAAAACGGCACCGCTTCCGGCGGCGGCTCGATCTCCTCCATCTCCTCCACTTCATCATCAACATCCGGAGCTACAGCATCAGCGCTTGCATCCATGTATGGAGACGGAGACTCCGGCGGCTCCGACACCTCCGACACCGGGGTTAACGGCTGTTGCCGCGGCGGTGACCAGCCGAATAAACCTCCTCTTGATACCATCATATTTACAATTACAAATTACAAATTAAAATCTCACAATCCAAAACCTAATGCAACAAGAAGCTCTTCGTACAAAATCAACGATCTCAAAACCCTAAAACCTGTAAAATTTACAGGTTGAATTCACTATCCATCGATCCGGTGATGTATGAAGAGATTATTGTTGTGATTGTTGAGATTTTACTCACTTTTTAGTGTGTGTATGTGTGTGAAGGAAAGGAGAGAAAGTTGACTCGGAAACTGAAGCTTCGTTGATTCCATCGTGTTTTTGTTGGAGTTTGTCTGCGCAATGCCATACGACGTCGTTGTAAGGATCGTGATTCTAGGCAGTCCCTGTTGGCTGTTGCCGTATATCGGAAGAATGACTGCAAAAAAGGCCCCTTATGTTTAGGTTTTGTGAATATTTACGCTAAAAGTTTAAATGATATGTCGTGGGTAGGTAGAGAATACCTAGGGGTGCGAGACAACTCTCTCTAAGGAACTCGGCAAAATAGCCCCGTAACTTCGGGAGAAGGGGTGCCTCCTCACATAAGAACGGCGCGTTCCGAGGTGTGAAGTGGGAGAGAAGGGATGTCATAATTGGGGTTTTGAATAAGACGACCTTTTTATTTTTCATTTTTTTTTTCATATTGAAAAAGTATGAAGAACGGGAGGTGTGAAGTTTTTTATCATCCTGACGTCGAGCTATTTTTCCGCAGGACCTCCCCTACAGTATCGTCACCGCAGTAGAGTTTAACCACCAAGTTCGGGATGGATTTACCAAATGACTTCTAGTCTAGCGGTATCCATTAACTTCTTTTATGAGAAATTTTGTCATCGAGTCTTTATGAGAGCAATTTCTTTCTTGATTAGCTTGAGATTTTTTTAATATATATAGCCTAAGAGATAAGTTTCCTTCTGAAAAGTAGAAGACCAGAGGTACTCTTGAGAGATCAAGTATGATGCCTAAAATATGATAGTGAGGAGAGGCCCCAAGTCACTCCTAGTTCCTATATTTCAAAAAAAAAAAATAACTAACAACACATTTCGCTCGTATAGAAAAAATTTAAGTTCGTCTTTTATTGTCTACATAAATAGATAGAAGTAAATGAATACGTAATAATAAAGACTGGCCTTGCCTAGCGGGAAAAGAAAATGAGAGAAAAAAACATGCAAGTAATAAACTTCACCAACATACATTTAAGTATTGAAGTGTTGTAATTCATACATTTCTTAATGTGTATTACTATTCATAACATACATTTTTTATATAGTTAAATAAATTAAATTAGTTTTTACCCGTCTTGTGTTACTACCACGTATTGTTGTGACAGTGATATGATTGCGAATATAAAAAAACAGACGAGAAAACATATCGCAACATTTAACACTCTGTCGTAAAACCTAAAACATACTTAATCGTAAAAGTGATCGTCACTCTATTGTAAATTCCAAAAGCAAACTTCATCATAAAAGTAGGCGTCAAAAACCTTAATGAAATCACATGAAAAATGGTAAGCATAAAAACTCAAAATCAGGACATTAAAAAGATCGCAATGAAAAACCATAAATTTACTGTTAGGACATAATTATACGCAGTTATAAAAGCAACGATCACTTTGCAGTAAAACATAAAAGCGTATTTTATCTTAAAGAACTAAAATAAACATCAAAAAGTGTAATGAAAAAAATCATTTATTTATTGTGCAAACTTTTGTGATTAAAATAAAATAAATAAAACTTTAGTAATTTTTACATGATACAATTTACACATATATACAAATAATTAAATAATACATGCTAATTAATGTGGACCCATTTATTTTGCAATTACACCACCCAGTAAAAATCGGCCTAGGCGGCCGCCTAGGCGCCCATAAACCTTGTCGATTTTGCCCTAAGCGCGGCCTAGGCGGCCTATTTTTTTTGGTTTTTTTGGTTTTTTTTGCTTTTTTTGGCTTTTTTCGAGTAAAAAGGACCCAGATAAGTGATTATTCGAGACATTTCTCAACCCCAAATACTTAATATGTCTCTAAAACATCAAATCCAACATCTGAAACATTGAACTATGTCACTAAACATTGAAATCCATGTATAAACTTTGAATTTTGTGTTTAAGTTTGTAATTTGAAGTACTTGACTTAATATGTTTAAGTTTATTTTTTAATATATTTGAAGTATTATATTAAATTATTGATATATAATGTGTGTATATAATAAATATTTGTAAAATTACATATAAAAATTCCAATGCGCCTAGCGCCGATTAATCCCGATTAATCCCTAGGCGGTACCTCGCCGCCCGACTAGCGCCTAGCGACTTTTACAACCATGATACTACCCAGAGCACAAGCATAACCATATCAGTTGTATATCATAGTAGAGGTGGCCAACGGACCCGGAATCGGAACCGGAACCCGTCGTACCCGAACTGGTGGGTACGGGCGGTTCCGGGTTTTCAGAGAAATTGGAACCGGAACCGGTTCCACCTTTAAACTGGTCAACCCTGAATCAGCCAAAACCGGAACCGGCAAAAAACTGGTTGGAACTGGACCGATTCTTGACTTTGTTGACTGGAACTGAAACCGTTTGAAACTGGAACCGGTTAAAAAAAAACCCAGTTTGGCCACCTCAATTGCAAACCCAAAATTTCATACATGATCGGCCCAAATATCAAGGATTGCCTGTATGTGTAGTTGGGTCAATCTACAGCTTGAGCACAAAAAAAAACGTAGGGCCCTCAACTAAAAATAAAAATTATATGTGTGTGTGGTCTTTGGAGGCTAGACTCATAGCCAGAAGAAGAAGAAGAAGAAGAGTAGGAGAGACACATAGTTCCAATGGTGAGGAAGAATGAAAGAGCTTCAATCACTAGAGAAATCCAATCGCCAACCATCATGATCGGAGTCCGAATCGTCACCTAGGGAAAAGAGCCAAAGAACTCTACATTCCACAAATGGCTGAAGTCTGGATCTTCTGATCTTTTCATAATCCTTGTCAGCGGCAGCCTATAATACTTGATTAGGATAAAAAATCAAGCAATAAACTCCACAAATCACAATTGGTGCGAAGTGTGAATTGTCCGACCGAAGTATTTGTCCCTATCCGATTGAAGTTCGGATCATCTCATCATCACTATGACTCGTGCTCACTGTTTAGATACTTCAATCTTATATACTTGTGTTGCCTTTTGACCTTATTTCTTCTAGTAGTTTTTACATTTTCCAAAAGTCAAGTTTTTGCAAGTTGTTGGATATATCTTATTCATGTGACATTGTGGATAAAGAAATGATAAAATACCACTCATTTTCTAATTTCTGAAGTCTGAAGATGTATTGCACAACTTATAACAGCAAAGAGAGCAACCATATTTCATAATAAATCTTGCATAGATGTTTAATATTAAGTGTTTTTGTAGTTGCTTTTAAGCAATTGTTTATTTGATTAATGTTTATCTTTAATTAAATATAAAATTGTGTTTAAAACAATAGATTTAAATATCAACCCAAAATCAAAACTATGAAGCGGCTGCCTTCATAACAGCAAAAATAAAAAAAAATAAAAAAGCTTAAACTATAAGCTTTTAAATGAATCATTAAAAAGATAACTACTAAAGTTTGTAACAACCAATACAAATACTATCAATCTTGATAATCACAAGGAGTTTTTAGGGCCTCAATTTTTTTTTAATTTACTTCAGGTCTTTAATATGTTGTGCCACCCTTGCCAAAAAGGACTAACTGTACACCATGTTAGCATCCATAAATTATTACATACATCCAAAAAAGCTTCATAATGTCTATACCTTGAAATTACAAAGAAGAAAAAACACAGTCAGTTTTCTTGCATCATAGCCTATTATACAATAAGTCATTAGAAACGATACTATATGCAAAACTTACATGAATAGCGACCTAATTTTTGGATTCCTAGTAGCAATCAAATTTAACTTTACAAGTTACAACAAAGGCCATAATCAACTATACAAATGTTGTAGTGGCTTATTGAAGAGCTTCCTCTAATCTGGATCTTGGTTTTTTCTTGTAGTTGAGGTCAATATCAACAAATAATTAAATATGTGATGTTGCAACTATTGTATGAATTAGTCTTGCTCCTGCAACAGCAGTTGATGGTGTTGTGTCCCGACCTATTGATTAAAATAATTAAACGGAATCTGTTTTTTCAGATGTTAAATGTCTACAGTATTAAGATCACATCTGCATACATCTGTATCACAAGACCAAACGTCTGCAGTCATAAAGAAGACTGTTTGTTTTTTAACATCAGCCACAAACTCATTTTGGATCAAATCTTAATTGTGATCTTCGTATTTATTTATTATTATTATTATTATTATATTTTTTGGTTCATAAATGCAGTTTCTTGATTATTATTTTCTTACTCATTTTTTCTTCTGCACCCTCGTTCTTATTCCTAAAAACTACTGATCATCACCACCACCGATTATTACGACAACCACCAAACACCACCGTAACAATGGTTCTTACAGGCGGCGTTAGCATGAAGAAGAAGACGACAAAAAGGCCCGAAAAAGATTGAGATGAAGAAAATCGAAGAAACCAGCAGCCGGCAAGTCACGTTCTCTAAACGCCAGACCAGACTTTTCAAAAAAGAGTCAGAACAAGACTCTAATTATTCTTCTTCATAATATATTTCAAAATATAATTTTACAAGTTATAAGTCTTTATTATTCACTATTTAATATTATTTATTTAATTTGTGTAACTTTGTACATAAATCATAGCATATATTTCTGTAAAATGCCATTTTTTTCATAAACATTTTTTTAAAATTAAAATGTATAAAAAGTAAAAATTTTTATATAAACATTTTCAAAAAAAATATTTATTTTATTTGATAACTTAAGGTATTAACTTGTACGAAATTTCAGTTATGTTTTATATAAAAAAATTGTTGTATAATTTAAAAATTTTATTACCAATTATCTATTATTTTTGTTTCTTAATACGTGTATTACACGAGCAATAACCTAGTGTCGAATATAGAGCTCAGGGTTTGTTCAAAACTAGGGTCGTATAACAGATTAGATACATCTCAATTAAACACAAATACAAAATGTGCTAGACACGAACATGATATGATAATAATCATGTCAATTTCCCAAGCACAAAGCATGAACACGTTTAAAAACAAGTTACATGATAAAACCTATTTAAGGATACGATTAAAATCACGTATTTATTTATTTTAAAAATTCAAAAAATATAAACATGTTTAAATAAATTGTATATATACAGACACCGGCCTATGTCACTTCCTTGAGAGAGAATCCTGACCGTTTAAAATGGCTGAAATTAAATCTCAGCCGTGTAAGTTCATTTTTATTGGTAGTTAAAACCAGTGTTGTAAAAATTGGCCTAGGCGGGCCACCTTGTCGATTTTGGCCTAGGCGGCCTATTTTTTTTTTTGTTTTGTTGTTTTTTTTGGCTTTTTTCGAGTAAAAAGGACCCAGAGAAGTGTTTATTCGAGACATTTCTCAACCCCAAATACTTAATATGTCTCTAAAACATCAAATCTAACATCTGATACATTGAAACATGCCACTAAACATCGAAATCCATCTATAAACTTTCAATTTTGTGTTTAAGTTTGTAATTTGAAGTACTTGACTTAGTATGTTTAAGTTTATTTTTTAATATATTTGAAGTATTATATTAAATTATTGATATTAATGTGTGTATATAATAAATATATGTAAAATTACATATAAAAATTCCAATCCGCCTAGAGCCGATTAATCCCGAGGCGGTACCTCACCACCCGACTAGCGCCTAGCGACTTTTACAACCATGGTTAAAACCAGTTAATCAACACAACTTAAAATCTGCAGTTGAAACGTTTTTGGGAGGTTACAAGCGGTAACCATATAATTCTAAGTGCCTACCCATGTTCCCTACTCCCCCACATTAAATCTCGTCTCCTCTTCAATCCCGTCGCACCTTAAATCTTGTATGTGTTCTTTCTTGTCTATCCCCATCGCCATGCCACCACCACCACACCATTCCACCAAAGCCGCCACCATCACCACGTACCACCATAAACACCGCACACCAAAACAACCACACCCCCACCTCTCGTCACATGTTGATGATGTCACTGAATACACTGAGAAGGTCGCGGAAGCATAATGGTGATGTCTCAGAGATGGGTGTAATTTAATTGATCCGGTGTCACAACACACATATTAACTTAAAGATGATATATTACAAGGGTTTCGTCATCACAACCAAAGTTACAGTTTACAAACTAAACTTATTACACAACCCAAGTTATTTAATTACAAGTGTTTAAACGTGCAACCTCTCTGGTGGTCACTGTCTACCTGTAAAAGATTTGAGTTGGGAAAAGTCAGCACAAAGCTGGTGAGTTCGTAATGTTTAAGTTAAACGATATGATATGATATGCAAATTTCAGTTGTACAGTGCTCAAGATAACCATGGGACTCATATCTAGTTCATTTCGGACAATTCTACGTTTTTACGAAGATACTACCCGTCGGTAAATATCTTGATGCCTCATTATGTTAATGTCTATCACTAACATTAAGAGAGTGTTTCGAAAACAGGTAACAAACATTCACATCAAGGTAGAAGCAAACCTCCCAATGAATGGGTTGTCAGCCGATAGTACTATCATTGATCCTTGTTCAGCCCCACATGGGTTCACTAGATACACTTTCGAGAGATGAGGACTTTTCGATAATGTGATAACGAGCTAACAACAAAATCCCATGAAATCTTACAAAGGTCACATGATATCACACAGATAACAGTGATACATATCATATGTTCAAGAAATGGTTTCACAGAGATACCACTGTGTTTGTAAAACATTAAAGATAAAAGGAGTTGCACGAAACTCACCTAAAGTCTCAAAGATAGCAGAATATCGTACAGACTGGTAATAATAGTTTGGTTCTTCATTAGTTTATGTTTAATAAGTTATTTATGTTTAATAAGTTATTTATGTTTTAACTTACTGATCAGATCTTTCTGAACGTTCAATGTCAAATACATTGCATTGAAAGTCATCAAACTGATATTAGATACTTAATTAGTTGTTTTTATGTAATATCATACAATGTATGATAATGTAGGAACCTACACTGATTCAGGTTCCTAATACAAAGTTGATGACTCATTTGATTAATCAGAATGATCTTAGGTGAACCAATTAGGTATTGTTGTTGATTGTATTACTGAAACACTTTCTAGATGAATTTATGGCTTAGGAAAAGTCAATCCTTGTTACTGATTATCCAGATATCATGTCATAATATGACATTGAATAGGTTTAATAACCATGTTCAACGTACTAATCTGACTGTTATCATAAACATCAAATAGTTGTTCCAATGATTCTGTTAATGATTGTGATTAGTCTGAAACACTTTGATTTAACCTTGCATTTCAAGGATTGATTAAAACAATCACGCACATTGTTACAATCAAATGGTTTAAACCATTATAATCATAGATATAGTTTCATGATAATCAGGAAGTACAACGGATCAAAACAATGATTTAACCGTTAACATATCAAGTTCTTCGTTTATAACCATTCCTAGCCATCAGCTAGGAAATAATCAACAATCCTAACTATTGCATTACGTTCAAAAACAAGATCTAATCAAACCGTTATCAAACTAGTAGGGTGAAATGAATCGTTACCTAATCGGACGGATTTCTCGGATAGAAATGATGATCAGAAGTTGTAGATACGTTCCTTGGTGCGATCCGGATGTTTAGAGGGCTTCAAAACAAAGATCTGATGCCGGAAGTTTGACCTGGTTCGTTCATGTGGTGAATATGTTCGAGAAAGAAGAAGAATAAACTCTTGCATGCAATCTGATGTTGAAATCTGATTTTTCAAACCGCCATACCCCTCGCGTACCGCCTATCAGGACGGGTTGGGGCTAGGCGTACTGCAAAGGATTACGGAGTCCTTAGATATTTTGATCTCTCGCGTACTGCCTAGAGTGGCAAGATGGTGCCAGGCGTACCGCGCGGGTCCCCTGATTTTGATATTTTTGAATTTTTCTTCGTTTTATGATTCCGGAACTCCGTTTCGCGCAAGATGGTGCCAGGCGTACCACCAACATTGTTCTCCCACCAAACACACCATCACCACGCCACCTCTACCATCACACCATGCTCTCCGACCAAATGCGCTAGCACCACACCATCACACCGTCACCATCATTGGTTTACTTTCTTTTAATTTCTTAAAAAAAAAACAAAACCCTCAATGTTTCATCATATTTGTGCAACAATAGATGGAACTTAGTAACTTACCTCCCACATAGACGGGTGGAGGAGAACTTAGGGAGATCATTCATCTTGGTAATAATCCATCAACCCTGGTACAAACATTTGAGAACATTTGGGTAGTTGGAGCCGTAGTAGACGGAAAACAGAGGTGGGGAAGAACACAATCGACAGTGATGATGCATTTGTTGGTGGAATTACTGTCGTTCGTGTGTCTGTCGCCAGAATGACGGTTCGTTGAGAGAGAAGCAGATAGATGGTAGTTTGAGTGAGAGATGAAAGATGAGAGACGAGAGAATGGTGATTGACAAGGTAAGAGAAAATAGAACTAAAGAGTATACATGGCTAGCCTGCAAACACTTTTCGTAATATATTTAAGGATAAATAAAATATTCAAAAAAATATCTATGTTTTTTTATATTAAAATCTTTATAAAGTAGTATACTAGGCTAGCCTGAAAACACTTTTAATTTTAAACGGGTGTCCTTTTTTGCTTTATTTCATTCTTATTTGTTTCTTCAGGCTTTTAGTTTTTTTTTAATGGAAAATCTTATTCTTCTTTTAAAATATTTCAAACAAACTAAGTATATTCTTGTATGAGATAGATCCCATAACCTCTAATACTACAAACTTTCTTACTTAAATGTTAATTGTAATTGTTTTGTGTAACGTTTTTACAGCCTGTATTTTTTATTAATATAACTGTTGGGTCTAGAAGAGTCAAGACCAACGGTTAATTTGGATAGATGAAATGTAAACACGAAGTATTGTGTATTTGTTGATTAGGGAGCAATGAGTCACCGCACGAGCCACTAAAGACTCAAGATTACCAAGACACTTGATGACCAAAAGACTCGAAGACCACAACAAATGATAGAGCTTAATTTAATATTTAATATTTAATATTTATTATCATATTGTTGTATTTGTCATTTTTAGGGTTTTAGGTCATGTGACACTATAAGTAGAGATTATTCTCATTTGTAGCAAAATAACCAGACAAGAGAGTGGTGAGGGTGTGATTCAATGTAATCTTGAGAGAGCTCTCCCCCATGAACTCCATGGATTCTTTATCCATTGAGTTTGAGAGCATGTGAGGGGTAAGTAATGTAATCTTGTTGACTAATGAATCTTATTTTCTTTACATTGTTAGTCATTACATTACATCTCATATTTGTTCTTGATGTGTTCTTCACCATCTTCAAAACTTTCTCTGTTCTTCAACTGGTTAATCTTCACAAATCGGGTAGGTCCTATTCCGCAACCGTTTTTACAATTGGTATCAGAGCCAAGTTACCGAGATTATCATTTTAACCATTGATTTTCTCAAACTTGTGCTCAATACCCTGATTTTGTGAAATTTTTAGTGAAAGTTTTTAAAGATTTATGGTGCTGTGTTTGTCAGAATATTTGGGTTTTTCTGTTCGGATATGTTATAACACATGTGGGTTTTGATTCTCCGTATTTTCAGTCAAAACCCCCACTTAAATATGGTTTTGATATGATGTTTTCCCATATTTTGAGAATTTTTTTGAGATTTTATCCCTCGAAAACATCTGTATTGCCTTTTGATTTTTTTCTCTATCTTGAAAAAATATTGGATACATGCTTAGTTGGGTTGTACACTATGCTTTGTTGTGTATACTATTTTTAAATGATATCCATTTTTGTTGGATTATTCTTGTCTGGGATTTTCAAGGTCAAAGTCAGGACTTCGATAAACAGACTGTCACCATTATTAAATTCAATTCATTATACATACTTCCTTGTTAATCCTCAAGAATAGAAAAACTTAAAAGCAACGTTGTATCTGTTACTTTCTTGAAGAACAATGATGGTGATCGATCAATAATACTACATTTTTTCACTTGAGAAAAGGGTGAATTAAGGCGACGGCGACGATAAGAATTAGGGTTGGTCGGAAGATAATTTTGTTAGAAGAAGAAATCAGTCGCGATCCTATCGGAAGTTGCACATTCTTGTGAAACAAAACTCGTATCTTCCGATCATCAAACCATTTCTGAAGAAGACAGCTCCTTCCGAAATATACTTTTACCTCTGATGATCACCCTTCCGATCAGCGGGGCTTCCGAGCATCATCCTTCCTAGCAAGTTCTTCCAATAAACTACATGAACTTCCGAGTTAACTACTGCTTCCGATGATCTATTTCACTACCGATGTTGTTCATATTTGGATCAGATCAATGGTATACTTCCAATGAACAAGAAACTCTTCCAAATAACACTTCCGAGTACAACTTCAGATTGGTACCACTTCCAATTTTCTACTTCCAAAGAGCAAGTAAAAAGCTTGGGGTAGAAACGTGATTTTATTTTGACTATGTTGAAGAGTATTTTGGAATATGGGCCATGCAAATTGTTGAATCTGATTTTAATTGAAATCATTTGTGTAAGTGAGTTTAATGATTTTTGGTTCGCAAGTTTTGGATATTTATGATTCGTGCAGTGGCATTGGAAGATAAAAGTAATTATTTGTTGCACTCCTTTCACCATCTACAAAATTATGCCATGGATTCAAATTGTGTAATGTCTTAATACCTGGTCATAATTGGTTGGTGTAAAATTCAAGATCTTGATTTTACTTTCAAAGAGCGTGAATCTTTTGTAGGTATGTAAAAAGGTGAGCCTTATAAGTGTTAATTTATGATGTCCAAGTCCTAATGCATCTACAAATTAATACTTCCGAAGTTAACAAATGTTTCTAAAGTGACATCTTCTCTTGATATGTAATGCCTTCTTCCTAAGTGATAATTTGTGTGATGTCCAAGTTCTAATGCATCTTCAAATCAACACTTTAGAAGAAGTCAACATATGATTTAACTTTTGAAACACATCAGCCATTGGTTCACTTGTTCGGTTTCATCATTGGAAGTACTTTACACTTTGGCATAATAGATCTGAAACTCATATACGGTCAGAAAATTAAAATGAGTTAATGATGTCTATTTTGTAAGTCCAATTGTTTGTGTCACACCCCGAGCCGGCGGGCTGGATCGACTTTCCTGTCGGGCGGAAGGTTCTCGGGGCGCGATATCGTTTGATAATCATAGTGATTAGATTGTTTACATTGCACATGATATATATAAATGAGAAATGTTAATATGGCATTGATATAGAATTACAAAGTTAAATTACATTGTCATGTTCATAATTTAACTAAGTAAATCTACCCAAAAGAATCATTGAGTTTTCTATCTTGTATCTGCATGAGATTTACAAAAGTGATTCACCCAAAATATGTCATCAAAAGTTATGCACACAAAATGTACCTAGGTCCACTATAAAAGTCCATTAGCTAATGCATCCTGAGTCTCGTGACTAAACCTGTTAGTCACCTGAGAAAACATGCATTTAAACAAAGTCAACACTAGGTTGGTGAGTTCATAAGTTTAGTAATTGAAAAAAATTGATTTATTGTCATCCTCAATCACAATGTTACACACAAGTCTTATTGATAATTTTCTCATTTGTCTCACACAATGTCCTTTCCATAGTTATACTTACAAATAGTGTTTCACCCGAATCAAGCATGCTTATATATAGGGGTTACGTAGGGAAACAAGCCCCAGCCGACATCCCACCACATGCTCAACATAATTCAACACCACTTGCGGTACAACTATGGATACCCATTTCTATCTCACATGTGTCCCATTTGATATTCACCCATAAATTGTGTTCATTATTTGTAGTGTTATATGTGTAGAATAAAAGAGTATAAGGGAAGTAAGTTATCAAAACCTAAGTGATGATAAGCCCTCAATGTTTTAAGGAAAATAGATTATTCAAATCTTACCCTTATTATTCTCTTAATTGTAGGGTTAACCGCATTTCACTTCTAATAATAGGAGTGACAGTTAACTTATTGATATTGTTCTCAATCTTGAATGTATAGAGCCTAAATGGGATCCGTTGTGGTCCTCACGTAATCAGACCACAATGCATCCAGTTTACCTCTATCCCATTTGTAATCTCAGTGCCTTTAACGAAACTATTACCGGTAATATGACATGAGAGAAAATCAATTCCTCAGTCTACCAGTTAATAGGATCGAAGGATTTATTACAATTAGTTTCTGTAGATTAATATCATCATGTGTCGTTTACCAAACCTGACTGATGCCGCCCTGTTACCGGTCATACGATACCGGCCAATGAATATATTATGTCACACCCCGAGCTGGCGGGTTGGATCGACTTCCCCGTCGGGCGGAAGGTTCCCGGGGCGCGATATCGTGAGTGATAATCGTGATGATCAGATTGTTTACATAGCATCAACATTGAGAATAACTAATGCACAAAATGGCATTAAACTAGGATTACAAAGTTAAATTACAAATATCAATGTTTGATAATTTAACTTAGTAAACATATCAAAAAAACAAATGTTTACTATCTTGTAGCTGTACAAGATATCAAAAGTGACTCGCATCAATAACAAAATATGTGCTTTCCAAAAGTCTACTAGGTCTTCTAACTGGGCACCCTAGCATGCAATCCTGAGCCTTAGCTTAATCCTGTACGTCACCTGAGAAAGCATGTAAGAAAAACAAAGTCAACACAATGGTTGGTGAGTTCATATAGTTTAGAATTTGAAAAATAGCTTTTGCAAACCTCTTTCGGTAACAACCTTAACCACATTAACATCACATGTAATATCCAGATCGGTATGCTTATATATAGGGCGTACGAAAGGGTCGAGCCTACAACCCGCCCAGACGCCATCCCACCACATACTAATCCACATATGACACTGTTTTTAATGATAATTAATCGTTTTACCTACCATCAACGTTCATCATAGTTTCAAGCATTCTGTTTAAAAGTTTAAGACGAGCACCCAATAGCGTTTACAAATCCCTTCGGTAACGACCTTAACCTCATTAACATCACATGTAATATCTAGATCGGTATGCTTATATATAGGGCATACGAAAGGGTCGAGCCTACAACCCGCCCAGACGCCATCCACACACATACTAATCCACATATGGCACTGTTGTTAATGATAATTAAGCGTCTTACCTACCAACAATCCCATCATAGCTTTACGTATTCTGATTATGAATTTCAACACGCACAAGGTAGTATTCGAGTATCAAGTTTTGAGAGTTACCATTATGGACATCTGAACACCCTAGGGAATTTAGCATCCATCCATAACGATACTTAATATGACTCGCGACATCGGTGTTTTGATAAAGGAATCCTCAAGATGACACAAAGTCAGCTAGAAGAAACCAAAATCATCTTAGTCATTCGTCATAACCGTGGATAAATCAAGAACACTGAATGACTAGTAGGGCTCGACCAATGTCAAGATGCGGCGGCCAATCAGTCTGTCTTACGAGATTTTGACAACGAAGAGAACTGATGACTAGTAGGGCTTGACGAATGTCAAGGCACGATGGCCAATCAGTCTGTCTTACGATGTCCAATAGCTTTAGCATACAAGTTTATAGCATTCACATAGTTTTACTGATGACTAGTAGGGGTTGACACATAGGTTAACACGCAGCGGTCAATCAGCCTGTAGTCTTAGCATTCCAAGCATATTAAGCATTCAAGTGTCTTAAGCATTCCAAGCATTTCGAGCGTACTAGAGTTCTTAGCATTCCAAGTATGTGTTGTTGTGTTCAAGATCCTGTATTGATTTCATGTTTTTGTAACTTTTAAGTATAAGTCTTAGCGAATAGTGTGCGTGCGCGTGTTAGCCCTAAAGTTGGCTAACACTTGTGAGTCTCGGTCATCATTCGGCCCTATTTACTTGTTAAAGATTTTGGTGACACTTAGCCCAATTAGATAAATGTTAACCTTCTTGTTCATTTGCATTAATCTCATAACCAAAAGATTCTAAGTATAAGACTTAGGTTTTAGGTTAAAGATTAATAATTCTTAGAAAACTCATTGAATTCGACTTGCCACCTTTGTAGCGAATAGAACTTATTTATATAAATCTATGCATGTGGTTTATAGTTTTTAGAATGTTAGGTTAACCTCTAACCATGTGGGCCGAATTACCACTTAGGCCGAAACATTGAATTGGGCCGCATGACATGTTGAACAAATCTTGTTCAATTTCATGATGCTTGGTCGGTTGTATATACCCAATTGAGTGAGGTGATCAAACTAGATGACTAAAAGAAGTCGGTGAATGCAGCCCCAATTCCAGCGAACCTCTGGGTTTGTTTGGCTTTAGGTTCGGCCAGCATTCAGCGAACCTTAGGGTTCGTCCGAGTGGAGGTCGTAGCTCCTAAGGTTTGCCCATGCACAGGTTCGGTCGTAAGAAGGTTCGGCTATGACATGATACTAGGTTCGTGGCTGCTAGGTTTGTCGGTTACAGGTTCGTGAATATGAGAGGTTCGGCTGATGATAGCTTCGGCCGTGCAAGGTTTGTCTAGATGGTTCGGGCATCAAAGGTTCGCTCATGCATGAAGGTTCGGTGTTGATAGCTGGGTTTGGCTGAGGCCTAGGGTTCGCTGGAGAACAGGTTCGCGGCTCCCATGGGTTCGTCCTTGAAGGTTCGGTGATGGTGGTTGCCTACAGAAGCTTCGGTGGTGCAGGGGTTCGGCCGGTACACAGGTTTGGCCACCTGCTAGTCCCACGAACCTGCACTTCGGTTGGCAGCCATCATCATCACCATCGAACCCTAGCCATTCCCCGGTCGTTCCCATGGTTAGTGGTATGCTCTCATGAGTTCTCGAAAGTGTATGACTCAAGAGGTTGGGCTTTAGCCGGTCAAAGTTGATGGGTCGAACTATGGTGATAAAAACCCTACTTTTTAAATCATTCAAGATTTTATACCTCCATTTCCAGCGGCTAGATGCTCCGATCGGTTGTACTTCTATGTAGAGGATGATGAGAGCTTCGTTTAGACACCAAGATGGCTTGATTTCATCCACAAATGAGCGAGATATGGAGATTTGAAGGTGTAAACTTTAGAGAGAGAGAGGATGACGGGTTGGGAGGGTTTAGAGAGAGAGAGATAGTGTGTAATAAATGAAGAAATGAGTTCATTTAGGGTATAAATACCCCGTGCGTGTTCGAGTTCGTTTCGGGTGCTCGTTTTTCGTCTGCGTTGCGTTTCCGGATCGTTACACACGTTTATGTATTTTAAATAAAAAGAGTTTATTTGAATTATTTTAAAGGTGGTTATTTCCAGTAAATCTTTTATAATTATTTTTCTTGAATTATTTTATCGAGATCGATTATTTTACGCGTTTCACCATCGTGCGTATTCTATGTATTTTAATTAAAATGAATTTATTTTTAAATTTCTAAAAGATTGTGATTCCTAATAAATATTCAACATTCAACTTTCTTAAATTATTATCGTTCGTTTCGTCGTTCGTTTTCGTTTCGTCAGAACGTGTCGCCTTCGCGCGTATTCGTTCGAATCGTCACCCAAACGAACACGACGTTGGTTTCACTTTCTGATTCTTGTTTTCTACTTTTCAGTCATCATTTCAGAACGTTAAACTTTCAGATTTATTTGTACAGATCGTCACCTATACGAATAATTCGTCGATTTAGCATTCTGTAACAACAACCGTTATGGTTTTGTTCTGTTTAACCTCACATACGTTTATACAAAATAGCATTACATGAAGCATGTGTGTGTTAGGTCAATGCTGTCTGAAGTGTTTCTGACTGTTAAACCATGAGGTTTAAATCAGATTTCAGAACAATAGCATAATAGTCTAGTGTCAAGCATCAAATGTCAATAGCATATACATGGTTCACGTAGTTTGTACCTAAGGTAATGTGCAAATTACTGTTGAGATTACTGTTCCGATAACGCTTCCGGCACTGATGTTACAGTCTCCCCTTGTTAAAGGAATTTCGTCCCGAAATTTAAAAGTTATTATCAGGTACGATTTTCTTTGTAAACAAGTGGAGAGACTTTTGTTTGGCGTGATGTCCCCACGCTCCCAAATAAACTCTAGGTCGCGTTTGGGATTTCCCATGTATGGCCTCAGATTTTTGCTCGCCTTATTGCTCATAGTTGTCTTACTGCTATGCCTTGCTTAATCTTTGCATAACTCTAACACATTATTGTTCAAAACTAATTGATGCTATGAGCATGAACTGTTACACAACCTTAGTGTTAACTGTGGTTTCCTACGTATGTTATATGCATTAACCAAGGATTCTTTCATTGTTTCTACCGCAATTAAAGAATTCCTAAGTTTTCATGGAATACCTATGTGGTTATACTATTAGGAACAAGATAAACTTCTTATTCCTACTAATATCAAAATAAAACAAAGACTTATGAGTAAAGAGGTACTACATACCAGTACCCGTCTCCGGGTCTTGGCGTGCTGCAGTGGCTCCAATCATAAATGCCCTCCCACGAGGTGCTTGAACTCCTTGTTGCACTCTCTTCGGGCAGTCCTTGGGAAATGACCTAGTTCTCCACAGTTATAGCATCCCCGATTGTTGTTGTTGTGATTGCCAGGGTTTGGTGGTGGTGGTATTGCCATGGCATCATTGTTTACAGCCGGTGCCGGTAGATTTCGGCAGTGGTGAACCAAATGGCCTTTTCGGCCACAGTTGGTACACTACCTACACAACATTGTGGCAGCATGATGAAAATGACATTGTGCACTGTCACAACCCACGCCGCGTGCGGAATCCACGACGCGTGACTATGTGTTCATGTGCTAATGTTGGAGAACAACCCATGATTACTATATTTCATAAAGTTAAATTCATTTAACACGCATAACATACATATTATACAACAAGGTTATCGTAATATATTTATTATACAATACGTTGTTTAAGTTTTTTTTCTAGGTCACCACTAGTTCTGCTACTGATCCTGACCTAGATTGATTTGCTGTCGTTCCCCATTACCTGAAACATGTAGATAAAAGAGTCAACTACGAATAGTTGAGTGATAATCATAGGTTTTGTTTATGTAAAATGATTGTTCAAACATGGATTTTCATGATATAGTATCCACAAGTGATCAAGTAGGTACTTTGAAATTGAATCCACCCGGGCATGTAAATCATCAATCCTACTGATAAATGCTAACGTTTAGCTACGCGCTAAACGCCGTGATAATGCTAACGTCTTGCTACCCGCCAGACGCCGTGATAAATGCTAACGTCTAGCTACCCGCTAGAACGCCGTGATAATGATACTTGAGTTCCCGCATATGATCATACCAGTACTACCAAGGGCTTGATAACAAGTTAATGATGTTCACATGAAGAATACCCCAAATAGCCTCCATATAACCAAAGTTCCCAAGTGATACGCTTGTTTTTTAATGATTTAATAAAAGATTTACTCAAAATAGATTTTCATGATTTTCCTTGATGAAACCAATACATGATTTCACCGAAGTTGATAAATGTTTATCATCATCCCGATGATACTGATATATGATTTCACAAGATTTGATAAGTGTTTATCATGACGTTCCTCATGATAATAATATAAGATTTCAAGATGATTGATAAAATATGTTTTGAAAATGCATCTACATGTTTCACCTCGAGTTTTGGAAAACAAAACATTAACAGAAACGGGGTTATGAGTCTCACAGTTATATACTGATGATGATGATCTCGATGTTCAGCTGATAGAAAATCCTATATGCTTCCTATAACAATTTTATGACTAACTGAGTTAATCACAACATTTCTAGATTAATCAAATAGATGTTGGTTGTTGATTATTCACTCCATTCCTAAACGAATTTCTGGCTTAGGAATAGTCAATCCTTGTTATTAATCATTTAGGTATCATGAAACATGAGAATGTGATATTAAAATAGGTTTAATAACCATGCTCAATGTACTAATCTGACTGTTATCATAAACATCAGATCGTTATCCCGGTGATTATCTGTATGCTTATCATTAGTTTGAAACACTTGGATGAAACCTAGCATTTCAAGAAATGATCAATACAATCATAATCATTGTTACAATCAAATGATTTAAACCATTATAATCATTATTGTGGTTTCATGAAAACCGGGCATTATAACGGCTCAAAACAAGGATTTACCCGTTAGAACATCGTGTTCTTTGTTTATAATCATTCCTAGCCATCATCTAGGCAATAATCAACAACCCTAACTATCTCAATATGTTCAAAAACAAGATCTGATCAATCAATATCAAGTTAGAAGGTTAAAAACAAACCGTTACCTAATCTGACGGATTTCTCGGACAGAAATGACGATCAGAACTTGTAGATACGATCCCTAGTGCGATCTGGATGTTCAGAAGCTTTCAAAATGGAGTTTGGATGGTAAAAATGTGATCTGGAGGTGTTTTTTAGTGTAAAAAGTCGAGATAAGATGAAAATTTGAGTTTTCTTTGCGATCTGATCTTAAAGACTCGTTTTTCAGCCGCCAGACACCCCGGGCGCATCGCCCCATCTGGGATGCCGGGTTGGGGCGTACCGCGCGGATGCAAATTCGCAGATATTTTGGTTTTCTTCGTTTCGCGATTTCGGGAGCATACGAACTCCGTTTTGCGCACGGTTTTCGCCTACGTTCACGATGTTTCGAGCTCTTTCCAATGGTTATAATTTCAAGACCTGAAAAATTCAAAATATATGATCTCTTATTTAACGCTATCTTCAACTCAGCGTATCTTGAAATCGGAGCCTCGTTTCGTGATTTCGCTTACACTCATTTTCTTCATTTTTGAGTTATGATTCTAACCTGAAAAATTTGAACTATCACAGTCTCCCCCTGTTATTGGAATTTCGTCCCGAAATTCAATTTGTGCTCGTCTATGATTGTCTGTTTATGAAAACAAGTGAGGATATTTCGCTTTCATACGATCCTCACGTTCCCAAGTAAATTCAGGTCCACACTTGGAATTCCATCTGATCTTCACGATAGGTATCCGACCGCGTTTTAGTTTCTTGACTTCTCGATCCATAACCTCAACAGGTTCTTCAACAAACTGAAGATTATCTTCCACTCGTATTTCTTCAATAGGAACGACATGTGATTCATCGGATAAACACTTTTTAAGGTTGCATACATGAAATACATCGTGTATGTTGCTGAGTTCAGAAGGTAATTCCAATCTATATGCTACTGGTCCAATCCTTTCAAGGATCTTAAAAGGACCAACATATCTAGATGCTAATTTACCTCGTTTTCCGAATCTGACTATGCCTTTCCATGGAGAAACTTTTAACATAACTTTGTCACCGACTTGAAATTCCAAAGGCTTTCTTCGAGTATCGGCGTAACTCTTTTGACGATCCTGTGCAGCTTTGAGTCGGTCTCGTATAACAGAAATTTTATCAGTGGTTTCTTGTATTAGTTCTGGACCTGTGAATTGGGTTTCACCTATTTCAGACCAGCAAACAGGAGACCTGCATTTTCGTCCATACAAAGCTTCAAATGGTAAACACTTGATACTTGTGTGATAGCTGTTGTTGTAAGAGAATTCAACAAGAGGAAGGTGAGTGTCCCAGCTACCACCGAAATCAATGACACAACATCTTAGCATATCTTCTAAAGTCTGGATGGTTCGTTCAGTTTGACCATCAGTTTGAGGATGATACGCTGTGCTAAGATTTAGTTGTGAACCTAAAGCCTTTTGAAACATTTGCCAAACTCTTGAAGTAAATCTGCTATCTCTATCAGAGACAATTGAAATTGGCACTCCATGTCTGCTCACAATTTCATCAAGATAAAGTTTGGCTAACCAGTTCGTGTTATAGTCTTCTCGAATGGCTAAGAAATGTGCTGACTTAGTCAATCGATCAACAATAACCCAAATTGCATCATGACCCCTAGGTGTTTTAGGCAATTTAGTTATGAAATCCATAGAGATTTGCTCCCATTTCCATACCGGAATCTCCAATGGTTGTAGTAACCCAGAGGATCTTTGATGTTCAGCTTTTAGTCTTAAACACGTGAGGCATTTACTAACATATGTAGCAATATCTTTCTTCATTCCAGGCCACCAATAGAATTCACGAAGATCTTGGTACATCTTATCTGCGCCTAGGTGAATCGAATATTGAGATTTATGGGCTTCATCCATAATTACTTTCCTTAGATTTCCAAATGAAGGTACCCATAATCGATTTTGGAAATAGTATGCTCCATCTGATTTGGTTTCAAATTTTTGATTTTAACTTTGTAATGCTTCATTAGAGACATGAGTCTCAGTAAGTGCCTCTTGTTGTGCTTCACGGATTTGGGGTATAAGACTAGTCTGAATAGTCATTTCCAATGCTCGCACTCTTCTGGGTTTAACTCTGTCTTTTCGACTCAATGCATCTACCACCACATTAGCTTTGCCTGGGTGATAGCGAATTTCACAGTCATAATCATTGAGCAATTCTATCCAACGTCTTTGTCGCATATTAAGTTCCTTTTGATCAAAAATGTGTTGAAGACTTTTATGATCTGTGTATATAACACATTTGGTACCATAAAGATAATGTCTCCAAATTTTCAAAGCAAAAATTACAGCAACTAACTCAAGATCATGTGTCGTATAGTTCTTTTCATGAATCTTGAGTTGTCGTGAAGCATAAGCAATGACTTTGTCTCGTTGCATTAGCACACAACCAAGACCCAAGTTAGAAGCATCACAATAGACTGTAAAATCATTGTTACCTTCTGGTAGACTAAGAATAGGAGAATTGCATAGCTTGTGTTTAAGCAATTGGAATGCATCTTCTTGTGCTTCACCCCAAACAAATGGTTGATCCTTTTGAGTAAGAGTAGTAAGTGGGACAGCTATTTTGGAAAAATTTGCGATAAATCGCCGATAGTATCCAGCTAATCCTAGGAAAGAACGGATTTCAGATGGTGTCTTTGGTGCTTTCCAGTCTTTTATAGCTTCAATTTTGGCTGGATCTACATGAATACCTTGCTGATCCACAACATGACCTAAAAATTGAACTTCTTTCAACCAAAACTCGCACTTCGAGAACTTGGCGTAAAGTTGTTCTTCCTTTAAAAGTTCCAAAATCAGTCTAAGATGAGTTTCATGATCCTTCTCTGTCTTAGAGTAAATCAATATGTCGTCAATGAAGACAATGACAAATTGATCCAAATAAGGTCTACATACCCTGTTCATAAGGTCAATGAACACTGCTGGTGCATTGGTTAGTCCAAAGGGCATAACCAAAAATTCATAGTGTCCATAACGTGTTCTAAAAGCAGTCTTGGGAATGTCATCATCATGAACTCTCAGTTGATGATAACCAGATCGAAGATCAATCTTAGAGAAATAAGTAGCTCCTTGAAGTTGATCGAATAAATCATCGATCCTTGGTAATGGATAACGATTCTTGATAGTTAACTTGTTGAGTTCACGATAGTCGATGCACATTCTAAATGATCCATCTTTCTTTTTGACAAACAAAACTGGTGCACCCCAGGGAGAATAACTAGGTCTGATGAAACCCTTATCTAATAGTTCTTGTAGCTGGCTTGAGAGTTCTTGCATCTCAGATGGTGCAAGACGATAAGGCGCTTTAGCAATAGGATTTGCCCCAGGTACAAGATCTATTCTGAATTCAACTTGACGTACTGGTGGAAGTCCAGGTAGCTCATCAGGGAATACTTCAGGAAAATCACAAATGACAGGAATATCCTGAATAGTTTTCTTAGAAGATTCCTTAGCCACAACATGTGCTAGGAAAGCAGGATATTGTTTGCGAAGATAGTTTCTAGCCTTCATGCATGATACTATCTTAAGTGTACGACAAGGCTTGTCTCCATAGACTCGTAATGTTTCCCCAGATGGTAATGGAATTTGTACAAGCTTGTTTGAGCAAACGATTTCAGCACAATTAGAAGATAACCAATCCATGCCCACAACAATGTCAAAGCTTCCCAAATTCATTGGGATCAAATTGATAGAAAATTCATGATCATTGAGTTTCAGCGTACAATTTCGAATGATAGAATTGGCATGTATAAGTTTACCGTTTGCTATTTCTATGGTATACGGGGGTTCTAGTACTTCTACTGATTTACCCAAATGAGGTACAATTGACGTTGAGACAAAACTCTTGTCAACACCAGTATCAAATAGCACTGAAGCATAATGATCGTTAATAGTGAACGTACCTGTGACAACCGTTGTTTCTTCGCGTGCTTCATGAGCATTCATAGAAAACACGCGTGCTGGTGCATTTTGACGCTGATTGTTGTTAGGAAGCCTGGGACATCTATTCCTGAAATGACCAGTTGCTCCACATTCATAGCATGCTGGCCCAACTGATTTTGATGCGGCCATTGACATAGCTGCATTGACTACTTTTCCGGTAAACTGACACATGTGTCCCAGATGACCATATCTCCCACACTTGGTACATTTCCAACACTGTCGACCAAGTGGATGATGATACTTGCATTTGTTACATTGAGGGTGGGGTCCAGTATATGATCTCCTGGAGTTTGTTGTAGAGTCTGCAACTGACGGTGCTTGATTTATAGAAGCAGATGGGGTTGATGAAATTGCAAAGCTTTTATTGGTTCTCTGCTTCTTCTTAGATGGCTCTGTTAGTTTCTTTTCTTCCTTAACCACAGGAAGAACATCATCGGTTCGGGTAAGTTGACCACCCTTCACGAATTCATTAGTAATATCAGCAGCTAGATGTATTGCTGATTGCAGAGTTGCTGGTTTACTACCCATTACCATACTCCTGATAAGTAGTGGCAATCCCCCAATATACTTATCGATTTGGCGGGATACAGGAGTAACCATGTGAGGCACCAGAATACTGAGCTCTTGAAATCGGTTTGTATAAGTACGATTGTTTCCACCTACTTGAACTAGATTATATAATTCATCTTCCAAATTCTTCATCTCATGCTTAGGACAAAATTGTTTAACCAGAAGAGCTTTGAAATCAGCCCAAGACATGTTTAAGGCAACTTCCCTACCTCTACTCTTCTTTTCACCATTCCACCAGGTCAAGGCTCCCTGTTGGAACGTGCTTGCAGCCATTTTCACTTTTTGATCCTCTGGACAGTTAGTGTAGTCCAAAGTATCCTCAATAGATTCAAACCACTGAATGAGTCCAGTGGCACCTTCTACTCCAGAGAAAGTTTTGGGTCTAGCATCGTTGAATTGCTTAAAGGTAAAGCCTTTCGAATTCTCACCATTATTCTGAGTAGGATGATACTGAGAACCATTAGGAGAGTTTTGATAAGAGTTGTTTAGTTGAGTAACTAGAGTTGGCAAGACTTGCACCAATTGTTGAGTGATGACAGCTGCCAAACGGTCTGTCTCATCGTTGGGATTATTGTCGGCCATTCTAAAAACAGAACGACAAACAATAGATTTAGCATGATGTATAAGATAAGGATGAGAAGTTTCAGGTAAGAAATCACATAAACACATAAGGGACACCTAAGTTGTAGTCTAGGCCATCCATTAGGGTTGACCTAATTCTCTACAACCTTGGCTCTGATACCACATCTGTCACAACCCACGCCGCATGCGGAATCCACGACGCGTGACTATGTGTTCATGTGCCAATGTTGGAGAACAACCCATGATTACTATATTTCATAAAGTTAAATTCATTTAACACGCATAACATACATATTATACAACAAGGTTATCGTAATATATTTATTATACAATACGTTGTTTAAGTTTTCTTTCTAGGTCACCACTAGTTCTGCTGCTGATCCTGACCTAGATTGATTTGCTGTCGTTCCCCATTACCTGAAACATGCAGATAAAAGAGTCAACTACGAATAGTTGAGTGATAATCATATGTTTTGTTTATGTAAAATGATTGTTCAAACATGGATTTTCATGATATAGTATCCACAAGTGATCAAGTAGGTACTTTGAAATTGAATCCACCCGGCATGTAAATCATCAATCCTACTGATAAATGCTAACGTTTAGCTACGCGCTAAACGCCGTGATAATGCTAACGTCTTGCTACCCGCCAGACGCCGTGATAAATGCTAACGTCTAGCTACCCGCTAGAACGCCGTGATAATGATACTTGAGTTCCCGCATATGATCATACCAGTACTACCAAGGGCTTGATAACAAGTTAATGATGTTCACATGAAGAATACCCAAAATGGCCTCCACATAACCAAAGTTCCCAAGTGATACGCTTGTTTTTTAATGATTTAATAAAAGATTTACTCAAAATAGATTTTCATGATTTTCCTTGATGAAACCAATACATGATTTCACCGAAGTTGATAAATGTTTATCATCATCCCGATGATACTGATATATGATTTCACAAGATTTGATAAGTGTTTATCATGACGTTCCTCATGATAATAATATAAGATTTCACGATGATTGATAAAATATGTTTTGAAAATGCATCTACATGTTCCACCCCGAGTTTTGGAAAACAAAACATTAACAGAAAAGGGGTTATGAGTCTCACAGTTATATACTGATGATGATGATCTCGATGTTCAGCTGATAGAAAATCCTATATGCTTCCTATAACAATTTTATGACTAACTGAGTTAATCACAACATTTCCAGATTAATCAAATAGATGTTGGTTGTTGATTATTCACTCCATTCCTAAATGAATTTCTGGCTTAGGAATAGTCAATCCTTGTTATTAATCATTTAGGTATCATGAAACATGAGAATGTGATATTAAAATAGGTTTAATAACCATGCTCAATGTACTAATCTGACTGTTATCATAAACATCAGATCGTTATCCCGGTGATTATCTGTATGCTTATCATTAGTTTGAAACACTTGGATGAAACCTAGCATTTCAAGAAATGATCAATACAATCATAATCATTGTTACAATCAAATGATTTAAACCATTATAATCATTATTGTGGTTTCATGAAAACCGGGCATTATAACGGCTCAAAACAAGGATTTACCCGTTAGAACATCATGTTCTTTGTTTATAATCATTCCTAGCCATCATCTAGGCAATAATCAACAACCCTAACTATCTCAATACGTTCAAAAACAAGATCTGATCAATCAATATCAAGTTAGAAGGTTAAAAACAAACCGTTACCTAATCTGACGGACAGAAATGACGATCAGAACTTGTAGATACGATCCCTAGTGCGATCCGGACGTTCAGAAGCTTTCAAAATGGAGTTTGGATGGTAAAAATGTGATCTGGAGGTGTTTTTTAGTGTAAAAAGTCGAGATAAGATGAAAATTTGAGTTTTCTTTGCGATCTGATCTTAAAGACTCGTTTTTCAGCCGCCAGACACCCCGGGCGCATCGCCCCATCTGGGATGCCGAGTTGGGGCGTACCGCGCGGATGCAAATTCGCAGATATTTTGGTTTTCTTCATTTCGCGATTTCGGGAGCATACGAACTCCGTTTTGCGCACGGTTTTCGCCTACGTTCACGATTTTTCGAGCTCTTTCCAATGGTTATAATTTCAAGACCTGAAAAATTCAAAATATATGATCTCTTATTTAACGCTATCTTCAACTCAGCGTATCTTGAAATCGGAGCCTCGTTTCGTGATTTTGCTTACACTCATTTTCTTCATTTTTGAGTTATGATTCTAACCTGAAAAATTTGAACTGTCACATGCACATTGAGGATGTACGCCCGAGTAAGGTTTGCGGGCAGCTTTAGTAGGTACTGTAGCAACTTGATGGAGGGGTATGGGCATCGTGTAGTCTTGGGTAACCTTTTGCTTCTTCTTCGGTTGTTCCTCTTTAACCTTGCCTGAGTCCTTCTTTAGAACTCCTGATGCCACCATTACATCAGTGAGTTTAGCTGATAGGGAGATGGCTGACTCCGGAGTTGCAGGGTTTGCAGCAAGTACAATGCCCAGAATACAGGATGGCAATCCTCCTACATATCGGTCAATCCATTTTTTCAGAGTCGGCACCATCTCAAGCTCCAAGGCTACCAATTCATGATAGCGAGTAGTGAATGTCATGTGATCTGCTCCCTTCATCACATGATTTGACAGTTCCACCTCTAGCTTCTGAAGTTCGTGCTTGGGATAGAATTCATTCCTTAGCAGGATTTTGAAGTCTACCCATGGCATCGCTAGTGCTTCTTCTCTCCCTCGAGCTTGTATCTGAGAGTTCCACCATGTTAAGGCAACCTTACTGAAAGATCCAGCAGCGTAGCGAATCTTATGGTGTTCTGGACAACCGCTGATGTCCAGTGTAGTTTCCATCTTCTCCAGCCATTGGATTAGTCCAACAGCTCCTTCAACATCGCTAAAGCTTGGTGGTTTGCATCTTACGAATGATTTGTAGAAACAGTCTGAAGTAGCGCCGGTGTTTCCACTAGCTTCCCCCGTAGTATGCCCAGATTTGTTACCGTGGCCTTGAATTCTGTTGATCATATCCGGAATAATATCCTTCACTTGGTTAGTCAGCTGACTACTCAGTAATGTTGCCAAGGCAACAGTAGCAGGATCCAGAACTGGAGTTGCATTCATGTTCGGAGGAGGGTTTAGTGGAGGGGGAGGAGGCGGTGGTGAATCAGGTGGTGTAGGGGTTGAGGAGTGAGGTACTGAGTCGTGTGGTGGTGGCGGTAGAGGTGGTTGTCTCCTAGGCGGCATTCTGATCATAACCAAAAGGATATTGGTTAGTGCAGTGATCGAATGCAGAAGACACAATGCAAATCCTAAATCATATGTTCTCTACATGAGGGTCCCTAAGTTATAGTCTAGGCCAAACTGTTTTAAGTAAATGACCTATTATTCTCTATAACCTTGAGCTCTGATACCAATCTGTCACACCCCGAGTCGGCGGGTTGGATCGACTTCCTCGTCGGGCGGAAGGTTCTTGGGGCGCGATATCGTGAGTGATAATCGTGATGATCAGATTGTTTACATAGCATCAACATTGAGAATAACTAAAGCACAAAATGGCATTAAACTAGGATTACAAAGTTAAATTACAAATATCAATGTTTGATAATTTAACTTAGTAAACATATCAAAAGAATCAAATGTTTACTATCTTGTAGCTGTACAAGATATCAAAAGTGACTCGCATCAATAACAAAATATGTGCTTTCCAAAAGTCTACTAGGTCCTCTAACTGGGCACCCTAGCATGCAATCCTGAGCCTTAGTTTAATCCTGTACGTCACCTGAGAAAGCATGTAAGAAAAACAAAGTCAACACAATGGTTGGTGAGTTCATATAGTTTAGTATTTGAAAAATAGCTTTTGCAAACCTCTTTCGGTAACAACCTTAACCACATTAACATCACATGTAATATCCAGATCGGTATGCTTATATATAGGGCGTACGAAAGGGTCGAGCCTACAACCTGCCCAGACGCCATCCCACCACATACTAATCCACATATGACACTGTTTTTAATGATAATTAATCGTTTTACCTACCATCAACGTTCATCATAGTTTCAAGCATTCTGTTTAAAAGTTTAAGACGAGCACCCAATAGCGTTTACAAATCCCTTCGGTAACGACCTTAACCTCATTAACATCACATGTAATATCTAGATCGGTATGCTTATATATAGGGCATACGAAAGGGTCGAGCCTACAACCCGCCCAGACGCCATCCCACCACATACTAATCCACATATGGCACTGTTGTTAATGATAATTAAGCGTCTTACCTACCAACAATCCCATCATAGCTTTACGTATTCTGATTATGAATTTCAACACGCACAAGGTAGTATTCGAGTATCAAGTTTTGAGAGTTACCATTATGGACAGCTGAACACCCTAGGGAATTTAGCATCCATCCATAACGATACTTAATATGACTCGCGACATCGGTGTTTTGATAAAGGAATCCTCAAGATGACACAAGGTCAGCTAGAAGAAACCAAAATCATCCTAGTCATTCGTCATAACCATGGATAAATCAAGAAGAACACTGAATGACTAGTAGGGCTCGACCAATGTCAAGACGCGGCGGCCAATCAGTCTGTCTTACGAGATTTTGACAACGAAGAGCACTGATGACTAGTAGGCCTTGACGAATGTCAAGGCGCGATGTCCAATCAGTCTGTCTTACGATGTCCAATAGCTTTAGCATACAAGTTTATAGCATTCACATAGTTTTACTGATGACTAGTAGGGGTTGACACATAGGTTAACACGCAGCGGTCAATCAGCCTGTAGTCTTAGCATTCCAAGCATATTAAGCATTCAAGTGTCTTAAGCATTCCAAGCATTTCGAGCGTACTAGAGTTCATAACATTTCAAGCATAGAAGGCTTTATAGTCTTTTGAGCAAGTGAGTCTTTCTGAGTTTAAATTTTCAAGCTTACATAAGTATAGTTTTCAAAAGCATTCCTAGTTTTAGTGTTTGCCTTTCTTATGCATTTAAAAGCTTCGAGAGTTTTAAGCAAATATGTATAAGTGTAAGCAGCATTAGCATTTAGGTTAAGAGTATAAGATATTAACTTTTAATATAAGTGTATAAGGTATTAGCAATTCGGGTAAATGTACACAGTATTAGCCTTTAGAACGAGTGTATCAAATATTAGCATTTAGCATGTAATCATAGCTTGTAGCATTTAGCATATAGTATTTATACCTATTATGAGCATATAGTTTGTAGCTTTAGCTTCAGCATATAGTTTAAGCATAGAGTTTGTAGCATTAACACATAGGTTTAGCATATAGTTTGTAACATTAGCATTTAAGTAAAAGTCTTAGCCTTTAGCTTTCAGAATAACAGTAACAAGCTTAAGCATTTGTATTAGCATCATAAATAAGAGTAAAAGCATTTATAAAACATTTCAATACTTGTTAAAAATGTATAACATGCTTCTCAGTCCCGAAGTAAAAACAAATATGTTTGAAAAGGGACAAATGAACTCACCTTGTGGTTGAAGTGGTTGACTTAGTTTAAACAAGAATGCACGCGCTCGTTGTAGTATGTGTTGTTGTGTTCAAGATCCTGTATTGATTTCATGTTTTTGTAACTTTTAAGTATAAGTCTTAGCGAATAGTGTGCGTGCGCGTGTTAGCCCTAAAGTTGGCTAACACTTGTGAGTCTCGGTCATCATTCGGCCCTATTTACTTGTTAAAGATTTTGGTGACACTTAGCCCAATTAAATAAATGTTAACCTTCTTGTTCATTTGCATTAATCTCATAACCAAAAGATTCTAAGTATAAGACTTAGGTTTTAGGTTAAAGATTAATAATTCTTAGAAAACTCATTGAATTCGTCTTGCCACCTTTGTAGCGAATAGAACTTATTTATATAAATCTATGCATGTGGTTTATAGTTTTTAGAACGTTAGGTTATCCTCTAACCATGTGGGCCGAATTACCACTTGGGCCGAAACATTGAATTGGGCCGCATGACATGTTGAACAAATCTTGTTCAATTTCATGATGCTTGGCCGGTTGTATATACCCAATTGAGTGAGGTGATCAAACTAGATGACTAAAAGAAGTCGGTGAATGCAGCCCCAATTCCAGGGAACCTCTGGGTTTGTTTGGCTTTAGGTTCGGCCAGCATTCAGCGAACCTTAGGGTTCGTCCGAGTGGAGGTTCGTAGCTCTTAAGGTTTGCCCATGCACAGGTTCGGTTGTAAGAAGGTTCGGCTATGACATGATACTAGGTTCGTGGCTGCTAGGTTTGTCGGTTACATGTTCGTGAATATGAGAGGTTCGGCTGATGATAGCTTCGTCCGTGCAAGGTTCGTCTAGATGGTTCGGGCGTCGAAGGTTCGCTCATGCATGAAGGTTCGGTGTTGATAGCTGGGTTTGGCTGAGGCCTAGGGTTCGCCGGAGAACAGGTTCGCGGCTCCCATGGGTTCGTCCTTGAAGGTTCGGTGATGGTGGTTGCCTACAGAAGGTTCGGTGGTGCAGGGGTTCGGCCGGTACACAGGTTCGGCCACCTGTTATTCCCATGAACCTGCACTTCGGTTGGCAGCCATCATCATCACCATCGAACCCTAGCCGTTCCACACTCGTTCCCAAGGTTAGTGGTATGCTCTCATGAGTTCTCGAAAGTGTATGACTCAAGAGGTTGGGCTTTAGCCGATCAAAGTTGATGGGTTGAACTATGGTGATAAAAGCCCTACTTTTTAGAGGATGATGAGAGCTTCGTTTAGACACCAAGATGGCTTGATTTCATCCACAAATGAGCGAGATATGGATATTTGAAGGTGTAAACTTTAGAGAGAGAGAGAGGATGACGGGTTGGGAGGGTTTAGAGAGAGAGAGAGAGAGTGTGTAATAAATGAAGAAATGAGTTCATTTAGGGTATAAATACCCCGTGCGTGTTCGGGTTCGTTTCGGGTGCTCGTTTTTCGTCTCCGTTGCGTTTCCGGATCGTTACGCACGTTTATGTATTTTAAATAAAAAGAGTTTATTTGAATTATTTTAAAGGTGGTTATTTCTAGTAAATCTTTTATAATTATTTTTCTTGAATTATTTTATCGAGATCGATTATTTTATGCGTTTCACCATCGTGCGTATTCTATGTATTTTAATTAAAATGAATTTATTTTTAAATTTCTAAAAGACTGTGATTCCTAATAAAAATTCAACATTCTACTTTCTTAAATTATTATCGTTCGTTTCGTCGTTCGTTTTCGTTTCGTCAGAACGTGTCGCCTTCGCGCGTATTCGTTCGAATCGTCACCCAAACGAACACAACGTTGGTTTCACTTTCTGATTCTTGTTTTCTACTTTTCAGTCATCATTTCAGAATGTTAAACTTTCATATTTATTCGAACAGATCGTCATCTATACGAATAATTCATCGATTTAGCATTCTGTAACAACAACCGTTATGGTTTTGTTCTGTTTAACCTCACATACGTTTATACAAAATAACATTACATCAAGCATCTGTGTGTTAGTTCAATGTTGTCTGAAGTGTTTCTGACTGTTAAACCATGAGGTTTAAATCAGATTTCAGAACAATAGCATAATAGTCTAGTGTCAAGCATCAAATGTCAATAGCATATACATAGTTCACGTAGTTTGTACCTGAGGTACTCTGCAAATTACTATTGAGATTACTGTTCCGATAACGCTTCCGGCACTGATGTTACATGCTACGATTAATGTACCGACCTCACTCGCCGGCGGTTTGTCAAATCTATGGTACCACTACATTATCGTCGGTTTAGTCGCACTAAATCAATGGTAAAAGATTCTCTAGTAAGGGACTTACGACTGGACATGATCTCATGAACACATGATTGTTGTGATATAAAACAAATAGTCTTAAAAGTAATTATTGATTGTGTTCTCCAATGTTATTGTCTCAATGTTACATGTTCTCAGTGTTATATGATCTCATTGTATTAGCAATATGTTATAAGAACTTGTCTTATTACACAATGTTAACAATGTGGTGAATGATAATATCATCATGAAATTATGTTATCATGATTACCATTCATGTTATCACTTGTAATTGTCTCATGTTATCACGTTGTTATCTCATTGTAAATAACGAAGTGTTATAAGAGCAAATCTTATTTCACTTAAGTTATTTAGAAGTTTGGATGAATTCATGAAGTTATATTATCATGAAACATCCTTGATTGTCATATTTGTTAATGCACACACAAGCATATGCAATGATCTAGAATAAAGTATGATAATAAAGATTACTCAATATTATCTAAATCATAGAATGATTGAAATATTGTACTAAAACTTTAAGTAATGTAATTTAAAATTAAAAAGATTAGAAAAGGGCCGTATGAACTCACCTGGATATTGTAGTGGTTGACTAAGTAATAACAGAATGTACGCGCTTGTTGTTGTTATTGAGGTTGTTTTCACGATCCTGTATTGATTTCCATTGTGTGTAACTTATAAGTATAGTTTATGGATGTGTGTGTGTTAGCCCTAAAGTTGGCTAACACTTGAAATCCTTTGTTATCACTTGATCCTAATTCACTTGTACACAATGTATTAATACTTAACCCATTCTTGAACATTTTAATATAAGTTTTAAGTTATAAACCTCACTACTTACACTTTATAAGGAAAAGATTTTTAGGTGTTATTAAATTGGTTCAACAAAAGCCCTTCACCAACTTTGTAGTAAACTTGTTATCCTTCTTCTCACTTGATATATATTGTTACATGGTATTGACTCAAGGTTGTTACTTTCAAACTCTTTAGGGTAATCAAAATCATGCAGCCCGAAGGAACATCTTGGTGCGAATGAGAGCTCAAGTTTCAAACCCATATGCTCTGTCACTCAGAATGAAGGTTATCATACAAGTGAAGTTTGTTCATACGAATGGGCTAATACGAATAATCACGTAGCACAAATGAGGACTATCCCTGCGAATGACAGTTGTTCATGCGAATCAAGTCCATGCTCAACCCATTCAGATGCTATTCGTTCGTGGTCATGCCCATGCAAACGAATGTACTCATTCGCCCTTGGACACATTCGGCTGTAGTCCCATTCGTATGAGCTGTAGTCGACCATGTCTATCGTGTTCCTTTCGATATTCAGTCGAAATTTATGATGGTTTTTGGTATGTATGTGTGCGAAAACCGGTTCAAAAGGTGTAGGGTCGAGAAAAGGGTGTTTGAACCGGCTAATGCTTGGTTTTGGTTAGATGGGTAGAAAACCCTAGAAATCCAAAACTTGCAGCTCTACTTACCTTTGATGGTGAATTTTGCTTCTGATCTGTTGAACTTTCAGGTAGAGGATGTGGAGAGCTTCGATTTGATAGCTTATTTGCAAGATTTGGTCAAGAATTGAAGGAGATAGGGTGGTTTTGTGTTGATTTTCTAGAGAGAGAGATGAAACGAGAATTAGAGAGAGAGAAGGTAGGTGATGACATAAATGAAAATTTTATGCCTTTTAGGGTTTTTATACCCCCTTTAGTGTTCGGGTTCGTTTCGGTTGCTCGGTTCTTGATTTCGTTACGTTTCCGGAACGTAAAACACGTATTTCACATATTTTAAATAAATAGTTTTCTAAAATTGTTTTAAGGTGATCATTCCTAGTAAATCTTTGAAATATAATTTTCTTAATTTTATTATTTTGAAACGTTTATTAGTTTCGTTTCGTCAAATCGCATCGCCATCGCGCACATTCGTTCGAATAGTCACTCGAACGAACACAACAACGGCTTTACTTTCTGACTTTTGTTTTCTACTTTTCAGTCATCGTTCAGAACGTTAAACTCACAGATATGTTTGTGTGAATCGTCACCCCCACAAACACACCGTCAGTTCATTATTCGTAACAATACTGAATTGTTATTTGAATTGTATTTCCTCACTGTCGGACTCAACTAAACTACCTATTTTCACATTGTTATAACTGTTTTCACATTGTTTTCTCATGAAATTGTCGGCTATCTGATTCCTGTTGTTTGTGGACATCAGATCACAACCGATATGTCTTTGTCATTTGTTTTCCCCGTTGTTATTTCTCGTGAGTTGTTGTATATTTATATTTCAATTTTCATTGAAATACATACAACTATTAATTGTTTTCATAGTCCTGTTGTCACACAACTGTTTACACATCGTAATTACACACAGTGAATAGTGAAAGTACACGTATCGTACGGATTGTCGGACGATCTGGTACTAGTTGTCACAGTTTGCAGCATGGAACATGTTAGCAATGATTGCTTTCAAAGAACACTACTTGTTTTTTAAGACATGGAGGGTTTTCACACGTGAGTTATCTATAGCATCAGTTTAGGGGGAGATTGATGGATTGAAACTGATGGCAAGAGTGTTATTAGTGGTTTATCAGTGAAAACTTTGGTTTCATTGATGTGAAGATTTCTTGTTTCTACTTTGAAGACTCTGAAGAATCGAATTGTTGGGACATGGTTTACATTCATCTTTAAACCTTTATTTGTCACATGTTCATTACAAGGAAGTTTGGGATTCCTATACTTGGACTAACACTCTATATTCTGATATCCTTTGGGGTGGGATTGAAGATTAAGATTGCTATCGTAGGGGGAGCTTTATTATAGGGGGAGAAGATAAATGGAAGACATGGAACTTCAGGAAGTTTCTTTTGGGTTTGAGAAATGGAATAAAGAAAGCTTCACAATTTTTGCGGTGAAAGAAACATGAATTGCATCTACAGAAGTTCAATCTTATTGTTCATGTTTGTTTCATCATACTTCTCATTGGCTTACATTCATCTAACCAAATAGGGGGAGACTGTTGGGTCTAGAAAAGTCAAGACCAACGGTAAATTTGAATAGATGAAATTTAAACACGAAGTATTGTGTATTTGTTGATTAGGGAGCAACGAATCACCACACGAGCCACTAAAGACTCAAGATTACGAAGACACTTGATGACCAAAAGACCCGAAGACCACAACAAATGATAGAGCTTAATTTAATAATTATTATTTATTATCATTTTGTTGTATTTGTTGTTTTTAGGGTTTTAGTTCATGTGACACTGTAAATAGAGATTATTCTCATTTGTAGCAAAATAACCAGACAAGAGAGTGGTGAGAGTGTGCTTCAATGTAATCTTGAGAGAGCTCTCCCCCATGAACTCCATGGAGTTTGAGAGCATGTGAGGGGTAGGTAATGTAATCTTGTTAACTAATGAATCTTATTTACTTTACATTGTTAGTCATTACATTACATCTCAGATTCGTTCTTGTTGTGTTCTTCACCATCTTCACCCATCTTTAAGACTTTCTCTGTTCTTCAACTGCTTAATCTTCACAAATCGGGTAAGTCCTATTCTGCAAACGTTTTTACAATAACTTACAACTTAAAAAAGGTGTCCTTAAATATTAGAAAAATACTATTTTAATTTACAATACAAAAAAAATTAAGACGTTATCAAACTACCCGTCTACCGAACGGGTATAATACTATTTTAAAAATGTCATTAACATGTTTAAACAAGTATTTAACATGATTGAACAGATTACATAGAAACATAAATAGATCATCATTAACATATGTTTAACCTTAACACCAATGTCACCTTCCTTCTTTATTTTGGACTTACCAGCTCAACATAGGAAACAAATACCAATGTTAGGTTTGAATCCAATACTAACTCTTAAAGGGAATCATGGTGGCACATGAATCATCTTATCTAATAACATACAAGTGTAAAGACCAATCCCATCATAAGCATAATAGGGCCATAAATTATAGACGATTAAAAAGCACAATAAGACATCCTTAGCGACGACTAGAGCCATCCTCAGCCACTAAAGTGATTCGAAGATATAGATTCTACAGAAGCCCTATATGAATCATCGTGGTGATATCCTCTTTCAAGCCCTTAGATTCGAAGATATAGATTCTACAGAAGCCCTATATAGATTCTCTCTGACATGGATAGGAAATGATGACCGTACCCATGTTCAACTATCTATCAAGGCATTCCCACATGTAGGGCTAGCTTAACCATAGGGGGTCTTAAGCGGAATAAAAATCAGGGCCTCTTCACTAATAGTTATGTTAAATACCCTCATTTATCTAGGCTTGATACTGATAATAATAAATTAAAAGTTTTTTCATGGATTTATAAACTACAAAGTTCCAAGTTTCCAACTAAATCAAGTTTTAGAAGTTTTTCTTAGATTTATAATTGCATCCCCTTACCTTAAACCGTCCATGAATATAAGAAAAGGATGGTTATTATTTGGGCCATTGTTTTTTATTCACTCCAGAGCCCACAAACTATAATAGAAAACCACATACCAAGAAAAATCAAATACAAATGAAATTTTTTTAAAATATTTGAGGTCGTATATTTCTGGGGCCCTAAGCCCATGCTTGGCCCATTAGGTCGGCCTGACAATCAACATGCCTAACTGCTCTAGTTGACAATCCTTCTAAATGTAAGTTTAATAAGGTGTTAATCAGTATAAAAGAAGTCTAGGTTATCACCTGATTATCTCAATGTGAATACATTTATTATTATTAAACTTATTTAAATGTTTTGTTGTTTTTAAAAATTTGCATGCAAATTATTATACTTAAATATTTTCAAGTGAAAAATAAATTTAAGTTAGCCTTAGGTGCATGCTAAAACAATATATAGACTCTCTAGGCTAAGATATTTTGTGTCTTTTAACATATAAACATAAATAAATGTTGAAGGGATGAATCGACTCCTAAGGTCTAATAAAGTTTATTTCTTTTATGTATTGTGAATCTTACTATAGTCACAAGAATCTGATATAATATTTTGTAATAAAACATATAGATTTTATATCCTAATATATATAAAATATAGAAAAATTTATACAACTTATTAATAATTTTTTTACATAATTAGAACCGATAAAATTCTACTAAAATGTTTTATAAATAATTTATGCATATTGTCACACCCCCACCTCCGCGTCACCAGACGACGTCATTTTTAAAGGTAGCGGAAGCATAGCGGCGAAGTCTCGAAGGTGAGGGGTGACTTACTTGATCCGGTATCATAACACACATAGTTAAGAAAAGCACTAATTACAAATCACGACAAATATTTATTACATGTCCTGAGTATCCGTTTACAACTTAAGTTCCTTCTATTACATCCCAAGTCCTAACTACATGGTGCGTGCACAGGTGTTTCCTCACCGTTGGTACTGATTACCTGTAAAAGATTTAAAGTTTAAAAATATCAGTATAAAACTGGTGAGTTCATAAATAAGACTCGATACAATATGATATGATAGTAAAGTCAATGGTACACATTAACATAAGTGAATAATCATGTGACCCGTATCCAGATCCTTTCTGACAGTCCAGTCTAGAAAATAACCGAAGTCAAAATCCGTGCCTCTAACTCAATGTCTCACTACATCAAGTCGATACCAGGAATGGTGACAAGCATTCACACAAGGGTAGACGCTATCTATCCATGAATGGGGTTGTCAGCCCGATAGTACTATCTTTGTCCACACATTCGGCCCCACATGGGTTAACCAGATACAGTTGGTTTTGAGGACTTTTGTTGTACACAGAAAATAGTCATAATCCCATGACACCCACATGCAAGCCGGTATTGCAATTGTTACTAAACATATCACACGTTTGATAAAGATTTCATAATAGTCACCCCGATGTTAAGAAAACAGTAAAAGAAAAGGGGTTGTATGAAACTCACCTGAAGTTTATGAAAAGATAAAATCACACGAACGGTGGCTAAAAATGCTAATCTGCATTAGTTTATTTATAATTAATTATTTGTGTTTTAACTTGCTGATTAGATCTGTTTGAACGTTCAATGTCACCGACATTGTAATGAAAAGTCATCGAACTAACATTAGATGTTTAATTAATTATTTAGTCTAATATCATACAATGTACTATAATGTAGGTACCTATACCCGTTTAGGTACCTTGTGTTAAGTTGATGACTCATTGGATTAGCCGGGATAATCTCCGACTAATTAGTTAGGTAATGCTGTTGATTATATTACTTAAACAGTCCCTAGATGAAATCTCGGCTTAGGAATGATTAACTCTTGTCACTAATTATCCATGTATCACAAAACATAACAATATAACATTGGAATAGGTTAAACAATCATGTTTAACATATTAATCCGACTGTTATCATAAAACCAGACAGTTATTCCAATTGGTAGGGTAATAATTGTGATTAGTTTGAAACACTTGGGATTAACCTTGCATTTCAAAGATTAACCAAAATAATCACCTACATTGTCATAATCCAATGGTTTAAACCATTAGAAGTATTGTTATGGTTTGGTGAAAACCGGGCATTATAACGGATCAAAACAGGCATTTACCCGTTAACAAGACAAGTTATCCGTCAAAAATCATTCCTAGCTATCATCTAAGCAATAATCAACAACCCTAACTATATCATTACATTCAAAAACACGATCTAATCAATGAAGATCAAGTCAGAAGATTAAAAAGGATAGTTACCCAAATCAGACGATTCTACGGACAAAATCACGATCAGGACGTGTATACACGTTCACCGGTTCGAGCTGGACGTTCTGGTGGTGTCAAATATGAGTTTTGGTGGGAGATTGGTCAAGATCTTGAGTTACAGAGGGTTTAAAGTCGAGAGGAAAGAAAATAGAATTTTCTGCATGCTTCTGCGATATAACAAGCTGGTTCAACAGACCGACCTACTCGTCGCGTACCGCGACGAGTGGCCCACATGTCGTCGCGTACCGCGAGGGATTCCGGATAAAATTTGATATCTTGACTTGTCGCGTACCGCGACAAGACTCCAAGGAGTCGTCGCGTACCGCGAGGGATCCAATTTCAAGATTTTTCTTCGTTTCGCGATTCCGGACAATCCGTAACTCGGTTTCACGCACGGTTTTCTCCCATGTTCCCAATTTCTCGCACACTTTAAACCTGTAATGATTAAAATCATCAATTTAACACAGATTCCTAGAACGACCAAACGTGCTCGTGTTATTGATGACGTAATGTTTACCTGCAATTGTCACAGTCTCCTCCTGTTACAGAAATTTCGTCCCGAAATTTGCTTTAACTCCTACAGTTCGATCGCCTATGTAAACAAATGGGGATACTTCTGTTTCATGCGGTCTTCACGTTCCCAAGTGTACTCTGGCCCTCGTTTAGAATTCCATTTGACTTTCACAATTGGTATTCGACTTCGTTTGAGGGTCTTTTCATCTCGATCCATTACTTCGACTGGTTCTTCCGTGAACTGTAGGTTTTCGGCAATGTGTATCTCATCAAGAGGTATGACTAGTGACTCGTCCAATAGGCACTTTTTCAGATTCGAGACATGAAACACATCATGTATGTTACTAAGTTCTGAGGGTAACTCTAATCTGTATGCTACCATTCCAATCCTTTCAAGAATTGTAAATGGTCCTACAAATCTTGGTGAGAGTTTTCCTCGTTTTCCGAATCTGAAAATACCTTTCCAGGGAGAGACTTTTAGCATCACTTTATCACCAATCTGGAATTCGAGTGGTCTACGTCGATTATCAGCATAACTCTTCTGTCGATCGCATGCTGCTTTAATTCGTTCCTGAATGAGCGCGATCTTATCAGTCGTTTCCTGGATCAGTTCCGGGCCAACAATCTGACTTTCGCCTACTTCTGACCAACACACAGGAGATCGGCATTTGCGCCCGTACAAAGCTTCAAATGGAGCACATTGGATACTAGTATGATAGCTGTTATTATAAGAAAATTCAACCAATGGCAGATGAGTATCCCAGCTACCTCCAAAATCAATTACACAGCTTCGAAGCATGTCTTCTAATGTTTGATTTGTACGTTCAGTCTGCCCATCCGTTTGTGGATGATAAGCTGTGCTCATGTTGATCTGTGTACCCAAGGCATGTTGAAGAGTTTGCCAAAAACGTGACATAAATCGACTATCTCTATCAGAAATAATAGAGATTGGCACTCCATGTCGCATTACGATTTCGTTGATGTAGAGTTTAGCTAAACGGTCCATGGAATAGTCTTCCCGAATTGGTAAGAAATGTGCTGATTTGGTAAGGCGATCTACGATGACCCAAATAGCATCATGGTTATGCGCCGTTCTGGGTAATTTAGTGATGAAATCCATGGAAATTTGTTCCCATTTCCACATAGGGATTTCTGGTTGTTGCAATAGCCCAGATGGTCTTTGATGTTCTGCCTTAACCTTAAGGCACGTTAAGCATTTATTCACATATTCTGCTATTTGTTTCTTCATACCAGGCCACCAGTAGAAGTCTTTGAGATCTTTATACATCTTGTCAGTACCTGGATGAATAGAATATTTGGATTTGTGAGCTTCGTCCAAGATAATTGGTCTGATATTACCAAGTACTGGGATCCATGCTCGGTTTTTGAAATATAATATTCCATCCGTTTTGGTTTCAAGTTGTTTATCTAACCCTCGTAATTTCTCAACGGTGTAATTTGTTGCTTGCAAGGCCTGCCGTTGAGTTTCACGTATTTGAGGGTTTAGACTAGTTTGAATCGTCATTTCCAGCGCTTTCACACGTATGGGTTTGACTCTCTCTTTGCGACTTAAAGCATCGGCTACAACATTTGCTTTACCTGGGTGGTAACGGATTTCGCAGTCATAGTCGTTCAGAAGTTCCACCCATCGCCTTTGTCGCATATTTAGCATTTTCTGATCTAGAATGTGTTGAAGACTTTTGTGATCTGTATAGACCGTACACTTCGTCCCGTACAAGTAATGTCTCCATATCTTGAGTGCAAATACTACTGCACCAAGTTCTAGATCATGAGTGGTGTAATTCTTCTCGTGCACTTTTAGCTGCCGAGAAGCATAGGCAATCACCTTGTTGTTCTGCATCAGCACACACCCGAGTCCTTGACGTGAGGCATCACAGAAGACTATGAAATTCTCTGTGCCTTCTGGTAGTGCCAGAATAGGTGTATTGCAGAGTTTATGCTTCAACAGTTGAAATGCCTCCTCCTGTTGAGAGTCCCATATGAACTTTTGATCTTTCTGGGTTAGAGTAGTTAAAGGCAAGGCTATCTTTGAAAAGTTCTTGATGAATCTTCTGTAATAGCCCGCTAACCCTAAGAATTGACGAATCTCTGTTGGGGTTTTCGGTGTCTCCCATTGCTTTACCGCTTCAATCTTGCTGGGATCCACTTGTATACCATTTTCATTTACTACATGCCCAAGAAACTGGACTTCCCGTAACCAGAACTCACATTTGGAAAATTTGGCATAAAGTTTCTCATGTGCTAAAAGTTCCAAGATCAGTTTTAAGTGTTGCACATGTTCTTGTTGACTGCGGGAGTAAATGAGAATGTCATCAATAAAAACAATCACGAATTTATCCAAGTAAGGTCTACACACACGATTCATCAGATCCATAAACACTGCAGGCGCATTAGTCAGCCCGAAGGGCATTACTAAAAACTCATAATGCCCGTATCGAGTTCGAAAAGCTGTTTTAGAAACATCATCATCATGGATTCGTAGTTGATGATATCCAGATCTGAGATCGATTTTTGAAAAATAGATAGCACCTTGCAATTGATCGAATAGATCATCTATACGGGGTAGTGGATAACGATTTTTGATTGTCAATTTATTGAGTTCCCGATAGTCGATACACATCCTGAGAGTACCGTCCTTCTTTTTCACAAAAAGGATAGGTGCGCCCCAAGGTGAGTAACTCGGTCTAATGAAACCTTTGTCTAAAAGTTCCTGTAATTGACTCGATAGTTCTTGCATTTCCGATGGAGCCAATCGGTAAGGAGCTTTAGCTATAGGTGCTGCTCCTGGTACTAAGTCAATACGAAACTCAACTTGTCTCACTGGGGGTAATCCTGATATATCGTCAGGAAAAACTTCAGGATATTCTCGAACTACAGGAATGTCTTCAATACGTTTTTGATGTGGTTTGTTTTCAGTCACGTAAGCTAAAAAGGCTTGACAGCCCTTTCTTAAGCACTTTCGAGCTTGCATACATGATATGATACTCAGTTTCCTGCCAGCCCTTTCACCTTGTATCATAAGTGTATCACCATTTGGTAATGAAATACGAATCATCTTATTTTGACATATGACTTCCACTCGATTTTCTGAAAGCCAGTCCATACCAATAACAACATCAAAGCTTCCCAATTCAATAGGAAGAAGATCAATATTAAAAAGATGATCGTTTAGATTCAATAAACACCCTTGAATCACATTGTTAGTCATAATTGACTTGCCATTAGCAAGTTCAATGACGTAAGGGTTTGTTAGGTTATCAACGGCCAATCCGAGTAGTGAAGCAAAATCAGAGGAAACAAAACTTTTGTCCGCTCCGGTGTCAAAAAGAACAGATACATAGTGATTGTTAAGAAGAAACGTACCGGTAACGGTGTTGTTATCACGTCGAGCCTCTTCCGCCCCTATCTGGAAGGCTCTTCCTCTTGCTTCATTGCCCTGGTTGGTGTTGTTGGTAGGGCAGTTTTTCATGAAGTGATCCGGGCTTCCACATCTGAAGCACGACCGGTTGAATTGTTGTGGTTGTTGTTGTTGAGTTCCTTGGTTTGATCGGCGAACAGGGAGATTGCAATATTTGGAGAAATGCCCGACCTTGTTACAATTGTTACAAACAGGGCAGGGTCCCACATGATGAAATGGGCACTTAGGACATTTAGGTGCTTGCCCTACATAGGCTTTTCTCTCCAAAGTTGTGGCAATGTATCCCTTTGCCATTTGCACATTCCGGCTGGGTTCCACCGGAGCTCCTGGTTTGCCTTTCCCAACCCATTTTCGTTTCACCCCTTTAACAGTGCTGGGGGTAGTGGTTGCCAGACTGCTGCTTGACTCACCTTTCACTGTCAAGGTACCACTTCTTACTGCAACATCGGTAAGCCTGGTGGTTAAGGTGATAGCATGTTTCAAAGTACGTGGTTCAGCTGCCGTGACCATTCCCTTGATTTGAGGTACCAGACCTTTGATATATTTTTCTATCAAAGCCTGCTCAGTTGGAAACATGTTTGGCAGCAGACATGTTAATTCGTGAAATCGATCGGTATATTTCAAACAATCAGCACCGATCATAGAATGGTTCCAAAATTCCTCTTGGAGCTTTTGGATTTCAGTGATGGGACAATATTCTGACAGAATCAAAGTTTTAAACTCGTCCCAAGTCATAGCATCCACAACAGCCGTGGTCAAGGTTTTTGCCTGGGTATTCCACCAGGTCAATGCTGAGTCTGTCAGTGAACAAGCTGCATAAGACACTTTGTGTTCAGCCAAACACTGGCTGATCTTGAGCTTAGTCTCCATGCTCTCAATCCATTTTAAAAGTCCTGACGCTCCTTCCTTCCCCGTAAAAGTAGGGGGATTGCAAGAAGCGAAGTACTTATAAGTGCATCCTCATTGTGGAGGATCCGGATTGATTGTGTTGGTACTAGTCGTATGGCGGGTTTCAACATGTCCGCCTGTAGCATTATGCTCCGTATGGACTCTACCCGAGCCAGAAGCACGATTTGTTTGATATTGGGCCAACATGCCCGTAAGAACAGCGGATAATTGGTCACCTGCTATACGAGCAACGTCCGCTTCATTTAGACTGGGTCCATTCACAGGTGGATCCTGAATGGATTCTTGAGTTTGAGGATTTTTAGCAGAACGACCTCTTCTAGGGGCCATAGTCTGATTACACACAGATAAAATAAAGTCAGAACAAGAATCCATAGTCGTAATAAAGACAAATGTTGTATAACTACTTCGAGTTTTTCACAGTTATATTGTACACCACTAAGTCATGTTCATAGTTGCAGTTATACTAGTACGTCTGTTTGTCTTGCCAAGCGTATACTAGTATCATTTTATAGTCTACCAAAATGACACCGATTTAGACATGTTACTACACTGATATGTACTAGTATTACATTATTTCACTATAATGTAGTACCGATATTAATATGTTTCTACACGTGTTTGTTATGTACTAGTATTACATTATTTCACTATAATGTAACACCGATATTGTTATGACTCCACATGAGTCTTGTTATGTACTAGTATTACATTACTTCACCGCAATGTAACACCGATATTGTTATGTTTTCGCACAAGTTTTCTTTTTATATGACTTGAAAAGTTAGCACCGGCTATAATGTAAAGACACAATGTTGCACATACAATGTTAAAAGAAAACTTTTATTATAACTGTCACAGTTGTACATTAGGATTAGTACATATGCAAGAAAATATCCTAATGCAGTTGTACCCACTATTACAACCTAACCGTCCGAGGCCTATTTTACAAGTCAAAACTTCCTCGGAGTAGTACAGTCCAGCCTATTCGATTCCTTTACCGTAGTAAATACAGTAAACATGTGATAATGATGGCCACCGCTGCCATCACTATTGCTGCGTCCAACAGTCGTAGCTCCATCCTCATATTGCCTAACCCTACCATCCATCCCCTAACTCTCTCTACCCCACTCCTACACATACCACCTAAAGTCCACTGGAGTCTACCCTCAATCACCTCCCTCCATGCCCTGGCACCTGCCTCCAGGACAGCAACATGTTCAGCTAAACTCTCATAGGCCGTGCGAGTTTCCCACAGAGTGTCACGTGTTTCCTGCAATGAAACACGCGATAACTGAAGATCCAATGTAACCCGTCGCAGCTGAACTCTCATCTCAGCCTGCTGAGATGACTCGCCTTCCTCATGTATGGAATGAGGTACATCCCGGGGTGCTAGTGGTCCTCTCGGAATAGGACCTGTCGAGATGCGGGCTCGTCCCCGCCTTCCTCCAAACCCTGTAAATACTGGTACTTGCTGTGGTGGTGTAGGGCTTTGTGCCCTCCCGATAGCTGGTGAGTCAGCATCTAACAGATGCTGAGGTATAGGTGGTGTAGGTGGTATTGATGGTAAAGTCTGGTGGGACATTTGAGATGACGGCACTGTCTGTGTTGATCCTGAACTTGTTTCCGTGCCAACTGAATCACTTTCTGAGTCTGACATTGCTGTATCGACACACAAGTTCGTATTAGTAACATAAAATAAATAAATAACAACAACATTTATTTGAGTGTTTATATTTGTTAACTATGTTCGGTGCTCTCAGTGTAACTATTCGAGCCTATGGTTATAATCTAGGTTTCTAAGTCCGCCTAAATTCTATAACCTGTGGCTCTGATACCACCCTGTCACACCCCCACCTCCGCGTCACCAGACGACGTCATTTTTAAAGGTAGCGGAAGCATAGCGGCGAAGTCTCGAAGGTGAGGGGTGACTTACTTGATCCGGTATCATAACACACATAGTTAAGAAAAGCACTAATTACAAATCACGACAAATATTTATTACATGTCCTGAGTATCCGTTTACAACTTAAGTTCCTTCTATTACATCCCAAGTCCTAACTACATGGTGCGTGCACAGGTGTTTCCTCACCGTTGGTACTGATTACCTGTAAAAGATTTAAAGTTTAAAAATATCAGTATAAAACTGGTGAGTTCATAAATAAGACTCGATACAATATGATATGATAGTAAAGTCAATGGTACACATTAACATAAGTGAATAATCATGTGACCCGTATCCAGATCCTTTCTGACAGTCCAGTCTAGAAAATAACCGAAGTCAAAATCCGTGCCTCTAACTCAATGTCTCACTACATCAAGTCGATACCAGGAATGGTGACAAGCATTCACACAAGGGTAGACGCTATCTATCCATGAATGGGGTTGTCAGCCCGATAGTACTATCTTTGTCCACACATTCGGCCCCACATGGGTTAACCAGATACAGTTGGTTTTGAGGACTTTTGTTGTACACAGAAAATAGTCATAATCCCATGACACCCACATGCAAGCCGGTATTGCAATTGTTACTAAACATATCACACGTTTGATAAAGATTTCATAATAGTCACCCCGATGTTAAGAAAACAGTAAAAGAAAAGGGGTTGTATGAAACTCACCTGAAGTTTATGAAAAGATAAAATCACACGAACGGTGGCTAAAAATGCTAATCTGCATTAGTTTATTTATAATTAATTATTTGTGTTTTAACTTGCTGATTAGATCTGTTTGAACGTTCAATGTCACCGACATTGTAATGAAAAGTCATCGAACTAACATTAGATGTTTAATTAATTATTTAGTCTAATATCATACAATGTACTATAATGTAGGTACCTATACCCGTTTAGGTACCTTGTGTTAAGTTGATGACTCATTGGATTAGCCGGGATAATCTCCGACTAATTAGTTAGGTAATGCTGTTGATTATATTACTTAAACAGTCCCTAGATGAAATCTCGGCTTAGGAATGATTAATTCTTGTCACTAATTATCCATGTATCACAAAACATAACAATATAACATTGGAATAGGTTAAACAATCATGTTTAACATATTAATCCGACTGTTATCATAAAACCAGACAGTTATTCCAATTGGTAGGGTAATAATTGTGATTAGTTTGAAACACTTGGGATTAACCTTGCATTTCAAAGATTAACCAAAATAATCACCTACATTGTCATAATCCAATGGTTTAAACCATTAGAAGTATTGTTATGGTTTGGTGAAAACCGGGCATTATAACGGATCAAAACAGGCATTTACCCGTTAACAAGACAAGTTATCCGTCAAAAATCATTCCTAGCTATCATCTAAGCAATAATCAACAACCCTAACTATATCATTACATTCAAAAACACGATCTAATCAATGAAGATCAAGTCAGAAGATTAAAAAGGATAGTTACCCAAATCAGACGATTCTACGGACAAAATCACGATCAGGACGTGTATACACGTTCACCGGTTCGAGCTGGACGTTCTGGTGGTGTCAAATATGAGTTTTGGTGGGAGATTGGTCAAGATCTTGAGTTACAGAGGGTTTAAAGTCGAGAGGAAAGAAAATAGAATTTTCTGCATGCTTCTGCGATATAACAAGCTGGTTCAACAGACCGACCTACTCGTCGCGTACCGCGACGAGTGGCCCACATGTCGTCGCGTACCGCGAGGGATTCCGGATAAAATTTGATATCTTGACTTGTCGCGTACCGCGACAAGACTCCAAGGAGTCGTCGCGTACCGCGAGGGATCCAATTTCAAGATTTTTCTTCGTTTCGCGATTCCGGACAATCCGTAACTCGGTTTCACGCACGGTTTTCTCCCATGTTCCCAATTTCTCGCACACTTTAAACCTGTAATGATTAAAATCATCAATTTAACACAGATTCCTAGAACGACCAAACGTGCTCGTGTTATTGATGACGTAATGTTTACCTGCAATTGTCACACATATACCAACACGCCATCACCTAGGGGTCCTCAGATCTAGAAGTGACAAATTATTCACTCTTACAAACAACCATCTCTCATTTACTACCATTGAAGCCACTTGACCAAAATGAGAGGTGCTAGAAGGCCATTTCTCATTACTCAAAAATTTTTGAAAGAAGGTAGTTACTACAACCAATAATCAAGATCGAAAAAATGCATTATTTTAGCCATTTCCGTTTCTTCCAATCAAGCTAGGCTGAGGACTTTCGTTTTCTATCGAAGCAAGTCCGTAAAGGCATGTGTCGTTATATAAGCCCTCACTTACGATGACTCGTGTGGGTCTCTTTGAAAGCGAATTCTCGCCACTTTTTATTCAATGAAAGCTTTCATGTCAGCCTTCTCCCCCATTGCATTGAATGTAACATGATACCACCCTCTTTCCACCTTAGTTTTAGGTGAGGGTCTCATATCATATGCTTTCTAGATTGCCTTTTCTTTGACTAAAGTTGAAGTCTTTATCGACTAGCTTGACCTTTTCCTCCTAAGAGGAATCACAACCACCACATTCCCTTGAAATATGATAGTAAGCATGTGAGCATAAAGGCCCTATAGAAACCCCATATCCAAAAGGCTAGGATAGAAAAACATGTCAAGAAGATGTTATGTGGTATTCTCAGACTATGTCATAAATGTGTAGACATATTTACAACATGAATCAGTCAAGCTCAAATACGAAACTTCTTAACTTTGTGTCGTGCTAATAGATTAATGTCAAAAATTGTTATGAATCATATAGAGCATCATAAAATGTGCTTAGTAAGAATCTATGTAATTTTTTTATATGTTTTATTTTCTTTTCAAGCCAAGACAATTTGTTTTTGTTTAGTAAACCAAAGCTAAAGAGCATGTCATCGTTTGCTTTTGTTTAGTAAAAATCAATAATGCGTAATGATGGATTTTTACCATTGCAAAAAACTATTTCAAATGGAAAAGCAGAGAGGATGGAAATGCAATTAAAAATTCAAGGCTTGCGAACTACGAGCCAAACCTTCACGATTCGTGCAGCCACAATTTTGAAAACTGACATGTGGAGGGTTATACTGCTTGTTTGTTGACTTAGTAGAGCTGCGAACCACGACTTAAATCCTTAGGTCTACGAAGGGTTAATCATTCCACGTAACATTGGAGATTGTTGCGTGTGATAACTCAACGTCTACAAGATTGTTGCAGACCATGACCAATCCTTAAGAGGTCCGCTAAGGGTCCGGATGTTCACCTATAAATAGATTTCAAAGTTTTCTAAGAGAATTTTTCGTATGTTTCTTTAGAACTCTTTCAAATACTCATACCTTTATCTCACAAACCATATTCTTGTTTACTCGATGAGGAGATTATAGCAATAACATGATCATAGGAGATGAGGAAAGTTAAGCAAGGATTTGTCCAATCTTTTACAAGCCTGCACAAATCAAATGTGAATATGTTTAACTTGTTTTCAAATATAAATAAGTTTAGAAGTATTACTTGTTAAACTTTATTGCATAAGGGTTACTATGTGACCAACATTTAGGACATAGGCGTATGTATGATTTACAAATATTGCATGCTCTTCATGGGTGAAATTCTCATGTTGGGGCTAGTAATGTGGGCTTGAGGGTTTAGACCTAAGATGAGCATACTATTGTTGTTCCTAGTGACATGATAAATCAATTCTCATGTTGGGGCTAGTAATGTGGGCTTGAGGGTTTAGACCTAAGATGAGCATACTATTGTTGTTCCTAGTGACATGATAAATCACTGTATGAAATGTTTTTATTGATTAGTAAAATAAGTAGCTAAATTTGTATTATTGCTATTAAAACTTATTATTAAAGATCCCTAATGTGATATGCTTAAATATTGAGTCGGTTATCAAAAAAATATTGAGTAGGTTAAATGTATTTACCAAAACCTTTCAAGTAATCATGATTGATGTTCAAGGAAACAAGATTATTTAGGATTATGATGACTTATTGACTTAAATATGATCGTACATTGTGATCGAGGAGGTATATGGAGTTATAAATTCAGGCCCCATATAGACCGGAAGCTATGAAAATTTTGTATAAATATTCAATCCAAATCCGGTTTTATTATAATGTACAAGTATTTTCATATCTTTGAATATGAAAGTTCTCTTTAATCTTGTAAAGTTATTTCTAAACTATGAAATGGTGCTTCTTCCACCCCATAAAATATGAAATCTATGAAGTGAATGATATTTTGTTATGTAAACTATGAAATTTCTTTATGAAACAAATGATTTCAAGTATAAAATCATTACACTAACTATCTATGAAATTAATCGGGTCGCACATTTGGGGCACCTATAACCCAGTGTGCGACAGACAGTAGGGATTGACAAAAGCCTAAACAACTGATAGTCAAAAATTTGAAAAATAGTTGGCAATGGTTAGTAGAGAGCAACACATGCCCTCTTTATTTGAGAAGATCTCGGGTCCCAACACAGCTCCAAAACGAGGCAACTGACGTGCCAAGTTATTTGAGACCATCCCTTTTAATGATTTTGTAAAAGATAGTAAAATCGAACTACTATTGGCAGAGAGAGGTTAGATTTCAACAGAGATGACCTCGTCTCATCAAGGGACAATGAAATCGTAAACCTACCCTGACAGCAAATCCAATTCCAATTGGTAAACAGATGCCAAATCTATTCATGGATGGTAGATGTGGCAATTTTCACCCAAATCAAAAGAAATGGGTTGGTTTGGTAAAATAATTGTTGTATGATGGGTTGAAATATGTAGTATCATAAACATCATAATATGTAATGGGTGGATATGAGTAATGCTTTAAAACAATATGGGTCAAGATGGGTAACATAAAACTATGTGAATGCAATGGATTTAAATGTTTAAGAATAATTAATAACATATTTGATGAGAAAATCACTAAAAATTATCCTAATGGACTATTTGTTTAGTTATAAAACATTTTAACTTAAACCAAATTGATGTTTTTTTAAAAACAATACATTTAGACACAAACATATTTTGCTTAAAACTCATCCTAACCCGCACTCATCCTATCCCGAACTCATCCTAACCTGTTACCCAACCCGACCCAACCCGCCCGTTTTCCAGGCATAGTGGACGGCCTCGTCTCGTCCACCCAACACACATCAATCAGACATTGCATAACTTCTAAAAGTATAGAACCCCCAAAACCATATCATAACACAAGATGGTTGCAACACTAGTGCTACCTAACCAATGAATGGTCGACAAGCAATGATTGAAAACTAGTTTTATACCCATTCGGCGTCCAGGTAGTATGATATAATCAAATTTAAATTATATTTCTTAAAATATTTAAAAATAAAACAATAATGATACAGTAATGACCTGTGACATGTGTCAAAACACGGGACATGTGTCAATGATCCGTAGGTAACCGAAAAACCGCCAAAAACCGTTGAAAACCGCCACAAAGTTTATGTAACCGCCTAATTTAAAGGTTCATGATTTAATCTTGATGAATTTCAACGGATGAAAATTCATTTGGAGTCAGTTGAGTTCACCGGCGTCCATATATATATAATTGTATTCATTTTCATGTTTTACACATCTAAATATATATACGAAATATATCAAACAAAAAATCACAATTGATTCCATTGCTTTCTACATGCTTACTTTAATTTTTAAGGAATACCAACATGATACAAAACCACATCTTGAAGCATAACACCTTTGGTTACGTACTTCTTTTCACATTATAAATTTAACAATACTTGAGAGTTTTTACAAGATACTTTAGTTTTACATTAAATAGTTGATAGCAATTGATGAAATATCAAAACTAGACTCGTCAAAAGAATTGACCGGTCAGCGACATAACAAATTTACAAATCCACACTTGAAGCACACTCATAATGACATGCGAAATCATGACACTCTAAGCAATTAAACGCCATTTCATATTGCAAACTTGAAAGACATATATTGCAGTCACCATCGCTCTCAAGCCCTTGACCGAAAGTCAAGCGGTGTGAGTGACTATTAATCTTAAGTAACCCACCAAATTTGATATTAAGAAACGCATAGATGCATCCTCTATAACTATTATATGTAGCTTGCTCATATTGAAGTATTAAGGGCGCACAAGCAGCATGCATAGACTGTGAACATGTAGTGCAATGATAGAACCACTGACAAGGGCTAAATTTATCCTCACATACTTCACAAAAGTATTCGCCAAGTTGGTTCTCTACTGGTTCGTATCTTAAGCTTAATGGATGTTTATCACACTTGTGCTTGATTATTTTAGGCAAAAACAAAGCACATTCTACATGAATGTAGAAATCACAAGATGGACAATGAAATCCGAACTCCTCGTCCAACGTGTATTCACACACATTGCAAAACCTTTTTATAAGCTTGGCTGAAGGATTTACTTTTGAGAGGATATGGGAGTCATGTGTGATTTCTTTAGGTATAAACGCACAGTTGATATCAACATAATATTTGCACATTGTACATCCATACGCGAAACCGTGAGATGGAAAGAAGCAAATGGCACATTGGAATACACCGAAAACTCACCGGGGATTTTTGACAGGAGAAAAAGAGTATGCTGAGGATGACCATCATATTCTTCTATTTTTATGGGTAGCTTAGCACACCACTCATGAAGAACAAAACAACATTTTTCATCAGCATATTGAAAGCATATGTAAAATGGTACTGTCATGATTGGTTTCACGCATCCATCACATAATAGTTGAACCCTTTTCATAGGGTCATGGATAGAAACTAATTTTTCACCAACTGATGTTTGCTTGTCAGTAAGGATGAGTGGATGTTGGTGACTAAAATGGTTGAGCATTTCACCATCATGTTGGCTACTAATGAACTTCTTTTGATCAAACATATAATGCTTCAAAACGTTGTCACCTTCATCGTGAAATGGACAGTGGAGCAGATTCGGATGTTCGTCTTCTTTAAAATTTTTTGAAGTTTTGCCACGACCTGTAAAATGACATGCGTACTTAAATTGACATTATGACAATCGTCACATAAACTATAAGAATAAAAAGAAAAGATTGCTGACTTTCGAGTAAGAAGATGGACATAAATGGCTCAACTTGTGAAGTTGCACAATCAACATGTACGTAATATAAACATTTATCACATTTGTAAATCCACAAATGAGCATAGAAGTCACCATCACATACTCTACAAGGTGGATAGGATTTATCTTTATATTCAGAATATGGAAAGGAATATGCAAGGGAAAGAGGATGTGAATGAATGAAACTCCCATGAGTATAATTTTGTATTAGTAGTTTGGCAGGCAACAAAAGGCAATCCAGATTGAACCGCAAACTACGACAAGTGGCACACTGAAAGAAGACCCCTTCATGTTTATTATTACAAGCTAAACATTTAGAAATTATGTGCCCAGACATGCGCTCAAGTTGGTGGGGATGACTAGGGTGGTTTATAGTCTGATGTTGTAGAGTAGCACATATTATGTCCATACCTAAGATGCAAATAGAACAATAATAATTATAGGTAGACTCCCACTCAAGATTGCAGACAATACACAGCCATTCAGGACCAACAATTTGAGAGTTAATTGCTTTATCCGGACATGACATGGACAAGGTAAGAGTGTGGCCAATATGTAATGGATGGTCTTGCGTAGATTCAGGTAGTTCTGCACAAAACTTGTGCAATGAGTAGTCACAAGACTCGCAGTGGTAGTAACAAGAATGAAATGACCAGATTTGTTCATTGCATAAATTGCATTGGCCGCCATGATTGTCTTCCTCCACAAAATCATCTTCATCATTATCATCATCATCATCTTCTCTGTGTTTGGGCGGTTGTAGATGTAGAAGGTTAAGTGGATGATGGTGACTGAAGTGAAGAAGTTGATCCTTTACAACTACAACCATGAAATATTTATGTTGTATTAAATCATTGTTCCAATTTTATGATACAAAATAACCGAGTTCATGATTTCGACATCTGAAGTATCAAAAATTGTTCAGATCATTAACCATATGCTAGTACTCTATATCAACATACGTGAAACACCTGCTACTCCTACTAAGATAAGGGAACTTTGAGATTTTCAGTTATTGCAATACGTACCTTCATGGGCAAACCCGCTATACAGGTATGGGGGTAAACAGACCCTTGTGAACTTTCTTTAATGTTAGACATATGATCTAATCTTGACCAACTCTCAAGAAAATTGCACCGACTCTAATGAAAATCGATTTTATCATATCATCTTAATCAACAAAATGACATAATTTATAACCATTTGAAAACCAAAACTAATAAAACTAATACCCAAATAACCCAATATGCATATTTAGGTAATATCAAACAATTCTTCAAAAAAAATTTTGAATCTACACATATTTTGACTTTTGAATTTTTTGATTTAAATAATATTCTTTTGAATTATGTCAAAAGAAAACCAATTTTATCATATCATCCTAATTAAAAAATGACTATTGGTGTGCTTTTATTATATATTTGTGATTTAGTTTAGTTTTATTATTTTTTGGGCGATCCGGCCCAACCACATTCGAATTGATCCAAAAAAATAAAATATTTAATAATATGTTGGTTAATCTTGATGGTTCGGATTCAACAAACGGGTCATGGGTAAAATTTAGTAGTTTAAGCATGTGGTTTAATTAGAGAAATTCATTTGTTAGTGGGTCAAAAACGTGGGATGTTCTCCTAGGTGTGTATCATCACGTTTGCATGTTCCAAAAGTAGTGTCTTTCCTTTATATATGTAAGTCTTCAAGAATATGAAATAGTATGCAGTAGGTTAAGAAAGTTTCTGTGTGCGCGAGTTTTGTAGCAAGCTTCAAAAGTTTATTTCATATCATTTTTGAGTGTTTGAGTGAGAGATCAAGGGGCCTAATATCCAACAATTGGTATCAGAGCTAAGGTTAATTAAAGAGTGCCGGTTTGAGAGTCGTGTTCGAAGATAAGGGAAGCAGTCCTCTAAACTGCAGGGCTGAGAAAGAAGGAAAGCAAGTCGTTGGAAGAATGCAAGAAAGAGCTAATTGAAATCAACAAAGAATGAAAGTGAAACAGAAAGGAAGACAAGCAGTAGCAGGTCCGATTGTAACTTGGTGATAGGAAGCAAGCAGAATGAAACAGTAGGACTCAACTTTCAGATCGAGAAAAGAACGTAGCAGCAAGAAGAAGACCGAAAGAAGCTGATTCCGATCAGCAAAGAGGAAGAAAGAGACCGACACGTCGAAGAAGAACCGGCGTGAAGAAGACCGCTGCCGGAAGTGAACTCCGGTGGGAGAAAAGAAGACCGTAGCCGGAATTATTTTCAAGCCGGAATTATTTTCTGGCGTAAGACCGGCGAGTCGCAAAAGAAAGGCCTCGCAAGAAAGAAAGAGACCTGCGGCTTGAAGAAAGTTTAGACCGAAGACCGGAAGGGGTGACCGGAGACAGAATGATCACCTAAGCAAGTTTGAACCTTTGTGGTTCGTATATCAAGAGCAAGAAGATTCGAAGAAAGCAAGCAAGAGATGTTCGAATCAAGCAAGAATAGCAAGAAGCAAGTTTAGCAAGAAAAGCAAGAACGGAAGCAAGTGGCAAGAAGACCGACATCAAGATTAAGGGGGTGAATGTTGGTTAATCTTGATGGTTCGGATTCAACAAACGGGTCATGGGTAAAATTTAGTAGTTTAAGCATGTGGTTGAATTAGAGAAATTCATTTGTTAGTGGGTCAAAAACGTGGGATGTTCTCCTAGGTGTGTATCATCACGTTTGCATGTTCCAAAAGTAGTGTCTTTCCTTTATATATGTAAGTCTTCAAGAATATGAAATAGTATGCAGTAGGTTAAGAAAGTTTCTGTGTGCGTGAGTTTTGTAGCAAGCTTCAAAAGTTTATTTCATATCATTTTTGAGTGTTTGAGTGAGAGATCAAGGGGCCTAATATCCAACATAATAGACAATCATGCCAAAACTTTTTTGACCCACTAATAAAATATTCTGGTACGTAAATGAATATATATGTGTTCTATGGTCAAACTGAAAACAAATGTGTGTGATTTTCAAAAAAAAAATGACTTTCATAATTTCATGTTTCAACCAAGAACAAGTGATCAAAACCATTTGAATTTGGTTTTTAGTTATCATCATTCTAATTGTCATTTTATGATGTGCAATGCCATAATATCGAAGACATGCGCATTTTTAGTGATGTATAACGTCATATAAGATGAGACATGCATATACATGATAAAGTGAAAAAAAATTGTATTATTTTATAATCCAAGACTATACTTAAAGATGTAAATAACTAACTTGTTGCATCACCTAGAGCCAAAATTCTTTTTTTTATTATTAGTTTTCAATTGTGATTTGTAACAGCCGAAGATTTAACACATTCGGTCGCGCATGAAATCCACGTTGAGTTGACAATCGAAATTATTACAGGATGATAGTACGCGAGAAATGGTGAACTTGGGCGAAAACCGTGCACGAAACGGAGTTACGGATTGTCCGGAATCGCGAAACGAAGATAAAATCGAAAAGTGGACGAAATGGGCCTGGGGTGGTACGCCCCGAGCCACATGCTGACCTGGGGCGGTGCGCCCGGTACACGCGAAAAAGGATCTGGAACCCTACCCCCGCGCGGTACGCCCCAGACCACCGTCTGGCATGGGGCGGTGCGCCTGGTGTCATCAGATCGCAATTTTTACTTAAAAAGTCAATTTTCATCTAGAAATCTCATATCTCATCCTTATCTTCGACGATCAGCACCTCCCACACGAAAATCACCTTCTAAGCCATCCAATCTTCAATTTTAAAGCTTCTAGATCACGTGGATCGCAACAGGGACGTTTCTGCAAGTCCTGATCGTCTTTTTACACGCAGAACTCTGTCTGAATAGGTAACGGTTCATTTTAACCTTCTAGATTGATAATGATTGATTAAATCTTGTTTTTGAACGTAATGATGTAGTTAGGGTTGTTGATTATTGCCTAGATGATGGCCAGGATTGATTATAAATGACAAACTAGAATTGTTAACAGGTAAATCCTTGTTTTGAGCTGTTGTAATGCCCGGTTTGCATGGAATCATAACAATGGTTATAATGATTTAAACCATTTGATTATGACAACGTAGGTGATTAGTTTGATTAATCTTTGACATGCAACGTGAAATCCAGGTGTTTCAAACTAATCACAACCATTAACATACTCATTGGAACGATTATCTGATGTTTGTGATAACAGGCAGATTAGTATGTTAAACATGGTTGTTAAACCTATTCTAATGCTACGTTGTGATATTTCATAATATCTGGGAAATCAATAACAAGGATTGATCATTCCTAAGCCATTAATCTGTCTAGGAACCTGTTTTAGCATTACAATCAACAACATTAGCTATTTGATTAATTCAAGATTTATTCTGACTAATCAAGTGTGTCATCAACCTAATATCGGTTTGATGACTATCAAGGCAATGTCTTTGACATTGAACATTCAGAAAGATTTAATCTGTAAGTTAAAGTATAGATAGCTAATTAAACGCAAACCAACGCAGAGTTATACTGTTAGTACCAGCTTACGAGGAATCTTGCTACAGTAAGACATTAAATGAGTTCTTATAGCCATGTTTTAAATGTTTTACCATTTTGGGCTGATATGCCTGTTATAAAGTTATGGTATGAAAGAATGATTTTAACCTGATAATGATCAGGTAACTAATGTTTTCAGATGAAGAATGATTTCAAGTAAAGAAAGTTTTAAAGTAAATAACATTTTAAACCTCAACTGCGGTTGAGAAGTAAACGATTTTAAGAGTCTCAGCTGGGATGTAAAGAAGGTGTTAAGTCCCAACTGCGGTTGAGAAGTAAATGATGTTAAGAATCTCAGATGAGATGTAAAGAATGTTTTAAGTCTCAACTGCGGTTGAGAAAGAATTGATTTTTTTAAAAGACATCGACCGAGGTCGAGCAGGGAATGTGATAAGGAAGTCCCGGCTGCGGTTGGGCAAAACCTGAGCACTGCGGTGCGAAGGACCGTTTATGTATATGATGGTTTAAATGATTTAAACCATGTTATGAGGTATGTTAAGAAGTCTTGTACCGGTATGAGCCGTCAATTTCGGTTGATGGTTTAAGAAGTCCTGTGAAAGAACAGGGTTGTCGACTATGTGTCGCTAGTTGAGGAAGTCTTATACATGTATGAACCTGTCAACTTCGGGTTGGCAGTTGAGGTGTCTTGTATTTGTACAAGTCTGTCGACTTCGGGTCGTCAGTTGAGGTTTCTTATGCTGCACAAGCCTGTTGACTTCAGGTCAACAGTTGAGGCTAATGTTTTATGTACAGTATGATTGATGTTATGATGACATTTATGTTATACATGTGAATTATGTTATGTTATATAAAGTTTTGAGACTGTTGATTTCGGTCAACAGTGAATGTTGAGGTTTTATGTACTGTAAATAATTTACTTTTGTGAAAAGTTAACTTAGAACTCACCAGCGAAAGCTGACTTGTTTTAGCATGCATATCAGGTTGAATGTTATTGATAAAGAATAGCAGGAAGGCTCGAGGCATACCCTGAAGACTACCCTGGCATAATCTGGCATAAACCGGCTATGTATAAAACCATAGAGTGTGGGCTATGTTTAACGTTTGTATAATATGTGTACCATGTTTTATGTAATCACCTGAAATTCCGCTGCCATAGTAATGTAAATTTGGTTTAATGACTATGGGTTTGATGTTTACCAACCGAGAGGACTCCCGGGAATCGGGGCCTCACATGATTTGTTTAAATTAAGGTAATGAAGTTTTCAAGGAAAATGTAGATTTTAAATTTTTATTAACAAGTATTTTATATTTTGTTTATTTTACGTCTAACACACGAGTTTTAACCCAATTATATAATCATATTTTATGGTTAAATATTTTTAGTATTTAACTAGGTTAAATCACGTGTGTTATATGGGTTGAAAATTGATATTATATATATATACTTTGTAAGAGAACTTGTTTTAAAAATATTGTTATTTCAAAAAAATTATTTTTTATCAAAACCTTTATTTTTTCTAAAATTAGAGATTTAAAATATTTCTTATTTTAAAAATTCTAAGGTTTATATAAAATTCATATTTGGTGAACATTTTTATTGGACGTTGAACATAATTAATTTTTAAACAAACATAATTATGCTAAAAAGTATAGGATTTGGTTTTAATGTTTTATTATTTGAATTTTAGTTAAAAAAAACTGAAATCTGGTCCGACCAGTAAAACGGTTCCCGTTCTAACCATTGAACCGGCTCAACTGGCCGGTTTGTTTGAAGAAAGTTCGCATGCTTATTTCGGATTGGCCGACCCTCCAGTTCTCGGTCCGGGTAGCCTGTCTGGTGCGGTTTTTAAAACCATGACAAAAATACAAACAAAAATAAAAGATTAAAATAGTAATATATATATATATATGTATTTATGAAATTAATAAAATGAAAACATTTTTTCGTTGTGAAAACTATGAAAATCATGTAAATTATTTTTTTTTCAAATTTTTTACAAGCATGTAACATTATTTGCCTCATTTTTATAAAAAAATTAATAAAACAACAATAGGTTTTTTTTAAAAAAAATATTTTGTAAAACATATGGAATGATGCGCTCATATGTTACTGCATATTTTTATATGGCTTTACATATGTTTTGCATGATTTTACAAAATATTTTTTAAAAAAAACCATAAGTATTTTTTTTAATTTTTTTTATAAAAATGGGCAAATAATGTTATAAACCTGTAAAAAAATTTGAAAAAAAACTTTTTTACATGGTTTTTACCATGGTTTTGACCACAAAAGACGTTTTAAATTATTATTTCCCTATATATATATAGGTTTAGGTTTTAGTAAAAATATTAGATTGATGAGAAGTATGAGAACAATTGTAAAATTGACGTGTGTTACTTTTTTTTATTTTTTAAAAATGGTATTTTAGACATTGTGTTATACCGTGTCACTGTGTTCTATGCTTTAACTCATTTTGTGTTTGTTTCATTGTTTTTTATGAATTAAAAAAATTGTTGTTGTTTAATTTTTATGCTTTACTTAATAAAAGTATACAATTGTGTTATTTTATTATTATGTTTTCATAACTTACAATTTTGGAAAACTCATATTAACTTAATATTTTGAAGATTACATTTTTGTCATTATGTTCTATATTTAGGTCATTGTTCATATATATATATATATATATATAGGATTAGGTTCAAGTAAAAAGGATTATGTTAATGAGAAGGGTGAGAAGTAATATTGACCCTTAGATTAAAATGTGATTGATTTTGAAGGGAGGGTATATTTGGAAGAAATTTTTACTGTGCATGTTTGTTTATCTTCCAATACCTCTAAATTTTGCTGTTGATTTATGCAGTGGGCACATTTCCCTCACCTCAACTTTGGCCTAAAGTTCGATGAAAAAAACAGGTGATCATCAAAGATTTTGCTGGCAACACAAAAAATAATTAACCATTTTATTGCCATTTTAGTCCAATTAAACTTAAACTTTTGGACTAAAATGGCAAAAATTAACAAACCACAGGGACGAAAATAACAATAAAATGAAACCATAATGACCAAAATGACAAAATTTAAACTATTGGACTAAAATGACAAAAAATGTTATACCATGAGGACTAAAATGATACTTTACTCTTTATTGTATCATGTTTATTATTTTTTTACTTCTTATTGTGTTTTTATGCATGTATTGTGTTATATATATGTTATTTGTTTCCAATTTGTGTAATGCATGATTTTTGTGCTTATTGATTATTACGACTAATGAGATTATTCACAACAAACATGATTATTGTGTATTACGTATCATTATTGTGTCTATTGTGTTATGTTCAACATTGTGTATTATTGTGTATTTTGTTTTTATGAGTTTTAATAGTTAACCATTGTGCAATACGTGCATCACAGATGACAACATAAATGACACAATAGACACTATGTTTAGACACAATGATGCAAAACATAGTGATGTCTATAACCATTGTACAATACGTGCATCACAGATGACAACAGATATGACACAATAGACACTATATTTAGACACAGTGACCCAAAACACAGTGATGTCTATAACCATTGTTTCTAAAAATTTTGACCTAACATAACCATTGTGTAATATGTGCATCACAGATGACAACATATATGACACGACACTATGTTTAGACAACAGTCATTGCGTAATATATTCATCATTGTATTTTATCTTCAAAACATTGTATAATATACAATCATTATATCTTACGTTCAACTCATTGTGTAATATACCCATAGTTGTGTTTTACGTTCAAATATGACACAACGATGAACAAAAAGACACAATAACAAACAAAAAAACACAATGACTCATTACAAATATAAAAGGTGGAGAAAAACATACTTTTTTTTAATTTTTTATATAACAATAGTATACTTGTTTTAAAGATAAAAAAAAATGCTCGTTTTTTTGGTGTAGTTTTTTTAAAAAATAATATCGTATATAAAAGTTATGGCCGTTTAAAAAAATAGGGGGAATATGATAAAAAGTCAACAAAAGTGTCTATGACCAAAATACCCTTTCACTAACTTTTTAATAAAACTTTGATTTCAACTATATAATTATATATCTTTTTTTTTTTTGAACGGCATATAATTATATATCTAATAGCCCACAATCATTCTCACACTTCTCACCAATTTAAGCTTTTTTACTATAATCTCACCCTATATAAATAATATTGTGTTTTACATTCATGTTATTGTGTAATATATGTTCATTGTCTTTTGTTTTTTAGTTTATTTATTGGGTTTTCTTGTTATTGTTTTTTGTATATTAAAAAATTTGTTGTTTAATTTTTATGATTTTCATATTAAAAATACACAATTGTATTATTTCATCGTTTTGTTTTTCAAAACAAATAATTATAGAAAACACATACATTAAGTTTGAGTTACACGTATTTATCATTATATTTTGTGTTTTTAATCATTTGATATTATCTTGTTATTGTTTTTTTGTGTATTTGATAAATTTGTTGTTATTTTATCATGATTGTGTTTTTTTCACTATTATATTTTTTAAAACCCATCATTTTAGAAAAACAGTAAGACCCTATTACGAGTAGAAAGACAAAAGAATAATGAACGTCACTATTAGGTGAACGTCACCGACCGGTCTCACAGCCAACATGAGGGAAGTAAATCGCGTAAGTAAAAAAGACAAATGACGAACAAAAAGACACAATGACACATAAAAACGTAATTTTTTAAAACTTTTTATATGACAGTAGTATACTCGTTTTTAAGATTTAAAAAAAAAAACTATTTTTATTGTAATTTTTTTAAAGAAAATAATACCGTATATAAAAGTTATGATCGTTTAAAAAAGTGAGGTAACATGATAAAAAGTCAACAAAAGTTACTAAAATACCCTTTTACTAACTTTTTTTATACAACTTTGATCTTAACCATTAATATATATATATACACACACATATAGGGAAATGTTCCATTGGTAACCCACTCCAAGTGTGATAATCATTTAACTACATTTGATTGGTTCTTGAAATAATGTGTTTTAAAATGAGTGACTCATATTAAATCTGGAAAAAACATATGGATGAGATTTGTTTAAGGGTATTTTTGACATTTGGTGGGGTGCACTTGATTCCTTTTTTAAAAAAAGTTTACCCCCCAATTTTTTAAACACTCATAACTTTTATATACATTATTATCTTTTTATAAAAATTTCACCATTAAATTTGTCACTTTTTTATCTTTAATTCAAGTATAATTTTGTCAATTTTTTTAAAATTTTCGTAATTTGCACTGATGCAACGACATTTTACACTGATGCAACGACGTTTTGCGCTGACATAACGAAGTGAATTTTTTACACTGATGTAATGAGATGAATTTTTACAAAGTTTTCGTAATTACACTGATGTAAGGAGCTAGATTTTTTCAAAGTGTTCTTAATTTTTAAAAATATTAATGAACTAATTTTTGTAATAAAAAATAATTTGTAACGAGATGGAAAGATTTTACGTTGGTGTAATTGCAAACGCTCGAAAAAAAAGAGAGAAAATTACGAACGCTCAAAATAATTTGTAAAACATTTTAAAGATGGAAAGATTTTGAAAAAATGAGAGAAAATTATTGTATTTATTGTTCGTTACGTTGGTGTAATTACGAACTATCGAAAAAAATTCAAAAAAAAATTGCCATGACTATTATGGAATTAACGAGAAAAATATAGCGAGTTTAATTGTGTAATTTTTATAAAAAAATAACATAGTATAAAAAAATTATAAGTGTATAAAAATCAAGGGGGAAACTTTGATTTAAAAAAAGAAAAATGAATAGATTTTTAAGAGTGTGTGACACCCGGCAATTTCAGGTAAATTGCAACTCTTACATTCTTTACATTTCACATTCATACTTGTTGCATTTCATTTCATTATGTCTAATTAGATGAGTTGAACACTAACACAAAACAATAATTCGGGGAATTATTGAATTGCGCATTACACGTTGATTGGGATTAATCAAGCGTGCAAACACTTCGTAAAACACAAACACAAACGATCACCGATAATTCGAGAAATTATCGAAACACACACGAGTCTCACGAAGTTGGTGAACAAACAATCGAATGTCAATTGAGTCACAGATGACCGAATGTTAGTAATCAAGGTCAATCGATGATAACTGCGTACGAGGAGTTACGTCAGCAATGAATTGAGCACAGTTGATCGTGCTTAGAATCCACGTGGAATTGACAACCGAAATTAATATGGGATGATATTATGCGTAAAATGATGAACGTGGGCGAAAACGGTGCGCGAAACGGAGTTACGGATTGTCCGGAATCGCGAAACGAAGTTTCCGTCGAAAAATGGGCAAAATAGCCCTGAGGCGGTACGCCCCAGGTCAAGTGATGGACCTAGGCGATGCGCGCGGGGTCAAGAGCTTCTGGAAGGCCGGTGGAGGCCGCGCGGTACGCCTGGAGTGGCTGTGGGTCGCCAGGCGATGCGCCTGGGGTCGTCTGGTCGAGCAACTTGGATAAATATCAACTTTTTCATCCTCATCCTCACTTCTTGCTTCCTCTCGACGCCAGCCACCATCACCTACGAAAAATCCTGTTCTAAACCATCAAATCTCCATTTTAAAGGCTTTACGACGTTTGTATCGCATCCAGAAGTGTTAAAACAAGTTCTGATCAACATTTCATCCGTTGGAATCCGTCAGATTAGGTAATGGTTCATTTTAAACCTTCTGGTTTGATTATGAATGATTAAATCTTAGTTTTGAACGTAATGATATAGTTAGGATTGTTGATTATTGCCTAGATGATGGCTAGGATTGATTTTGAATGACAAACTTGAACTGTTAACGGGTAAATCCTTGTTTTGAACCGTTGAATGCCCAGTTTGCATGGAATCATAGCAATGGTTATAATGGTTTAAACCATTTGATTATGAAATTGTAAATGATTAGTTTGATTAATCCTTGACATGCAAACACTCGGTTGGGCACACCGACACTTGGAGTTGTATGAGACACAACACACCACAAAACACATACTCACTCCTATATGGTTATAGGTGCCTACTAGCAGGATTGCTAGCATTCGCAGACGCGAACACACAAACACACCGGAACTGCTAATCAGGTGAGTTCACGGCCCCTTTTCACTTTTTCTACCTTTGGGGGAGAAAACATTGCATGATAAACTGTTTTTGGAAAACAACTCATTTCATTTATGTATGGACATGCTTTATCATTATATGTATATGTGTGGACCACATCACAACTAAAAGTCCTCGCGATACTCCACGGACCGTTAATAGCATAACGCCTAGCGTGGTAATTTTGAATAGTACTATTTGGGCCTGACAAGCCCCCACTACACCCGAATGGAGGTCGGAACAGTGCAAAATTGACCAATACTTTGCCATTGTCTTGTGATAACATGGCGGGAGGCACAATCTGTCAGTTTCGGTACCATCCACAATATAATATAACTGTATTGACTAGCTATCAATCGATACTGCATTGTAATGATACATAAATAACAACTCTTACTGTAAATATTGGATGTTTACTACTTATGATAAACCTGTGCTCTCACCAACCTTTGTGTTGACTCTTTTACTCGAATGTTTTCTCAGGTAACTAAAGCACACGTACAAGGATTAGGATGCTAGGCTGGAGTCGCATGCATCTGTTTAAGTGTCTTAGTCTATTAACTTTTGATATCATTTGGTCGTGTTCTTATGTATGGTTAAACACCTTTAATCGCTTCCGCAACTATTGTTACTTATCATTTTGAAAACTATTTTAAATTAACGCTTCTGCAAATTATGAATGTTAAACTGTTTTGTTAACATACACTTTACTTCCGCAACTCTGATATTACTAAACTGTTTTATCCAAATTATTGGATGTACTTGCGTAACCAGACATATAGGTCTCGCATGTTGTGTGACCGGAGACTGCGATCCTGACAATCTGCCGACGCTCGCGCCCCGGAAAGGGACGGGATTTTCTCGGGGTGCGACAGATTGGTATCAGAGCCTCCGGTTATTGCGAATTAAGTTTGCATTTAGTGAACTTAGTCTATAACCACTAGTCTCCACACAACACATAGTGCTTAGTATTAGTACTACTTGCATATATTACCGTACATATACACAATACACACATTTTGATATGGTGTCACTGTCGTAATCATCTATACTCGCATTCGACGAAAAGGAGCAAATTGTCCCTACACTTACACTATCAACACTACCGGTAGCAGCCGAGTTACCGAATCAAACATCAACTAATCCCAGAAGACAGCACGTCTGAGCCGTCGAAGGAGGAGCAGCCGGTGCACACATGCTACATCACCGGTGCCCGAATCGAAGAGGCGACGACAAGAGCTGATCGGGGATACCATCAAACAAGTGAAGGGATGAAATAGGCCCTGTGGCTCATTACAAAAAGTCAAGGGATGAAATAAGCCCTGTGGCTCAACCTTGATTTGAAAGACATTAATTCTCCTTCCAACTCTTAAACAACATTCTTGTAACCCTTGGGTACCTCTACACATACTGCTTGCAAGGACAACAGGAGGAGATACTAAACTCGACTCCTTGTCACTCTTACAATACCACCGAACGGGCATTGTCGCTCGAGTAGGAAAAACTAGAGTGACCATGCGGAAAGATTTCGTTATGAGTGCATACGAAACTCCAGGCTGCTAGGCAGTCATCCAGAAGCAGCTATACTAACACTCACACAATCAGTGACTCAACACCAAACGACCTGAGAAAAACACACTCAAGCCACGTAGCTATCCTTATAGGATCTACGCAAGATCCTATAATACCAAACAATTCGCGTGACTAGCCCAAGTATTAGTTCGATAGGCTATCCAGTCATACCTCATATGACTCATGTTTGAATCTCAATGGCATGAATAAACTCTAAATCCAGTAAAACCTAATAGCTCTAAGCAGGAGGAACTAGAACTCTTATGTAAGGTAAATTGACGATCATGGTGCGCAACATAATCGTGAATTTACAAGTACGCATGAATTTTGGCAAATCCTATTGTGAGCCTATACATTGATATTCGCTTATCCCTCATCCTGATGGTTGCAACGAAATTCAAGCAATGTATCAAGATTTCAACATAACATTCATCAAATTTCCGGCTATAGTCCGGATTACCATGTATCCATGGAAACCTCATGTTGCGACTATATACTCCACATGAAGCAACGTATCAAATTTTCCGATAAGGACCCTGACAAGGATCCTAAGGAGGATTCCATGGAGGAGTCATCCGACAATACATAACCCATACTAAACTCACCTAAGCCTGAGAGGTAGTGTCTTGAGTCGGACTGACTCGGGACCTAACCTGGGCAGACGACGGAATCGAGTGTCTTGCAAAAGAACTAAGATATACAAATACCCTGACATGCAGAGCCTTGTAGCATAGTCGACAAGATAGATTGGGATATAACCCAGTTGACTTCACTATTCCATGCAGCCGAAGATCGGGCTGCCATCACTAAAGTTAGAGTCAAAAAAAAAAAAAAAAAAAAAAACCTGAAAACAAGGTCGCCGATCCAATTTCAGAGGAACCCGACACTGAGGAATAGGAACCAGTGGTACTAGCTGATTCTGGATTCCACTATCGATAATGCCTTCGATTAACTTAGCATAGACCTGGTAGAGACGAGTTTTGAGTTGTGTCTCTGCATTCGAAATTTTGAAACCTTAGTGTTTTGAGTATTAAATAAATTGTAACTAGTACAACTTATTATATATATCAAGACTAATAACTGTTATTGAAAGTTTTGTCTATGCCATTCAATACATGTTTTCCTTCCGTAACAAACATACGCTACATTAGTCATTAAACCCACACTAACACTCATTCTCGCTATGAAGATCATGGCTGGAAGACGTGAAGGACGCAGGAACGCAGGAGGAAGAGGAAACATTAACCTCACTGCAGCTGAACTGAATGCACTCATCAACGAGCGAGTTGATGAAGCCCTAGCTGCACGGGAAAATAATCGTAACCTAAACCCACCGAACCAAGGAGCAAACCCTAATCCACCCCACTGCACATTCAAAACATTCTTAGACTGCAAACCACCTTCTTTCAATGGTACGTAGGGTGCTGCTGGTCTCCTCCGATGGATTGAAAAATTGGAATCAACTTTCATCATGAGCAACTGTAGGGTTAATGATCGTGTGAGGTACGCAACAGGAACCTTAGATGGAGCGGCACTCACTTGGGGGGACACAAATGTTCAAACCATAGGATGGGAAACATGTAATGCTTTACCTTGGGAAGAATTCAAAAGAATGATGAAACACAAATATTTCTCCCACGAAAAGGTTCAGAAATTGGAAACGGAATTTCGGAACCACCGGATGATCGGTTCTGAGATCGAGGCGTACACTTCTCGATCTTATGAGTTGGCACACATGTGCCCAGAAATGGTGACCCCAGCCTACAAACATCTTGAAAAATACATTGAGGGATTGACACCACAGGTTCAGGATATGGTAATATCCGGTGACCCCACCACCTTACGACATGCCGTTTACTTAGCTCATGAACTGACCGATACGGCAGTTGTTCAAGGATTATTACCTCCGCGTGGCACAGTAATCAAAACCACCGACAATAAACGCAAATGGGATAACTCTCAAAACGAAACCCCCACTCTACAACCACCAATACGATGTAAGGGTGCCTATGCTGGCAAAAACCCAAAGTGCAACAATTGTGATTATCATCATAAACGAGGACCGTGTGAAAAATACCAATGCCAACGGTGCGGAAATCTAGGCCACACAGCTAAGAACTGCAGGGGTGAACTGGTGACCAAAATTCCACAGCCTCAACTGCAACAATACAAAGCACCAAAAGGTTGCTTCGGATGTGGAAAGCCAGGACACTTTAAGAAGGACTGCCCCCATGCGGAAAACAATGGAGATGAAGCACCAAAGAGTTGCTTCGAATGTGGAAAGCCAGGGCACCTCAAGAAGGACTGCTCATACCTGGAGAACAACAACAATAACAGGAACAATAACGGTCCGAAGGAACGACCCCTCGTTATTGGGGCTAAGGAAACCAGAAATGATCCTAACCTTGCAACGGGTACGTATCTCTTAAACGATCATTACGCTTCAGTATTATGTGATACCGGAACTGAGAAAAGTCTTATATATAAGCACTTTAGTAAATACTTGCCATAACCTTAACGTATTTAAAGGTTGAATACACCATAGAATTAACAGATGGTAAACTGATTTTAACTAAGCACATTCTAAGAGAATGCACTTTAGAGCTAGCAAACCATAAATTTAAGATTGACCTCATGCCGGTTACATTAGGCAGTTTTGATGTTGCCACGACAAGGTTGTGCGCAAATCTCTTCTTAGTGGGGAAACCCTAGACAACAATGGTGAAAGGAGCGACACTTCATTGTTCCCACGTGGAAGCTGGAACAAATGTCAATGCATTTCATTACCAAGCTACCCCATACTCCTACTGGATGGGACACTATCTGGATAATTGTGGACCGTCTGACCAAGCCAGCACATTTCCTGGCACTCAAGGAAAACGAAAGGATGGAGGAGGTAGCCAGAAATTATGTCAAGAAGTGGTCTCATGACATGGAGTGCCAATCTCCATCATTTCAGATTGAGACGCCAGATTCACTTCTAATTTCTGGAAATCATTGCAAAAGTCACTTGGCACACGGTTGGATATGAGTACAGCATACCACCCACAAACTAATGGCCAAAGTGAACGCACAATACAAACTCTTGAAAATATGCTACGAGCGTGCGTGGTGGACTTCGGTAACAGCTGGGAAACTCACCTACCGTGGTGGAGTTTTCCTACAACAACAGTTACCACACCAGCATCAAGGTAGCGCCTTTTGAAGCACTCTATGGCAGGAAATGCCGATCACCCATCTGTTGGGCGGAAGTGGGCGACAGTCAGCTCACTGGCCCGGAAATTGTGCATGAAACAATAGAAAAAAATCATGCAAATCAGAAACCGCATGGCAACAGCTCGTGATCGTCAAAAGAGCTATGCGGACAAACGCCGAAAACCTCTGGAATTTCAGGTAGGAGACAAAGTCCTATTGAAAGTCTCACCCTGGAAAGGCGTCATTTGTTTTGGTAAACGAGGCAAACTAAACCCACGATATATTGGACCTTTCGAGATCCTGAAGAGGATTGGTCCAGTGGCATACCAACTCAACTTACCAGCCGAACTCGACGGAGTTCACAACGTGTTCCACGTCTCAAACTTGAAAAAGTGTCTATCTGATGAAACACTTGTAGTTCCACTGGATGAGATCCAGGTGGATGAACAACTACGGTTCGTGGAAGAGCCGGTACAGATCATGGACCGGGAGGTCAAACAACTCAAACAGAGTAAGATTCCAATTGTTAAAGTCCGATGGAACTCGAAACGCGGACCTGAATTCATGTGGGAGCGTGAAGATCAGATGATGCGCAAATATCCCCATCTCTTCAAGCAAACAACGTCGAACGCTGACAACAACGATTAAATTTCGGGACGAAATTCCTTTCAACAAGGGGATGATGTGACAACCAGAAATTTTTTTGTTTATAAACACTTTTGTTTCTCAAACACTACCAACAACAACCAAATTTCGGGACGAAATTTCTTTCAACAAGGGGATGATGTGACACCCGGCAATTTCAGGTAAATTGCAACTCTTACATTCTTTACATTTCACATTCATACTTGTTGCATTTCATTTAATTATGTCTAATTAGATGAGTTGAACACTAACACAAAACAATAATTTAGGGAATTATTGAATTGTGCATTACACGTTGATTGGGATTAATCAAGCGTGCAAACACTTCGTAAAACACAAACACAAACGATCACCGATAATTCGAGAAATTATCGAAACACACACGAGTCTCACGAAGTTGGTGAACAAACAATCAAATGTCAATTGAGTCACAGATGACCGAATGTTAGTAATCAAGGTCAATCGATGATAACTGCGTACGAGGAGTTACGTCAGCAATGAATTGAGCACAGTTGATCGTGCTTAGAATCCACGTGGAATTGACAACCGAAATTAATATGGGATGATAGTATGCGTAAAATGATGAACGTGGGCGAAAACGGTGCGCGAAACGGAGTTACGGATTGTCCGGAATCGCGAAACAAAGTTTCCGTCGAAAAATGGGCAAAATAGCCCTGAGGCGGTACGCCCCAGGTCAAGTGATGGACCTAGGTGATGCGCGCGGGGTCAAGAGCTTCTGGAAGGCCGGTGGAGGCCGCGCGGTACGCCTGGAGTGGCTGCGGGTCGCGAGGCGATGCGCCTGGGGTCGTCTGGTCGAGCAACTTGGATAAATATCAACTTTTTCATCCTCATCCTCACTTCTTGCTTCCTCTCGACGCCAGCCACCATCACCTACGAAAAATCCTGTTCTAAACCATCAAATCTCCATTTTAAAGGCTTTACGACGTTTGGATCGCATCCAGAAGTGTTAAAACAAGTTCTGATCAACATTTCATCCGTTGGAATCCGTCAGATTAGGTAATGGTTCATTTTAAACCTTCTGGTTTGATTATGAATGATTAAATCTTAGTTTTGAACGTAATGATATAGTTAAGATTGTTGATTATTGCCTAGATGATGGCTAGGATTGATTTTGAATGACAAACTTGAACTGTTAACGGGTAAATCCTTGTTTTGAACCGTTGTAATGCCCAGTTTGCATGGAATCATAGCAATGGTTATAATGGTTTAAACCATTTGATTATGACAATGTAAATGATTAGTTTGATTAATCCTTGACATGCAAACACTCGGTTGGGCACACCGACACTTGGAGTTGTATGGGACACAACACACCACAAAACACATACTCACTCCTATATGGTTATAGGTGCCTACTAGCAGGATTGCTAGCATTCGCAGACGCGAACACACAAACACACCGGAACTGCTAATCAGGTGAGTTCACGGCCCCTTTTCACTTTTTCTACCTTTGGGGGAGAAAACATTGCATGATAAACTGTTTTTGGAAAACAACTCATTTCATTTATGTATGGACATGCTTTATCATTATATGTATATGTGTGGACCACAACACAACTAAAAGTCCTCGCGATACTCCACGGACCGTTAATAGCATAACGCCTAGCGTGGTAATTTTGAATAGTACTATTTGGGCCTGACAAGCCCCACTACACCCGACTGGAGGTCAGAACAGTGCAAAATTGACCAATACTTTGCCATTGTCTTGTGATAACATGGCGGGAGGCACAATCTGTCAGTTTCGGTACCATCCACAATATAATATAACTGTATTGACTAGCTATCAATCGATACTGCATTGTAATGATACATAAATAACAACTCTTACTGTAAATATTGGATGTTTACTGCTTATGATAAACATGTGCTCTCACCAACCTTTGTGTTGACTCTTTTACTCGCATGTTTTCTCAGGTAACTAAGGCACACGTACAAGGATTAGGATGCTAGGCTGGAGTCACATGCATCTGTTTAAGTGTGTTAGTCTATTAACTTTTGATATCATTTGGTCGTGTTCTTATGTATGGTTAAACACCTTTAATCGCTTCCGCAACTATTGTTACTTATCATTTTGAAAACTATTTTAAATTAACGCTTCTGCAAATTATGAATGTTAAACTGTTTTGTTAACATACACTTTACTTCTGCAACTCTGATATTACTAAACTGTTTTATCCAAATTATTGGATGTACTTGCGTAACCAGACATATAGGTCTCGCATGTTGTGTGACCGGAGACTGCGATCCTGACAATCTGCCGACGCTCGCGCCCCGGAAAGGGACGGGATTTCTCGGGGTGCGACAGAGTGTGACACTTGTCACTCTCTTATTAAATCTGACTTTTTTATAGTAAGTGAAATGACTTGGATACCCTTTTTAATTTAAAAAGAGTAGTGACACTTGGCAAAATCTTATTAAATCTGAAAATTTTAAAACCATTGGATTTGAGTTATTTGGTTAACACAATTATGATGGATTTTTATTTGAACCAAATCCTATATATATATATGTGTGTGTGTGTGTGTGTGTGTGATGCACAATTCTTCTCACACTTCTCACAAGTCTAATCCTTTTTAGTGTAAAAAGTGTGATACGGATCTAATACTTCTCATAAGTTTAATCCTTCTCAGATTTTCAAATTTAATTATTTTTTTTCAGAACCTAAACCTATTATTATACTACGTGGGGGAGGAAGAACGAAATAGATACATACGTCTATTTGCAGGGTTGGATCCGAAATTTTTTTCAAAAGGAGCGAAATTTTTTTTTATAATCATATAAATAACTATATAATATTTTTTTTCTCTTTTGTTCAAATCAAACTATGTCGAATCGGGTCCGGTTATGTTAAAAAATACAGTTAAATTAAATTTCATATATAAAAGTATAATAAAAATATTATACATCTAAAGTTGTTATAATGCGTGGCAAAATGAGTAGTTTAGGTAACAGGTTAGAACAGGGTAACGGATTAGAACGAGTGTGGGTCAGGATGGGTGCATGTGAGGATAGTTTTAAACAAAATAAGTTTGGATTAAAACGAATCATTTTAAAAAAAAAAACATCAATTTTGTTTAAATTAAATTAATTGTAATTAAACAAATAGTTTAATTAAATAACTTTTAGTGATTTTCTCTTCAAATATTATTGATTATTCATATCCGTTTGAATCAATTATATTCACATAGTTATTAAATTACTCATCTTAACCCGCATTGTATTATAGTGTTACTTATCTCAACTTATTCTATAAGGTTTTATTTTTTATAATCTATCCAAAACAACATATATGAAGACTTTTTAAGTATCACTTAAATTTTCACCACAAGCTTAATCATGCAAATTTAAGGAGGACAATTGCACAATTTTAAGAGGTCTATTAGAATTTTAACATATATATATATACATATATATATATATATCAGTGAAAAAAAAATTTTAAGAATGGACGGCTACCCCACCAAGTTATAACTTGGGTACGCGACTCTCCATATGTAAGTCCATGCATTAATGACTGTGGTAATATACTAATATGGTTGAAGGATAATATATTTTGATTTAAAATCATATATAAAATGAAACAAAAGTGACATACCAATTGTACTATCCATATATAAAAATTCCTTCAATTCTCTTATCGATCCACAATTAACTTGAATACCATGCAAATTGCAAAACATATGGAACTTGATGCCTTTTTAAAAGGAACAAGAAGAAGAATAAGTTTGGTTACACTCCACGAAAGGAATTAACCATTCAACAAGTTAATTGAGGATTCTTTTAGTTGGAAGTTTTACGATTCTGAATGGACTAGTTATTTACATATCTAGCAAAATAAGAAGGTTGGGGTGGGCCGAGTAACAAGTTAGTATATATTCATGTCAGGATGAGTGCGAATTTGAACAAGTTTAAGCAAAATCATTTTAGGACTAAGTTAATGAGTCGTTTTAAAAAAGCATCAATTTAGTTAATCTTAAATGAGATTGTAACTAAACAAATATTTAATTTAAATAATTTTTAATGATTTTATAATCAAATATGTTATTGACTATTTTGACACCTTTAAATTTAGGATCAATTACATATATCCCCTTACTAAAATCATTTATTACATATTTAACCAATCATAAAACTAAATTATATATTTTCTCTTTCTAAACCAAATCTATCTATACTAATAAATCAAAAATAAAATGTTCACATGTCACTTTTTTAGACTATTCTTATAAAAATTTTCTCACATCTCTAACCTATTAAATGCATCCATATTCAATAATAATAATATTAAATATTAAATATACTTTTATATATTCTTAAATTTAAAAAGGTTTTTAAAGCATTACAAATATATTAATTTTAAAAAAGTACATTTTTTATAATTAAAATTATTATGAAATATAAAATATTCAATAATTGTTTTTGAAAACGAAATATTAAAAAAAAAAACATATAATAAACTTAGTGTTTAGATAAATAATATTATTATTTTATTACTTATGTATTAAACTATATAAACTATTAATCATATTATTATTAACTATTTATTATTTTTTTATTTAACTCGTGTAATACACGGGTACTAACATATTATATTACATATTTATTTATTTCATTAAAAAACAAATTATGTATTTCCTATTATACCCTTATTATTTATTTCAATATAAGAAGGAGGTGTGATCTTGTTTTAATCAAAAAACATCATTTGTTGTTTTGCTACTGCATCTGAGCCAACATTGAAACACATCGAATGTTGATGATTGGCATAAATTGTCTTTTTGGGAGGATTTTAACAACATTTTCTATTCACGCTTTTGATTCTTGTGACAGCTGATGTTACAAAGAAAGATGCAAAGGCTCAGGCACTAAAGACAGCAAAGGCTGTGAAGACTGGTTCAACCTTCAAAAAGAAGGCTAAGAAGATCCGAACCAAGGTCGTATTATGTTAGCTACAAACTGAGTAAATGGAGAATCACAAGAGAAAGAGAAGTTTATTCAATCATAGCATAGTCATTTCTATTAACGATCTGACTATTAATACACTCTCAACTGCCACTAACAACTTTTAACTAACTACTAGACATTTACAATTCTAACCTGACACTTTTCTTTTATTACAAAATAAACCTTCAAAATACAACTACTAACAATACTTCCCCCCCCCCCCAAAAGAATTCTTGTCCTCAAGAATGAAACGAAGGAAAACGCAGCTGCAAATCATCCAAGTATTCCCAAGTTGCCTCTGTTACTGGTAAATTCTGCCAATGCACCAACACTTGAGTAACCATTCTCTGACCACGACGGACTAATTTTCTATCAATCACTGCTCGCGGTTGAAAAGAAAATCTAGGATATTTAGGCAATGGAAATTGAAATGTAGGAGAACCATGTACCCTTTTTAATAGTGAAACATGAAAAACCGGGTGAATTTGTGAATCAGGAGGTAAATCTAAACGATATGCAACGTTTCCCATTTTAGCAGTAATCAAAAAGGGTTCATAATACTTAGGACCTAATTTGGAATATTTTTGATTCCTGATAGAACTTTGAACATAAGAACGTGCTTTCAAATAAACCCAATCTCCCACTTCAAATGTGCGCTCAGTTCGACCCATATCTGCCTGCTGCTTCATTCTATTTCTTGCTCCTTGTAAATTTTCTTTCAATTTAGTGAGCATTAATTCTCTATCTCGATGTAATACCTCCACAGTCTCCACTGAAGCATCATTTGGAATAAATGGAATATGTATTGGAGGTGGAAAACCATATCATGCCTCAAAAGAAGTTATTTTGATGGCAGAATGGTAGGTAGTATTATACCACCATTCTGCTAAACTTAACCATTTCAACCACTGTTCTGGTGTATGCATACACATAGATCTAAGATAAGTTTCCAAGCATCTATTTAACACCTCTGTCTGGCCATCACTTTGAGGGTGATAAGCTGTTGAAAATGCTAACTGCACCCCTTGTAATCGCATAAATTCTTTCCAAAAAGTACTTAAGAAGATTGGATCTCTATCAAACACAATAGTCATAGGACTCCCATGTAACTTGAAAACAGAATCAAGAAATAATTGAGCTAATTGTGAAGCTGAAAAAGGATGTGCAAGAGGTAAAAAATGGGCATACTTAGTTAAACGATCCACTATAACCCAAATAGTATCTTTACCCTTAGACTTAGGAAATCCAGATATAAAATCCATGGATATATCAGTAAAGACACTTGTAGGAGGCTGCAAAGGTTGTAATAAACCAGGATTAGCTACGGGTTCATATTTGGCTCTTTGACAATTTTCACATTGTCTCACAAAAGCATGAAGCTGCTTAGAACATCCTTTCCAATAGCAAAAAACTTTCAATTTCTTTAAGGAAGGAAAATAACCTGAATGTCCTCTCACTGTTGAAGTATGAAATAAAGCCATTAGATCTTGCTTCAACTGCACATCATCACCAATCCATAACTTTTGTTTCCTCTTTAACAAATGACCATCCTAAGTAACATTAGGAACTTGTTGGCCTTCCTCAATTTTAGCCATTATTGACTTTAATTGATCATCATTTTCCCAAGATTGCTTAATTCTGGTTAATAACACAGGGTCAATTAAACTGATACCCATCTCAAAAATAGCCAACCCATTCATCCTAGATAACCCATCAACTGCAACATTCTCACTACCGTTTTTATGAGCAATATCATAATTGTACCCCATCAATTTAGCTAAGCACGTTTGTTGCAAAGGAGTTGTAACCTTCTGTGTCAACAAGTACTTAAGACTTTTTTGATCAGTTTAATCAAAAATTTCTTAGTAATCAGATAATGGTGCCAAGATTTTACAGCCATAAGTATAGCCAACAACTCTTTTTCATACACAGATGAAGATTGTTGTCTTGTAGATAAAGCTTTACTAATAAATGCAATAGGATGACCCTCTTGCATCAAAACAGCCCCCAACCCTTTGGAAGAAGCATCAGTCTCTACTACAAATTCTTTAGAAAAACCTGGTAAAGCTAAAACTGGAGCAGTAGTAAAAGCTTGTTTCAAAATTTCAAATGCTACCTGAGCCTCTTCATTACATTTAAAAGAATCTTTTTTTAACAAATCAGTCAAAGGTCTAGCCATAACTCCAAAGGCTTTAATAAACCTTCTATAATACCCAGCTAACCCAAGAAATCCTCTCAATTGCTTCAAATTAGTTGGAACAGCCCATTGCTGAATTGCACAAATCTTTGGGGGATCTGTTTGTACTCCTTTTCCAGAAATGACATGACCTAAGTATTCAATTGTAGTTCCAGCAAATGAACATTTACTTTCCTTAGCAAATAATGTTTTTCCTCAACAGACTTAAAACTTCTTCCAAATCTAACAAATGTTGCTTCATGGTTGGACTATACACCAATATATCATCAAAGAAAACGAAAGTAGTTTTCCTTAATAAACTTTTAAAAACCGAATTCATAAGGGCTTGAAATGTAGCCGGCAACGGCTTCTCCGGCACCAGCGACAACGCCGACCGAACCACCGGTCTAAGCTTCCGATCAACACCCACCGGTTGGAAAAAAAGCGTCTCAGAAACCGACCCGAACCCACGTACACCCTGGTCCCCTTTAACTTCTTCCCCAACAGACTCGACTGTTTCAGCACCGAGCCACGGCACCGCCCAACCCCAACCCGCGAAAACCCATTTAACGAACGGGGATAGTAAAGAAAAAAAATTAAATAATAATTCGTATGATAATTCATGGATAAACCGATGTTTTTTGGGGTAAAATCGATGAATGAATTTGATTTTAGGTTACTGATGCAATTGAGATGTTGGTGCGTATGTCGCATAGAGGTGCTTGTGGGTGTGAGACGAACACCGTCGACGGTGCAGGAATTCTGGTTGGTCTTCCACATGAGTTTTACAAGGAGGTATGTGATCCAGATACCCGTTATGGTGTTGTTTGTTTTTTAACAAAACGACTGCGAAGGTCTGTGTGACCTCTTTTGTCTGCGTCCCGCAGACCAAGGAAAGATGTAAGGTGTTTGTTTTCTCGCAGACATTTCATTAAAAAACGTCTGCGAAACCTCTTTTCCTTGCAGACATGGTTCTACATCTTCTTGAATCTTCAAACCTCTTCTAGGCAAAAAAAAAAAACTCACGCCTCCTTGTTCCCATCGCACCCCCCTGCGATCTGCTACCACCATCATCTGCCCCTTCCTTGTTCACGTCCACGATCTGCTACCACCGATTACACCCACCGTCGCACCTCCCTACGCCCCCGATTACACCCATCGTTTTGGACCCTTGTTCCCGTCGCCCCCGTCGCACTCCCTATGCCCCCGATTACACCCACCGTCGGCGTCGCACCTCCCGACGTCGCACCTCCGGCTTCTACCACCACCGGACGAGATTGACCTACCTCCAATGGTTTAGAATCGTGATTGACTCACCTCCGATGGCTCAAGCAACCAAAGACCAAAGTTAGGGTTTAGAATCATGGTCAGTGGCTCATGCAACCTCCGATGGTGATGGTGACCGTTGCATTTGACGGTGGTGGCTCAAGATTAGGTTTTTTTTTTTTGTTGGGAAGATAGTGAGAAAGAATTTTAAAAGAATTATAACCTTTATAAAATTGAATTTATAAAAGCTTAGGTTATGTTTTGTAACATTATTATTACTTCACTAATGAAATAAATATTTATATATATATATATATAGGGACTTAGGGCATGGAATTTTTGATAACCCTCATCTTTTGTTACAACCCATTAACCATCATCCAATGGTTACTTGAAAAAGGTAAATGTATAGGATCGTGCCACGTGTCAATTCTTTTGTCTTTAGTATGAAGGGCATTTAGGACATTTGTTATTTATATAAAGTTTACCCTTTTTTTTAAACATTCATAACTTTTTTATACTATATTATTTTTTTAAAAAAATTGCACCATTATATTCGTCTCATTTTTCTCTTTAATTTCGTTATAGTCTCGACTACTTTTTTTTTTATTTTTTTGATGTCATGTATTTACATCATTGTAACGAGCTTAACGATAGCAAATTAATTAGAAATTTTTTTTAACAATGGTAAATTACAGTAATGTAACACAAAATGAAGTAATGTAACACAAAATGAAGTAATTTACAATGACATAATTAACGGTGACGTAACACATTATTTACAGTGATGTAATTTTCTATTTAATTCCCGTTATAATGTTGACTAGTTTTTTTAATTTTTTTTCTCATTGCCCATTATTAACATCGATATAACGAGCATAAATATAACACATTATTTTAAATTTTTTTCTAACAACGATAAATTACAGTGATGTAATTAATATAACACATTATTTTACTTTTTCTCTAACAATGATAATTACAATGATAAATTACAGTGATGTAATATAACACATTATTTTGATTTTTTTTTCTCTAACAATGATAATTATAGTGATGTAATTTATCATTGTTCGAAAACAATTCAAACTAATTTGTTGTATTTAGGCTCGTTACAAATTAGGGATGAGCAAAAAGCAAAAAAAAAAAACGAACCGAAACCGAATTAACCGAAAAAACCGAACCTGAACCAAATTAACCGAAAAAACCGAAACCAAATTTTACGTCAATGTAAATTACATCACGATAAATTACATCAATATAAATTACATCACTGTAATTTATCATTTTTAAAAAAGTTTCAATTAAATTTGTTATATTTAAGCTCGTTACAATGATGTAAATATAGGACATCTAAAAAAAGTAAAAAAAATTAGTCGAGACTATAACGGAATTAAAGAGAAAAATGAGACGAATATAATGGTGCAATTTTTTTAAAAAAATAATATATTATAAAAAAGTTATTAATGTTTAAAAAAGATGGGGGGAAAAACTTATAAAGGTAAAATGACTAGGATGCCCTTTTTAATATTTTAATGAAAAGCTTATGTGTAAATTTATGATTGGTTGAAATGGGTTATGTAGTTGTAGCAAAAGATGAGGGTTATTTTTTATACCCTTCCCTAGGGACTTATTTCATTAAGAACCACTAAATATGAAAGAACCAAAGGAACTAATTTTGAACCATATGTTATTAAGGGTATAAAAGTAATTTAACTTTAAAGTATGAGAAGTTACTATTTTACCCTTTTAAACAACCACTTTATGTACAAAACTTAAAGCATAATTTACAAGTGTATTATGAAGTTCTCAAGTTTCTAACATAAAAGTGGTTCTTAATGGAATACCTCCCTATATATATATATAAATATATATATAAATCTATAAGTTGGTGAATACAAATGTCTCACGGAACATCTGAAGCTTTTATTTATTACAAATTGAACGCGATTAATACTTAAGATTTAATTGAAATCATAGGGATTACAGTCGAGGAATCAAAAGTGGATATCGAATTGATGTGTGAAGTGAAAGAGTTTAGCCCTCCTACCATACTTGTGTAGTTTGTTGGATCAAGTCTTTTCTTTTAGTAAAGTTGAAGTTTTTATGGACTAGCTTGACCTTTTCCTCCTAAGAGGAATCACAAACACCACATTCCCTTGAAATCTGATAGTGAGCATGTGAGTGTAAAGGCCCTATAGAAACCCCACATCCAAAAGGCTAAGATAGAACAAACATGTCAAGGAGATGTTATGTGGTATTCTTGACTATGTCATAAATGTGTAGATTATCTATCAAACTAAAGCAAATCAATATATTACTATTACTTGCTCGTTACTTTATACTACCAAACAAAGCAAATTAATATATTTTATTTGTTTAGTCATAACTATAGTTATCTTTATTTGTGGATCACAAAATTATTTTATCAGTCAGAATAGGAAATTTAAAATAATTTATTTTATTGTTATACGTAAGTTTTTATGCACTTTTTTATATAATATGATAAGTGATAACTTATCGTCATGTCAAATACACATTACATCAAATATTACACTCAGATTCACAAGAACAAAACAAAGAGAAACAAACTCACCATGGTTGCAATTTAGTTACTCGCCTTCTATTCTCTCATCGTAGCTTTTTACATAAATCTCTAAATATAATAACACATACAATTGGTGTAACACCTCACAAAATTGAGGGTCAATTATTTCAAATGGAAAAGAAGAAAAGATAGAAATGCAATTATAATAAAGTATATGGGTCAAATTAAAAATTTAACTCTTGCGAACTACGAGCCAAACCCTCATGGTTCGTGTAGCTGCAATTTTGAAAAACTGATGTGGAGGTAGTTATTACTTTTTTGTTGACTTAGCAGAGTCGCGAACCACGACTCTAAAGTCTTACGGTTTACGAAGGGTTAAGCATGCCATATAACACTATAGATTCTGTGTGTGATAACTCAACGTCTACAAGATTGTTGCGGACCATGACCAAATCCTTAAGAGGTCCGCTAAGGGTCCGGATGTTCACCTATAAATAGATTTCAAAGATTTCTAAGAGAATTTTTCGTATGTTTCTTTGAAACTCTTTCAAATACTCATACCTTCATCTTGCCCAAACCATATTGTTATTTACTCAATAAGGAGATTATAGCAGAGACATGAGCATGGGAGACGAGGAAAGTTAAGTGAGGATTTGTCCAATCTTTTACAGGCATGCGCAAATCAAATGTGAATATGTTTAACTTGTTTTCAAATATATATAATCTTATAAGTATTACTTGTTAAACTTTATTGCATAAGGGTTAATATGTGATCAACATTTAGGACTTAAGCATATGCATGATTTACAAATATTGCATGCTTCATAGGTGAAATTCTCATGTTGGGGATGATAATGTGGGCTCGAGGGTTCAGACCCAGGACCAGCATACCGTTGTTATTCCCTGTGACATGATAAACCAGTGTATGTAATGGTCTTATTAATTAATTAGTGAAATAAGCTGCTAAATGTGTATTATTGCTATTAATTCTTTTTATTAAAGATCCCTAATATGCTATGCTTAAACGTTGAGTCAGTTATCCAAAAAAAATATTAAGTCCGTTAATTGTGTTCACCTACATATGTTAGACATTCTATTTTACAACAACTATTCAGATAATCGTGATTGATGTTCAAGAAAACAAGATTAGATATTTTAGGATTATGATTCCTTAAATATAATGGTACAGTGTATGTCTTGCAATATAGATGGGTTGAGTTGGGTAACGGATCAAAACAGGTGTGGGTTAGGATGAGTTTTATGCAAAATCATTTTGGGTCTAAATGTGTCACTTTTAAAAAACACTAATTTGGTTCAACTGTTCAAGTAAAATGAGTTGTAATGAAACAAATAGCTTTATTTGAATAACTTTCAATGATTTTTCTCATCATATATATATTATTGATCATTCTTGTTTGAACCTATTATATTCGCATAGTTTTTAAGTTACCTATCCTGACTCGCATTGTGTTAAGGTGTTACCCATCTCAACCCATTATATGTCATAAGTTTACCCATTTCAACCTAAAACACAATAATTTTAAAAATGATTGATAACATATTTGATGAGAAAATCAGTAAAAATTATCGTAATGGACTGTTTGTTTAGTTTCAACACATTTTAACTTAATTGATGTTTTTTTAAAAACAGTCCATTTAGACCAAAACTGATTTTACTTAAAACTCGTTCTTACTCGCATTCATCCTAACCCGAATCCATTCTAACCCGTTACCCAACCCGACTCGCCCGTTTTGTCAGGCATAATGGATGGCCTCATCTCATCCACCCAACACACATCAATCAGACCTTACATAAACTTCTACAATGATGTTACCCATGAAACCACATCATAACATAAGATGGTGTAACCCCCAGTTACTATTCAACATTTTAAAATAATATTAGAGTTGGTCCCAGCAAATTTTTCATTTCTAAAACCTTGTTTGACCTTCTTTATTTAATAATATTAAACAAAGTTTAACTCAAAAGTAAACGTGTCACACATTTTACAATACTTATTTACATAAGTAAGTTTAAACCAAAATTTCACACGTTTGCAACAAGGTTTGTTCGTTCGATTCCTGCTCCACCTCGATCCTTACAACCGTGTACGTCATGTTTGACCTACAAACATCACACAATAATTCCCATTAGTTCATAAGAACTAAGTAAGTAAACCCCAATGGTTTCTCAACAATAAAATGTAAAAATACATTTTTCACAATCAACATTCAAACTGAGTCATTTCTATTCGAATTGACTCTCACAATATAATAATATTATATTATCAATCATCAACTATTGCTTACAATAGTTTAATCAATATTTCACTATGGTGTTCACATTCCTGTGCTTCCACCATAGCTATTTGTCAGCACCTCTGACTATTCACACATTTGTGGTTTCATAATTAGTTCAAGTCTTGAGATGTTCACCCACCGGTACTTCCATCTAAGACAATTGCTAGCACCTCTAGCTATCCACCATTATGGAGTCATAAATAATTCAAGTCTTAAGATGTTCATCCACCGGTACTTCCATCTAAGACAATTGCTAGCACCTCTAGCTATCCACCATTGTGGAGTCATAAATAATTCAAGTCTTAAGATGTTCACCCACCGATACGTCCATCATAGAATTCCCACACTATTATTCACCAAAGGTATTGGATTTATCATAGGTTGTTGCTTTTATTTTTCAACATTCCCCTATTACCAATGCCATATTCATCATACAAATTATTCAACAACAAATTCAATATTTATTATGTGATGTCATAGTTGTGGGATTACTTACCTTGATCAGATAAGGGATTTGCAACTGCGGGCTCTTTTCCTGCTCTATGACTAGTGGTTTGACTTTGTGAGGCCCCGAATCCCGGGAGTCCCCTCAGTTGGTAAATCATCAAACCCATAGTCATTAAACCGAATTTACATTACTATGGCAGCGGAATTTCAGGTGATTACATAAAACATGGCACACATATTATACATATCCAAACAAGCATTCATACATAACCCACGTCTTTAATATTCTATAACGTAGCCAATTTATGCCAGGGTAGTTCTCTGGGTATGCCTTGAGCCTTCCTGTCATTCTTTATCAATACCATTCAACCTGATATGCATGCTAAAACAAGTCAGCTTTCGCTGGTGAGTTCTAAGTTAACTTTTCACAAGAGTAAATTATTTAAAGTACATAAAACCTCAACATTTACTGTTGACCAAAGTCAACAGTCTCAAAAACTTATATAACATAACATAATTCACAGATATAACATACCTGTCATCATAACATCTATCATACTGTACATAAAACATTAGCCTCAACTGTTGACCTGAAGTCAACAGGCTTGTGCAGCACTAGACACCTCAACTGACGACCCGAAGTCGACAGGCTTGTATAAATACAAGACACCTCAACTGCCAACCCGAAGTTGACAGGCTCATACATGTATAAGACTTCCTCAACTGGCGACACATAGTCGACAGGCCTGTTCTTTCACAGGACTTCTTAAACCATCAACCGAAATTGACGGCTCATACCGGTACAAGACTTCTCAACATACATCATAACATGGTTTAAATCATTTACACCATCATATACATAAACAGTCCTTCGCACCGCAGTGCTCAGGTTTTGCCCAACCGCAGTCGGGACTTCCTTATCACATTTACTGCTCGACCTCGGTCGATGTCTTTCAAAAAACCAATTCTTTCTCAACCGCAGTTGAGACTTAAAACATTCTTTACATCTCATCTTAGACTTTTAAAATCGTTTACTTCTCAACCGCAGTTGAGATTTAAACCGTTATTTACTTTAAAACTTTCTTTACTGGAAATCATTCTTCATCTGAAAACATTATTTACCTGCTTATTATCAGGTTAAAATCATTCTTTCATACCGTAACTTTATAACAGGCATAACACATTCTTTTCCGTCACATATTCTTTTAACCAACCGTAGTCAGTTAAAACAATCATTTTCATAAAATAACATTACAACATGCATATCAGCCCAAAATGGTAAAACATTTAAAACAGAGCTATAAGAACTCACTTGATGTCTTACTGTAGCAAGATCCCTCGTACACTGGTACTAACAGTATAACTCTGCATTGGTTGGCGTTTAATTAGCTATCTATACTTTAACTTACATATTAAATCTTTCTGAACGTTCAATGTCAAAGACATTGCCTTGATAGTCATCAAACCGATTTTAGGTTGATGATGCACTTGATTAGTCAGAATAAATCTTGAATTAATCAAATAGCTAATGTTGTTGATTGTAATGCTAAAACAGATTCCTAGACAGATTAATGGCCTGGGAATGATCAATCCTTGTTATTGATTACCCATATATCATGGAATATCGCAACATAGCATTAAAATAGGTTTAACAGCCATATTTAACCATTGTTATGATTCCATGCAAACCGGGCATTACAACGGCTCAAAACAAGGATTTACCCATTAACATTTCAAGTTTGTCATTTATAATCAATCCTAGCCATCATCTAGGCAATAATCAACAACCCTAACTATATCATCACGTTCAAAAACACGATTTAATCAATCATAATCAGTCTAGAAGGTTAAAAGGAACCGTTACCTCTCCAAACGAAGTTCTGTGCGTAAAACAGCAATCAGGACTTGTTTTAACGATCCTTGGAGCGATCCTCTTGATCAAAAGCTTCAAACTCGAAGATTTTATGGTTTAAATGAAGATTTTTCGTGGGTGAAGTGGCTGATCATCGAATATAAGGATAAGAATGGATGTGTGGATAAAATTTTGACTTTTGAAGCTCAAATCGCGATCAGATGCTCCGGGGCGCATCGCCCCAACTCGAAGCAACATCCCAGGCGTACCGCGCGGAATCTGAAGTCCAGATATTTTCATTTGCTCCCCGCGTGCATCGCCTGGAATCCTCACGAGTCTTGGGGCGTACCGCCCCAGGGCAATTTCGTCTGTTTTTCGACAGAAACTTCGTTTCGCGATTCCGAGCAATCCGTAACTCCTTTTCGCGCCCGGTTTTCGCCCACGTTCACCATTTCTCTCATACTATCATCTTGTAATGATGTCCTTTATCAAATCATCGTGGATTTCATGTGCGATCAAATGTGCCTAATTTCCGGTTGTTACAAATCTACCTTCCTTACAATAGGTTTCGTCCTCGAAACCTGTTACGTTTCAAACAAATGTGGGTAGAGTCGTTTCATCTCATCTTCAGCCTCCAAGGTTGCCTCAGATCCTTTTCGGTGTCTCCATTGAACCTTAACTAGTCCAATCATCTTGTTACGTAACTGTTTCTCTTTCGTATCAACAATTGCAACTGGTTCTTCTATGTAATTTAGCTTTTCATCAACCTCGATGTCATTTAGAGGCACATATGCTACATTATCTGCAAGACATTTTCTCAGATGTGAAACATGAAATGTCGGATGAATTCCACACAGTTCATCTGGCAGATCTAACCGGTAGGCTACCTTACCGACTCGTGCTATTATTCGAAAAGGTTCAATAAATCTCGGACTCAGGTTTCCTCTTTTCCTGAATCGAATAACTTCCTTCCATGGTGAAACTTTTAACAGTACTTGATCACCTACTTCAAACTCTATTGGTCTCCGTCTCTTATCGGCATAGGACTTTTGTCGATCCTGTGCAGCTTTCATTCGCGCTGTTAAAGTTGAAGCTTTTCAGTTAATTCAATTACTGCAGCTTTACTTCCCACTTCTTTCTGTCCTACTCCTCCCCAACACACAGGTGTTCTACAGCGTCGCCCGTACAACGCCTCATACGGTGGCATTCCAATACTAGCATGGTAGCTGTTGTTGTACGAGAATTCCACTAGTGGTAAATGATCATCCCAACTACCACCAAAATCAATAATACAAGCTCTCAACATATCCTCTAAGGTTTGGATAGTCCTTTCAGACTGTCCATCAGTTTGAGGATGATACGCAGTGCTGATATTGAGTCTTGTGCCCATCGATTCATGAAACTGTTTCCAGAATCTTGAAACAAATCGTGTGTCACGATCGGACACTATAGAAACTGGAACTCCATGTCTTGTACGAATAATTCAGACAGTTTCTCCGACGTATAAGTCTCACGTATAGGCAAGAAATGAGCACTTTTCGTTAACCGGTCTACAATCACCCAAATAGTATCATGACGTTTCGCCGTGATAGGCAACTTGGTAATAAAATCCATGGTGATATGTTCCCACTTCCATTCTGGGACTTCTAGAGGTTGCACATAACCATAAGGTTTCTGATGTTCAGCTTTTACTTGCGCACATGTCAAACATTTGTTTACGTACTGCATCACATTAAACTTCATACCTGGCCACCAGTAATCCTTTCGGAGGTCTTGATACATTTTCGTTGCACCAGGATGAATAGAATAACGTGACTTATGTGCTTCGTCTAGAATCCTTGACCTGATGTCCCCGTTTCGTGGAACCCACATTCACTACAAATAAAATGCCATTTAATGGCATACAAAAAGTGCCTTAAAAGGCCAAAAAAGTGCCACTATAAACCCCTTAAAGATTGTGTGGCACACAAAAAAAGTGCCACTAAAAGTGGTGACGCTAAAGCCTTTTAGTGGCACTTTTTCAATGTGCTGCACTAAGTTTTTAAACTTTTAGTGGCACTTTTTTTTATGCCACAAAATAAAAAGGAGACATTTGTAGCACATTTTTTATGCCACTAAAAATTAATTTTAGTTACATATACATGTTAGTTTTAGTGGCACTTTTATTTTGCCACAATATAAAGAGACCTTTAAAGGCTCAAATTTTGTGCCGGTAAAAACTACTATTCATTCGTTGTACAACACATTGTTACAAAGACACATTACAAAAGTTGAATAAGATTGTAAATAATAACATTGAAAAGTTTAATTCGAAACATAATACAAAAAATGTCAAAAGCAATGTAATATGCTAACATCTTTTGATTTCCAAATGTTTACATGCATAATTTAATCAATGAAATATTCCTTGCCATACGACCTAACTCGAAAACTTCTCATGATATCAATTCTTTAGATTGAAAACTTCTCATGATATTAACCCTGCCAACATCAACCATATAAAGAAGCATTATTAATTTACGGATATCAAAAGCTCTCGCTATGTGTGTGTATATACATGTATATTGATATTCAAGTATTAAAAAAGTTAAAAAAAAAATAAGAATTGGACTTAATAAATTAAGTAAAATTTACCTAAACTGCAATGTCCACAAGGTTTGAAAAATCAGTCACCCAAACACCTTTCTTGCCCTATAAAATGGAGAGTTTTGGCTAATTAATTTCATATTAAGAAACCACATAAGCACATCCATGTAATTTACTTCAACATATTTAAAAATTAACAAGTTACCACTTAGATCTAGAGGTACAATGGTTGAACCATGTTATTCGATATAGCTCATAAAAGCCAATACTACATACTTACAAGATGAGGCAGATATCACGATATATTTTTGCTCTACTAGAAACCGCCTACAAATTAGAAAATTGTAGTAATTGCTTATACTTTGTAAAAAACTAGGGTTTTGTCTACCTCGCGTTGCTTCGGCTCGCAGGCACCTAGTTTTGGTAAATAATGTTTTTTGGAACATAACGCGACCGGAATACATTTTAGTGTTTGTTCACAATTAAAGGGAGTATTATACATCCATATACAAAGGCATGCTTAAGAACATTGAATCTGACCAACTATGAGGAAATTGGAAGGAGCATTTGTCTCTCCTAAAGGACCTGAATTTAGATGACGAAAATGAAAGTTGTGTTAGCATCTCCGGTTACTTGTTAGGCATACAAAGGCATTGGCTTTTTCTTGCATTGCATATGTCTATGATTCACTGCTATTGTAGATTGTTGTAAGCACGTACCACACATGTTACAGTATTTCTCTTGCAACAGAGCTTTATTTTATTCTAGTCTTTATGTAAAAAATGATTTAATTTTGGATTGTGTAAAACTGGTTATCCATTTATCTTTGTGAAATAGTTTACCATAATCTGTTGCAGTTCCCTTCACAAAATTACTCCGATTGTTTTGATTTTGTTTGAGGTGTCTGTTTTGTTTCAGCCAAGGTGTCGAATATAGGTCTTTAGATCAACTGCTCAATATTTAGGTAACAATTAGAATACGATGCTATAAGTCTCCTTACCATGTTAGTAAAATAACTATTACATGAAAGATTGAATTTAAATACACATAATCTTTTGTGACAAAGGATAACTACAATAATAACTGCTGGAATATTAGTACATGTATAACTTTTCTATAGGTTGCATGATTGCTCAAGTGGCAATTTGTTTCTATAGCGATGTCTCTCTCTGTTGAACATTCTTTTATGAAAACATTTTTGTTAATTTATTTGTTATTATAATTATGTGGGGAAAAAAAGATTTACTTTATTTTTTTTGTTACTTTTTTTTTTGTAAAAGCAAAGGTGAATCTGTACAGTGTATACTCCTATGTAGACTAAAATATGATGCACACATTTAGGGTGCTATGTTTTTAAATAAAATATGCAAGGAACATATAGGATGAAAAATGCTATTCTTGAATTTCTTAATGTTAAATGCAAATACTGATCGTCATTTGTTGTCTTATAGCCACATGTCTTATCTAGTATTCATATAAAATATGCACAAAGTAAAACATTACAACATAGGTAAACTTAATTTGTCACGATTAGGATTGAGTACAAGTTAACTGTGTCGAAGTCATTAGTTGTGTTGAAGTCTTTATTTTCATACATTTCATCTAGGTTTGTATAATTATTGAATGAATAATTGCATAATTGGGTACTCAGATGAGACAGTACATGTACCTGTAGTCGAGTGCCTAAGGACCTTCATGTAGAGGACCTTCATGCATGAACTAGGAAAAAATACAACTAATTTCCAATATGCTTGAAGCTGTTCTGATACATAGCTGGTACTCGCAACATCAGTAGGGTGTTCAATGGTTGTAGCTGGCGAGGGTCTCCTATGATTAGTGGCTGCATCACAGTACTCTAGTTTTTAAACTGGCTAGAGATTTCCTATATTGCATCATCTAAAATATAAAACCTTTAGTCATTCCAATGGTTAAGCCAAGTACAAACCGAAACAAAAACTTGAAGAGAAATATCATCAGGTACATTAGAATTGTTTGTATCAATGAATTTACACGTCAACTATTATAAGTTATAACAAATAAAAAGGCAACGGAAAATATTGCCAAATAAGTTAGAAATGTCTGCATTAATGAACCTAGTTGTCAAGGCATTTAAATTTATAAGTACAAAAATGGAGCAAAAGAAAGCTCAAGTTTTAATCTTCCTCAGCAAATTAAAAAGGGTTACCTAAAGCATAACTGGTTACTATCAATTAGAAAACCCCTAACAAAACCACCAAACCCATGTTGCAGACTAACAGACATGATTTCCATATACGATCTAATTAAAGCTTAAATCTTTATGGTTTGCCTTGCAATCTAACCCATAAATCATATTTTTAACATCAAATTGCTATATTTATTGAAACCTAGCACGACATGGAAAAAGCAAAGTCCAACAAGAAGTAAACACAAACAACCTTCATACCAGTTATACATGGCCATGGCAGAATCAGAAATTAGTCAAACAAAATAACTCTAACCCAAATTAGGGCAACACTGTGACAATCCGACTTTTCGGATTAACCTTGTTAACTGAAAGTGGTTAAATCACAGGCCTAACAAGACATGTAAGGCCCAGTAAGGCCCAAGAAGGCCCAGTAAGGCCAAGGAAGGCCCACTAAGGCAAGGTAGGCCCAATGAGGCCAAGATAGGCCCAATGAGGCCAAGGTAGGCCCAAGGAGGCCCAAGGTAGGCCAATCGCATTTATGAGGCCCAATTGAGTTAACTTAGCCCAATAACGTTTCAATTGATCAAACTAGTGACAATTCGGGATTTTTGGTTCGACTTTGTTAACCGAAATGTTATGAAATTAAACAAAAACAAATTATAAAGGTTTGAATTAATCAAGTTATGTCTAAAACACTTAAATTATAAGGATTTATCATGTAATTAAAAGAAATACACAATTTTGACTTTTAATAGTCAAAATCCGTTTGGAATTTGTATATAAATACGAATTCACATTAAAACTTGGTAATTAATTGAATTGTCAATAATTGTTTTATTGATGATGGTTAACTGTTAACAAACATTATTGAGCCATTAATATTTGAATTAAACGATATTAATCACCATTAAATCGAAACCGTAACCATCAATGATCAAATTCGAATAAGTTGGTCGAAATCAGTCAAGTTAGCATTTCACAAACTTTAGTCGGCACTTTTAACAGCTTTTACACATATCAATTCGATTCAATAGGCGGTGAATAGTCATGAACGATCGAGGAGTGGCCGAAGTGCAAGTCAATACTTGAACCACATCGATTTGAAGTCACTTCAGGTAATTGTTAGCACATACACTTTCGTTTTAATATAAGAAAGTAAATTCCTATGATGATTTCAAGTTCTAGGACCGAATTGTAGGAATTCGACATCTAGGGTTCTTCGGCCTAGATGAATTGGGGTTTTCAGTCAAAACGATGATCATAATCAAATCAAACCATACACAAAGCTTCGTAATATTCTGGTTAACAACAGCCTTTGGTTAATTTGATCTAACAAACACGAATTGAAGGATTTCGATAGTTAGGGTTCTTAACACAAAAGGATTTGGGGGTTCTTATTCAAACAGAACTAAAAATCAAATTAAGCTATGTCAGAAGTTTCATAAGCCACCGATTTACAAAACACATGTGTGAATTTCATGAAATGATAACAAATCGAAGGGTTTCTAGTTTTAGAGTTTCTATGAAAAACGTTTTAGGGAATTCGAACTAAACGAACTTGATATTCAAATTAATTAGCACAGACATTTTCGAAATTTCCTATTGAATGAGAACCATATGATTTTTCAGATCAATTTAAACGAAATCGATTAAATCATATTGTAAACTTTGGTATTCGAGTTCGAAACGATCTAAGACACGAATTGGAACTTTTTGTGGTCTAATAATCGAATTAAGACAACTACTAGACCCGGTTAGATCACAGAAGTAAAATCCCCATTGTTTTGATATCGATTGGGTTCGATTTATGGACTAATTTGGGCTTGGTGGTTCGGTTAAGAAACATAGGGGAACCGGTTGATTAGAGATTAAAACAATTTAAGTAGAAACTATGTTGCAAATGTTTAGTTGGTTGAGATGGTAAGTGAGTGTGTAGTATGGAATGGAGGTCGCGGGTTCGAACCCGGCTCCATCTGTTTATTTTTGGGTTTTAAGCCATTTTGGTATTTCAATCATAAATTACTCATTTTAACTCCGTTTCGATCCGTTCGAGTTGCGTTGGAACTGTAACGAGAATACGAACACTTTGAAATAATAAAATTTATATTTTGGATCGAAAACGAAATCGCGTGTAATTACGGTTAGTTAAATAAAATCACAACGACTATATGATTTTATTTAAACGAATTCAAAGGCACGTGTACTTTCGTATGCACGTTTCTAATATTCTAACTTACGTGTATTGACACATATGTGATTTTAAGCACAACACGACATTCCGAATAACACTAGGTTACTGTTAAAACACAGGTTCTTCGTAGGAGGATTTTCTATACGAATTTTAGTGTGCTTGATCATTCTGCAACAAACAAAGGTGCGTACACGGCCCCTTTCTTATTTTAACTGTTTTGGAGGAGAAAACATGTGCAACAAACGCTTTTAGATACATATCACTTGCATGAGTTAGCTGTTTACATTAAGTGCAAACATAGCATTACAAAGCCTTCTCTTTCGAACCGTTTAATTTGCCGGAGCGCAAAGCGTGGTAGTTGAAGATAGATCTATTGGGTTTGACAAACCTCACTTGGTAGATGGGATCTACGCAGGTGTTTGACTGACCAAACACACACATTGCTATTGTTCGTGCTAGACAATAGTGCTAAGGCAAAAACATGCTATAGCATGGCAACTCGTCAGCTTCGGTGTCGACCACTTGTGTAAATAGTTTATATGACTAGCTATCATGACTGTGCATGTGTGATTATGTTATCTACAAACTTGATATTCAAATTGATGTTTTGAACATTGCGAATGCTTAAACCTGTGTATGCACCAACCATTGTGTTGACTTGATTTACATGTTTTCTCAGGACACTAAGACACAAGCAAGGACAAGCAGGGACTAGGATGTTGAGTCTCATGCATGCATTTCAGTTTAAGTGTTTTAGTTTTGATTAATTAAGACATGGAATGTTATTGGAGTTGTACTTTACATTTTCAAACCGTTACGTATTGTTATTGGTTTTAAAACGCTTCCGCAAACATTGAAACTTTGATATTACAGTTTTAGACCAACATATGTTTTGAAATTCATGTAGAGGTCTTCGTTATGTCTAATGATCTGAGATCCTGGTTTGTCACGTTTCCAAACGGTATAATTCCGTTAGTTGAAAATTGGGGGTGTGACAGATTGGTATCAGAGACATTGGTTATAGCGAACTAGGTTTGCATTTGTAGACTTAGACTATAACTGTTAGACATTAGACACTTACTTACACGATAGTTTATATGCATTTACATATGGCATTTTGTAACAGACATGGCATCATCATCTACACCCACTCACACTGAGGGACAGGTAGTAGCATTGTCAGACATCATGACAAGGAGGATCGAACCAGTGGGTGATACGATCCACTATGGGGAGGAAACACATGTTCAGCAAAGGGGGAACAACCAATATTGGCAATGGTTTCCTGATCTCATACGCAACTGGGTGTGGGAAGAACGAGTGCCACCACCACTAACTGCCAACACTGCTAATAGCCTTTGGACGTTACCTGCTCTAGGATATCCACTAGAACAGGCATTTGCTGCTTTTGTTGCACGTATGGAGCGTGAAATCCGCAACATGCGGGAAGTAGCAAGGATGATCACAGAATTGCTTGAGAATAACAACTGGCTGACACAAATGTGGGATAACCTCACTGAGGAGTTGGTTAGGACAATGAAGAACAGGAAAATTTGGTGGAAACGATCTGGATGATGCGAGGGACGATCCTCGAACTCACTGCACGACTAGAAACTACTGAGTTACGTGTAGTTGTAGCCGAGGCAAGGGCTGAGGAAGCCAGTGCACGGGCTGGTGCAGCGGCGATTGAAGCCAATATAGTGAGAGACTTGGCTGGGGAGGCCATGACCCTCATCACTGGGCATATGCGTTGCCAGCATGGTGTGGTGACGGGTCCAGCAGAATTGGAAGATTCATCATCAACTGTTGATCAACCAAACGATGGAATTTAGTTATTTTCATTTACTTTCTAATTAACAAACTTATATGAGTGGGTTGTACTCATAAAAGTAGATTTCGTGTTCTGCATCTCTTTGACAAACAATTGTAAGCACTAATGTATCATAAATAATTAAGAATTGTTATCTTAATGACAATGATGGTGTGTTACATTTACTTTGTGCATGAGTGATGATTATGCGATGAGTGTAGTCTCATTATGTATATTTGTAAATAGGAAGATCATGGTTGGAGAGAACATTAACATGAACGCAACGGAACTTGAGGCACTTATTAACACTCGAATCACCGAGACAATCGCAAACTATACGCAAACACACCAAATAGGATCACATGATCCAACGGGGGAACTGGTAAACTCACAAGTGTGCACATTCAAGACATTCTTGAACTGCAAACCATGTAATTCCAAAGGATCGGAAGGAGCCATTGGACTTCTTCGATGGATTGAACAGTTAGAATCGGTGTTTGAGAGGTGCAATTGTCCGGAAGAAAACAAGGTCAGATACGCTATTGGTACTCTGGAGGGTTCAGCCTTGACATGGTGGAACTCTACCGTACAGACACTCGGTTTGAATACAGCCAATGCACTTACTTGGATCGGATTCAAAATCCTGTTGCAGGAGGAGTATTGTTCCCGTAATGAAATGCAAAAACTTGAGGATGAATACGGGCAAATTAAGATGAAAGGTTCTAATATTGAGGAATACACTACTCGATTCCAACAATTAGCAAGACTCTTACCGCACAGGGCAACCCCATCTAGCAAGTGGATCAAGAAATACATTGGAGGGCTGGTATCTCAGGTTCGAAAATTGATCATATCTGCAAATCCTACTACCATACAGCAAGCTGTTCGACTGGCACACCAACTGACTGATCAAATGATGCAAGGGGGAACATTACCCAAACGAACAGTAACAGCTAAGGCGGGAGACCACAAAAGAAAATGGGATAGCATTGATTCCAAGAATTTCACTCAGCAGTTATTTCAGCAGAATCGCAAGCAGGAATCCAACAAGACTCATCACAATCCAAACAATAACCAACAGTCATCGGGAGGGTATAATGGTAAATACCCAAAGTGCAACAAATGTGGATTCCATCACTTTGGGAAACAATGTGACAAGTACCGATGTCAGCGATGCAGAAAGATAGGTCATGTAGCAAAAGACTGTCGAGGGGAACTTCAGACAAGCTCACTCAACCGGGACAACACACAGAAAGGATGTTTTGAGTGTGGCTTATCAGGACACTTCAAGAAAGAGTGCCCACAACTCAAGAAAAGAAGGGCTAATGACATAACTACAAAAGGAAACAGCAACAACAACACAAATGCCGTTCGGACAGGGCTTTTGTGATTAGAAGACGTCAGGCACGGGAAGATCCCAACGGCGTTATGGGTACGTTTCTCTTGAATTATCACTCTGCCTCTATGATATTTAACACTGGTGCAGATCAGGGTTTAGAAAACCCATACACTATAGAACTAGCTAGTGATAGTTAGTTGTTGTAAATCATATTTCTAAAGGATGTGTTCTTGACTTGATGGGTTAAACACATGACATTGACTTTATGCCTACCGCCTTAGGCAGTTTGATGTAGTCATTGACCTGGACTGGTCGTTCAAACACCAGGCTGAAACAGTAGGCTATCAAAAGGTCGTTCGTATACCGCTTTCATATGGAGAGACACTGTATGTACAAGGTGAGAAGAGCAGTACGCCACTGCATCTCATATCTTGTGTGAAAGCATACAAATGTCTGCGTAAAGGTCATACAGCAGTTATGGCACTTATAACTGAGAAGCCGGTAGTTGAGAAGAAGATAGAAGACATCCCAGTAGTTTGTGAATTCCCTGAAGTATTTCCAGAAGACCTACCGGGATTATCGCCTATCAGACAGGTGGAATTTCGAATCGACCTTACACTAGATGCAGCACCGATAGCTAGGGCGCCTTATCGACTTGCACCGTCAGAGATGCAAGAGTTATCTACACAACTGCAAGAGTTGTTGGATAAGGGTTTTATGCGACCTAGTTTTTCACCGTGGGGAGCTCCAGTCTTGTTTGTCAAAAAGAAGGATGGGACTTTCCGTATGTGTATCGATTACCGGAAACTGAACAAGATTATCATCAAAAAAAACCGGTATCCGTTACCTAGAAGTGACGATCTGTTCGATCAGTTGCAAGGTTCGAGTTATAACTCGAAGATTGATCTCAGATCGGGTTATCATCAACTCAGAATTCAAGAAGAAGATATTCCAAAGACAACATTCAGAACGCGCTATGGCCATTATGAGTTTTTGGTCATGCCAATTGGGTTGACAAACGCCCCAGCAGTATTCATGGATCTCGTGAATCGTGTTTGTAAACCTTATCTTGATAAGATTGTCATTGTTTTCAATGATGACATTCTCATCTATTCTCAGGCTGAGGGGGAGCATGCTGAACATCTTCGATTGTTGATCCAGCAAAGATTGAAGCGATTAAGAAATGGGAAGCACCAAAGACCCCTACCGAGATACGACAATTCCTTGGTTTGGCGGGTTACCACCGACGATTTATTGAGGAATTCTCAAAGATCGCTCAACCACTCACAGTTCTTACACACAAGGGAACGAAGTATAACTGGACGGATAAACAGGAAAATGCATTCCAGTTACTAAAACAGAAACTCTGCAGTGCTCCGATTCTGTCCTTACCGGAAGGGACGGAAGACTTTGTGGTGTATTGTGATGCATCTGCACAGGGTTTGGGATGTGTGTTGATGCAAAGTGATAAAGTGATTGCTTATGCTTCAAGGCAACTACGATCACACGAAAAGAATTACACTACACATGACTTGGAGTTAGGAGCAGTGGTTTTTGCTTTGAAGATTTGGAGCCATTACTTGTATGGAACTAAGTGTACCATTTACGCTGATCATAAGAGTTTGCAATATATCTTTGATCAGAAAGAGCTTAATATGAGATAGCGACGATGGGTTGAGTTGTTGAACGATTATGAATGCGCGATTAAGTATCACCCGGGAAAAGCTAATGTGGTAGCTGATGCTTTAAGCAGAAAAGACACATCAACAAGATGGATACACACACTTATGATGACGATACATACTGACTTACCTGACAAGGTACGCAGTGCTAGGCTTTGAAAAAGGAAAACTTGGTACAAGAATCTTTAAGAGGAATGGAAGAACAACTGGATGTTAAACCGGATGGAATTCGTTATTTCATTAATCGACTGTGGATACCCTTGTATGGAGGTTTAAGGGAACTCGTGATGGATAAAGCACACAAGTCCAGGTATTCAGTCCATCCGGGATCAGACAAGATGTATCATGACTTAAAGGCACTGTATTGGTGGCCTCGCATGAAAGTTGACATTGCTAAGTACGTTAGCAAATGTTTGACTTGCTCGAAAGTCAAAGTTGAATATCAAAAACCATCTGGTTTACTGCAACAACCAGAAGTACCGATGTGGAAATGGGAACAGATTTCGATGGACTTCATTACTAAGTTACCCCGTACACCGAGTGGTTGTGATACGATATGGGTAATTGTTGATCGATTAACGAAATCTGCACATTTCTTAGTAATCAAGGAAACTGACAAGATGGAGAAACTGACTCGTGTTTACATCAAGGAAGTGGTAGCACGACATGGTGTGCCAATCTTTATTATATCAGATCGAGATGCCCGAGTTACTACCAACTTTTGGGAATCACTTCATAAATCATTGGGGACTCGTTTGGATATGAGTACTGCCTATCATCCACAGACAGACGGTCAAAGTGAACGTACGATTCAAACGCTCGAGGATTTGTTACGAGCTTGTGTAATTGACTTTGGTGATAGTTGGGAAAACCATTTGCCGTTAGTGGAATTCTCTTACAACAACAGTTATCATACAAGTATTCAAGCAGCACCGTTTGAAGCCTTGTATGGTCGCAAATGTCGTTCACTAGTTTGCTGGGCTGAAATTGATGACGGTCAGATAACAGGTCCTGAATTGGTACACGAGACGACAGAGAAGATAGTTCAAATTCGGAACCGTATGGCAGCAGCCCGGGATCGACAGAAGGGTTATGCTGACAAACGTCGTAAACCGTTGGAATTTCAAGTAGGAGACCGAGTTCTTCTGAAGGTATCACCTTGGAAAGGTGTGATACGATTCGGCAAGCGCGGGAAGCTTAGTCCACGTTACGTAGGACCTTTTGAGATCTTGAAAAGGATTGGTCCGGTTGCGTATCAACTCAATTACCGAATAAAATCGATGGAGTTCATGATGTATTTCATGTTTCGAACTTGAAGAAACGTTTTTCTGATGAGACATTGGTAGTACCACTTGTATTCTGCAAGTGGATGAACAGTTACAATTCGTTGAGGAACCAGTTGTAATCATGGACCGAGAGGTCAACGTGGTCCTGAACACACATGAGGAAGGGAAGACCAAATGATGAAAAAGTATCCCCACTTATTCCAAACAACAACAAACATTAAAAATGCACGTTAAATTTCGGGACGAAATTTCCTTCAACAAGGGGATGATGTGATATTTCACACTCTAACTGTAAGCACAAACAAGCACAAACACTTTACACTATTGATTGTAGTATAAACAACTGGGTTGAACACCAGCATTGCAGAATGCAAACACAAACATTTCATAGTAGTACATACATGATTGATTTCAAACAATGTACTACATTTCAAACATTACATTTGATGTCGGTTAAACAATGGTGGAGTTACATATAGAAGGAACCAGAATAATTGTGTAAGGTAAATTGACGAATACAGGGGCCCATGTACTCGTGAATTTACAGGTACACATGAATTTTGGAAGTTTCTATTTTATTGACTACACTCAAACATTTGCTATGTGTGAGATTACATAGTACAGTATACAAACACTTTATTCAATTGGTTTTTGTTACAAACATTTGTGTTACATTACATTTCATACACTTTATGTACTACATATCATATGTTACATGTTATGGTAGTACATGCATGATTAGTTACACACATTTTGCTATGTGCAGGGTTGCATAGTACAAACAGTTACAGATACTCACTATGTGTGAGGTTACACAGCACAGTATGATCAAAACACAAACAGTCATAGTTAGATGAACTAACTAGTGTACACGCAAACAGTTACATTGAACGATCACATTTAGTTGTGATATTGCAAGCATTAGATTTTGTGTGTGAATACACACAAGCACACGGAATGATCAAACCACACTAACACGTACGACCTAAACTCGTAAGTAGTTTCCTAACTACTCCTAACATTTACTAATTTTCGGGACGAAAATTCCTTCAACAAGGGGATGATGTGACAATCCGACTTTTCGGATTAACCTTGTTAACTGAAAGTGGTTAAATCACAGGCCTAACAAGACATGTAAGGCCCAGTAAGGCCCAAGAAGGCCCAGTAAGGCCAAGGAAGGCCCAATAAGGCAAGGTAGGCCCAATGAGGCCAAGATAGGCCCAATGAGGCCAAGGTAGGCCCAAGGAGGCCCAAGGTAGGCCAATCGCATTTATGAGGCCCAATTGAGTTAACTTAGCCCAATAACATTTCAATTGATCAAACTAGTGACAATTCGGGATTTTTGGTTCGACTTTGTTAACCGAAATGTTATGAAATTAAACAAAAACAAATTATAAAGGTTTGAATTAATCAAGTTATGTCTAAAACACTTAAATTATAAGGATTTATCATGTAATTAAAAGAAATACACAATTTTGACTTTTAATAGTCAAAATTCGTTTGGAATTTGTATATAAATACGAATTCACATTAAAACTTGGTAATTAATTGAATTGAATTGTCAATAATTGTTTTATTGATGATGGTTAACTGTTAACAAACATTATTGAGCCATTAATATTTGAATTAAACGATATTAATCACCATTAAATCGAAACCGTAACCATCAATGATCAAATTCGAATAAGTTGGTCGAAATCAGTCAAGTTAGCATTTCACAAACTTTAGTCGGCACTTTTAACAGCTTTTACACATATCAATTCGATTCAATAGGCGGTGAATAGTCATGAACGATCGAGGAGTGGCCGAAGTGCAAGTCAATACTTGAACCACATCGATTTGAAGTCACTTCAGGTAATTGTTAGCACATACACTTTCGTTTTAATATAAGAAAGTAAATTCCTATGATGATTTCAAGTTCTAGGACCGAATTGTAGGAATTCGACATCTAGGGTTCTTCGGCCTAGATGAATTGGGGTTTTCAGTCAAAACGATGATCATAATCAAATCAAACCATACACAAAGCTTCGTAATGTTCTGGTTAACAACAACCTTAGGTTAATTTGATCTAACAAACACGAATTGAAGGATTTCGATAGTTAGGGTTCTTAACACAAAAGGATTTGGGGGTTCTTATTCAAACAGAACTAAAAATCAAATTAAGCTATGTCAGAAGTTTCATAAGCCACCGATTTACAAAACACATGTGTGAATTTCATGAAATGATAACAAATCGAAGGGTTTCTAGTTTTAGAGTTTCTATGAAAAACGTTTTAGGGAATTCGAACTAACGAACTTGATATTCAAATTAATTAGCACAGACATTTTCGAAATTTCCTATTGAATGAGAACCATATGATTTTTCAGATCAATTTAAACGAAATCGATTGAATCATATTGTAAACTTTGGTATTCGAGTTCGAAACGATCTAAGACACGAATTGGAACTTTTTGTGGTCTAATAATCGAATTAAGACAACTACTAGACCCGGTTAGATCACAGAAGTAAAATCCCCATTGTTTTGATATCGATTGGGTTCGATTTATGGACTAATTTGGGCTTGGTGGTTCGGTTAAGAAACATAGGGGAACCGGTTGATTAGAGATTAAAACAATTTAAGTAGAAACTATGTTGCAAATGTTTAGTTGGTTGAGATGGTAAGTGAGTGTGTAGTATGGAATGGAGGTCGCGGGTTCGAACCCGGCTCCATCTGTTTATTTTTGGGTTTTAAGCCATTTTGGTATTTCAATCATAAATTACTCATTTTAACTCCGTTTCGATCCGTTCGAGTTGCGTTGGAACTGTAACGAGAATACGAACACTTTGAAATAATAAAATTTATATTTTGGATCGAAAACGAAATCGCGTGTAATTACGGTTAGTTAAATAAAATCACAACGACTATATGATTTTATTTAAACGAATTCAAAGGCACATGTACTTTCGTATGCACGTTTCTAATATTCTAACTTACGTGTATTGACACGTATGTGATTTTAAGCACAACACGACATTCCGAATAACACTAGGTTACTGTTAAAACACAGGTTCTTCGTAGGAGGATTTTCTATACGAATTTTAGTGTGCTTGATCATTCTGCAACAAACAAAGGTGCGTACATGGCCCCTTTCTTATTTTAACTGTTTTGGGGGAGAAAACATGTGCAACAAACGCTTTTAGATACATATCACTTGCATGAGTTAGCTGTTTACATTAAGTGCAAACATAGCATTACAAAGCCTTCTCTTTCGAACCGTTTAATTTGCCGGAGCGCAAAGCGTGGTAGTTGAAGATAGATCTATTGGGTTTGACAAACCTCACTTGGTAGATGGGATCTACGCAGGTGTTTGACTGACCAAACACACACATTGCTATTGTTCGTGCTAGACAATAGTGTTAAGGCAAAAACATGCTATAGCATGACAACTCGTCAGCTTCGGTGTCGACCACTTGTGTAAATAGTTTATATGACTAGCTATCATGACTGTGCATGTGTGATTATGTTATCTACAAACTTGATATTCAAATTGCTGTTTTGAACATTGCGAATGCTTAAACCTGTGTATGCACCAACCATTGTGTTGACTTGATTTACATGTTTTCTCAGGACACTAAGACACAAGCAAGGACAAGCAGGGACTAGGATGTTGAGTCTCATGCATGCATTTCAGTTCAAGTGTTTTAGTTTTGATTAATTAAGACATGGAATGTTATTGGAGTTGTACTTTACATTTTCAAACCGTTACGTATTGTTATTGGTTTTAAAACGCTTCCGCAAACATTGAAACTTTGATATTACAGTTTTAGACCAACATATGTTTTGAAATTCATGTAGAGGTCTTCGTTATGTCTAATGATCTGAGATCCTGGTTTGTCACGTTTCCAAACGGTATAATTCCGTTAGTTGAAAATTGGGGGTGTGACAAACACAAACAATAAAATAATATGGTGGAGAAGAAAAAGCAAGTTACACATACACATAGTAGAATCAGAAATTAGTTAAACAAAACAACCCTGCGTAACCCAAATTAGTGCAACAGAAACAACAAAATACCATGGCAGAGAAGAAGCAGAAGCGCAATCTGAGAAGCATTAAACCAAAACAACCTTCAAACCAATCACACCACACATGGTAGAATTGTAAATTAGCCAAACAAAGGAAGCTTACATAACCCAAATTAGGGCAACATAAACAACAAAATAACGTAGTAGAGAGGAAGAAGCAAAGGCAAGCTACACATAGACATAGTATATTTAAGAATTAGTCAACCAAAACAACATTACGTAACCCAAATTAGGGCAAGAGAAACAACAAAATATCATGGTGGAGAAGAAGAGATACATGCGCAAACCTATCGACCCGGGAGAAAAAAAATCGTCGAGTCGAAAGCAGACCAAAGCAAAGATGAAGGAGAAAGGAAGGAGATGAAGAATCGTACATGAGGGGGGATATGCAGGTGGAGCGCAGTAAGAAAAGCAGGTCCAGAGCTTCAGAAATGAATCGACTTAGGTTATAATATATTTTTACCTGGATGGCGTCTGGATGGCGAGGAACTAGCAGAGCAGCTGGAACCTGGAGTCTAAGGCTGGGCAAACGGCTCTGGTGGCTGTTATGACAGCCGGCTGGAACTCTGGAAGCCTGAAGTTGGATCTGGAAGACTCGAACATACTCATACAAAATTCGAACATATATAACATACAAAAACTGCAAATTTGTACCTTTCAATGGCAGGGGGCTGGTGATCTCGATTGATGGTGGTCGAATTAGGGTTGTGGTCTGATAGAATTAGGGTTGTGATGTTGATCTAATTAGCGTGATCAAACTAGGGTTGTGGGCTGAGGTGGTGCTGTAATCAGGCCGGGTCATACATGGGCAGAAGAAATAGTTGTATTAGGATGTGTCAAATGATGAATAAGATTTAGTGGCTTACAAGTAAGTGCCATTAAAGTGTATGTTGGTAAGTGTGGCACATTTAAAATGCCACTAAAAACATAATTTGGTGGTACAAATGATAAGTGTCACTAAAACTATAGGTTAAGTGAATGTGGCACACATAAGTGCCACTAAAACTCTATATTAGTGGCACAATAGCTAAATGCCACTAAGAGTGTGTGCCACTAAATGGCATTTTTTTTGTAGTGATTCGTCCAAATCGAATCTTAACACCAAATTCATTTTCTTCTAAATTCTTAACTTGACCAAAGATTCTTTCGAACCCAACATTTTCTTCCTTTAATCCTTCCTTCTGTGCATCCTTGAGTTCCTTCAGAAAATCTGGTGTTATCACCAAACTGTAAGACTTAATCCGTATAGCAGGGTGTTCCGTCTTGCGACTTAAAGCATCAGCCACAACATTGGCCTTGCCCGGGTGATACAAAATCTCACAGTCATAATCTTTGAGCAGTTCGAGCCATCTTCGTTGTCTCATATTCAAGTCCTTCTGTTCAAAGAAGTATTTCAGGCTTTTATGATCTGTGTATATTGTACATTTCACTCCATATAGATAATGCCTCCAAATTTTTAAAGCAAATACCACAGCAGCCAATTCCAAATCATGAGTTGGATAATTAGCCTCGTGGTTTTTCAATTGTCTTGAGGCATATGCTATTACTTTCCCCCTTTGCATAAGTACACAACCCAAGCCCAAATAAGACACATCTGAGTATACCACCATGTCCTCATTACCATCCGGCAATGTTAAAATAGGAGCTTCGGTTAACCTCTTCTTTAGTTCTTCAAAAGCTTGGACCTGAGTTGCACCCCAATCATATTTCACTTCTTTCCTCGTCAATTTTGTCAACAGTGTAGCAATCCTAGAAAAATCCTGAATAAATCTTCTGTAATAACCTGCTAAACCGAGAAAGCTACGTACTTCCGTTGGTGTTTTCGGAGGATTCCATTTCATTACTGCTTCTATTTTAGCTGGGTCCACCATTATGCCTTCTGGGCTAATAACATGACCTAGGAACTGCACTTCTCGTAACCAAAAGGCACATTTGGAGAACTTGGCATACAATTTTTCTCTTCTTAGCATTTCAAGTACTTCCCGAAGATGACACGCATGATCATCTTCACTCTTTGAATATATTAAAATGTCGTCAATGAACACAATCACTGATCGGTCTAGCATGGGTCTGCACACCCGATTCATCAAGTCCATAAACGCTGCAGGAGCGTTAGTTAACCCAAAAGACATTACAAGGAACTCATAATGGCCATAACGTGTGCGAAATGCTGTCTTTGGAATGTCTTGCTCTCTCACCTTTAGTTGATGATATCCTGATCTGAGATCGATTTTTGAAAACCAACTTGCCCCTTGCAGTTGGTCAAATAGATCATCAATTCTTGGTAACGGATACTTTTTCTTTATCGTGAGCTTGTTCAATTCCCTATAATCAATACACATTCTCATACTTCCGTCCTTTTTCTTGACAAACAACACTGGTGCACCCCAAGGTGACACACTTGGTCGTATAAAACCTTTATCTAGAAGGTCTTGTAGTTGGGTCATCAATTCTTTCATTTCTGTTGGAGCTAGACGGTACGGTGCCTTGGCGATAGGTTGAGCTCCTGGCACAACATCAATTTGGAATTCGATTTCCCGATCAGGTGGAAGTCCTGGCAAATCCTCAGGAGATACATCAGGAAAGTTACACACCATGGGTACGTCTTCCAATTCTTTTACCTTAGATTCTTTATCAATAACATAAGCCAGATAAGTCCCACACCCTCGCCTCATAAATTCACTTGCCTTAATCATTGAAATGACTTTAGGCACGTTGAACACTTTATCCCCGTAAACCGTTACTGAACTCCCATTAAGAGCCGTTAAGAAAATCATATTTCGTCGACAAACAATGTTAGCCTCATATTTGGCCAACCAATCCATACCCAAAACTACATCAAAACCTCCTAACGTAATCAGAAACAGCTTAACAGGGAATCTATGACCTTCTATATCAATATAACAATCATCCTCAATGGCTTCCGTTACTCTGGCCGATTTACCAAGAGCAGTTTCTATGTTAAAGACATAATCTATCTTTTTAACATTAGCACACAGTTTATCACAAAAAACAATTGCCACAAAGCTCATACTTGCACCAGAATCAAATAAAACTGAAGCAGGGATACCATTAATCAAGAATGTACCTGTCACCACATCAGGGTCTTTGGCTGCCTGATCTTTAGTCATAGTAAAGGCACGAGCTTTTGCCTTTTGCTTCTCCCCTCCCTTGCTACTTTCAGGTTTGGTAGATTCAGTAGTTGTTGCCTTCGGTTTAAAGCAATTCTTGCTCACGTGACCGAATCCACCACAATTGTAACACTTTGGCATATTCGGGCAGTCATAAGAGAGATGTCCAGTCTTTCCACAACGGTAGCACAAAGTAGTCCCCGTAAGACATTCTCCCCTATGTCTCTTTCCACACTTAGGGCATTGTTCCAATTCTTCCGTTCTAAACCTTTTCATAGGAGGTCCTGATTTGTCATTTCTGTTTCTTTTAAATTTAGGTGCCCACTTTTGCTTCGGTTCCTCCTTTGTTGGTTCAGCTTCAACAACATCATCCCAGACAATTCCGCTAATCTCTACGGCTGATTCAAAAGTTCTGGGAGCATGCGCTTTCACATGTGTTCGGACTTTAGGTGGTAGCCCTTCCACATACAACTTCAGTCTGCGTTCCTCCGTGCTTACCAAATGAGGAACTAGTCTTGACATTTCATTAAATTTTGACGTATACTGCCGATGATTCATACGTCCAGCTTTCATTGTCAGAAATTCTCGCTCGACTTTATCAATTTCATTCTTTGGGCAAAAGTGTTTCATAACTAATTCCTTCAATTCCCCCCATTTCAAGCCCTCCACATCCGTAGTGGTCTTCGACTGCTTGACGGTGTTCCACCAATGTAAAGCTTCTTCAGTAAATGAATGAGCTGCAAATTTCACAGCTTGATCTTCCAGGCATTCACTAATAGCGATAACCGCCTCCATCGCTGAAACCCAGTGGCAGGTGGCCACGGCATCCTTCTTACCATCAAAGGAAGGTGGACTGCATCCTTTGAAGGCTTTGTAATCACAACCCTTCCGTTTATCTGACACAAAATCACCGTTCTTAGTCCCGGTGATCACAACTTCGTCTTCTTTGGTGCTCTCCTTAGTTCCTTCAGACTTATCTTTCAGAGTATCCTTCAGTGCTTTTGTAATCAAGGCTGGTAGTTTTTCATCCAGGATTTTACTAACCTCATCAGAAATAGCCTTTACCACGATAGGCTCTAGAGTAAACTCGTCTTCATTCTTCGGTTGCTCGTTGTGCTCGTAGTCGTCTTCGTTGACGGGTTCTTCATTCTCGCTATGTGGTTCTTCAGGTTCCTGTGGTTGCTTACGTGGTCTACCCATTTGTCCAGCCATTTTACTACCTACAGGATGCAACAATTGATGAGTCAATACAGGATCAGTTTAGCACGAATTAAGCTTTGTAAATCGTTAATGACGTTGATCAGATGTTATTAACCATTTACCCAACTCATAGGCTCTAAACATTTCCCATCCCGTCACCCCAACGTGCATGACTCTAACTACCTTTCTAACCTAACACCTACGTCTTAACTCATATATAACATTCAGCTCGTGGCATCAAACTACCCTTGACTGGCATTCTTAGCATTCTGTCCCATTTTCAGTTTAAGTCCAGGCATTAGGAATGACCGGATCTCTCAAACTATGGCTCTGATACCAACTTGTGAGGCCCCAAATCCCGGGAGTCCCCTCAGTTGGCAAATCATCAAACCCATAGTCATTAAACCGAATTTACATTACTATGGCAGCGGAATTTCAGGTGATTACATAAAACATGGCACACATATTATACATATCCAAACAAGCATTCATACATAACCCACGTCTTTAATATTCTATAACGTAGCCAATTTATGCCAGGGTAGTTCTCTGGGTATGCCTTGAGCCTTCCTGCCATTCTTTATCAATACCATTCAACCTGATATGCATGCTAAAACAAGTCAGCTTTCGCTGGTGAGTTCTAAGTTAACTTTTCACAAGAGTAAATTATTTAAAGTACATAAAACCTCAACATTTACTGTTGACCAAAGTCAACAGTCTCAAAAACTTATATAACATAACATAATTCACAGATATAACATACCTGTCATCATAACATCTATCATACTGTACATAAAACATTAGCCTCAACTGTTGACCTGAAGTCAACAGGCTTGTGCAGCACAAGACACCTCAACTGACGACCCGAAGTCGACAGGCTTGTATAAATACAAGACACCTCAACTGCCAACCCGAAGTTGACAGGCTCATACATGTATAAGACTTCCTCAACTGGCGACACATAGTCGACAGGCCTGTTCTTTCACAGGACTTCTTAAACCATCAACCGAAATTGACGGCTCATACCGGTACAAGACTTCTCAACATACATCATAACATGGTTTAAATCATTTACACCATCATATACATAAACAGTCCTTCGCACCGCAGTGCTCAGGTTTTGCCCAACCGCAGCCGGGACTTCCTTATCACATTTACTGCTCGACCTCGGTCGATGTCTTTCAAAAAACCAATTCTTTCTCAACCGCAGTTGAGACTTAAAACATTCTTTACATCTCATCTTAGACTTTTAAAATCGTTTACTTCTCAACCGCAGTTGAGATTTAAACCGTTATTTACTTTAAAACTTTCTTTACTGGAAATCATTCTTCATCTGAAAACATTATTTACCTGCTTATTATCAGGTTAAAATCATTCTTTCATACCGTAACTTTATAACAGGCATAACACATTCTTTGCCGTCACATATTCTTTTAACCAACCGTAGTCAGTTAAAACAATCATTTTCATAAAATAACATTACAACATGCATATCAGCCCAAAATGGTAAAACATTTAAAACAGGGCTATAAGAACTCACTTGATGTCTTACTGTAGCAAGATCCCTCGTACACTGGTACTAACAGTATAACTCTGCATTGGTTGGCGTTTAATTAGCTATCTATACTTTAACTTACATATTAAATCTTTCTGAACGTTCAATGTCAAAGACATTGCCTTGATAGTCATCAAACCGATTTTAGGTTGATGATGCACTTGATTAGTCAGAATAAATCTTGAATTAATCAAATAGCTAATGTTGTTGATTGTAATGCTAAAACAGATTCCTAGACAGATTAATGGCCTGGGAATGATCAATCCTTGTTATTGATTACCCATATATCATGGAATATCGCAACATAGCATTAAAATAGGTTTAACAGCCATATTTAACCATTGTTATGATTCCATGCAAACCGGGCATTACAACGGCTCAAAACAAGGATTTACCCATTAACATTTCAAGTTTGTCATTTATAATCAATCCTAGCCATCATCTAGGCAATAATCAACAACCCTAACTATATCATCAAGTTCAAAAACACGATTTAATCAATCATAATCAGTCTAGAAGGTTAAAAGGAACCGTTACCTCTCCAAACGAAGTTCTGTGCGTAAAACAGCAATCAGGACTTGTTTTAACGATCGTTGGAGCGATCCTCTTGATCAAAAGCTTCAAACTCGAAGATTTTATGGTTTAAATGAAGACTTTTCGTGGGTGAAGTGGCTGATCATCGAATAGAAGGATAAGAATGGATGTGTGGATAAAATTTTGACTTTTGAAGCTCAAATCGCGATCAGATGCTCCGGGGCGCATCGCCCCAACTCGAAGCAACATCCCAGGCGTACCGCGCGGAATCTGAAGTCCAGATATTTTCATTTGCTCCCCGCGCGCATCGCCTGGAATCCTCACGCGTCTTGGGGCGTACCGCCCCAGGGCAATTTCGTCTGTTTTTCGACAGAAACTTCGTTTCGCGATTCCGAGCAATCCGTAACTCCGTTTCGCGCCCGGTTTTCGCCCACGTTCACCATTTCTCTCATACTATCATCTTGTAACGATGTCCTTTATCAAATCATCGTGGATTTCATGTGCGATCAAATGTGCCTAATTTCCGGTTGTTACAGACTTCCACTACCACCACCTAGTTGCAAAATACATATACAACTAGTTTCAACACGTATAGCACATACAATCAAGTTCAACACCCTTGACTGATTTGACTTCCTCAAAGTCAATAATCACAATTAATCACATTTCATGCCTCTCTTAGGCATTTCATCAATTAATTGATGTTCATTATATTAGTTACGATCTTTACTTATTTCTATTATTCAAAAATTCATTTATGATCATAACTGTTAATAATGTTAACATCAATTTATCACAATCATCATTTAACCCATGGATTATAATCCATATTTATTTCAAAACCACCATTTACCCATCCTACTAGTTATCACATCATGATATGGGTTTCATAACAACCGGACATTATACCGGCTTCAAAACGAAGATTTCACCAGCAAAATTTCAAGTTATTCGTTTCTAACAATCCCTAGTTATCAACTAGGCAATAATCAATACCCATAATCATAGTAATACATTCAAAACTAGATTTAATTCACAAAATATTAAACTAGTAGGATAAAACGAATCGTTACCCAATCGAACGGATATTCAGTTGCAAAACAACGATCAGATGTTGCAGATACTTTCTCTGGTACGATCCGTAGGCTTAACCGGCTTCAATTATGAGTCCTAAAACTCAAAATTTCGTCTGTGATTGAAGAGAATTCGAAAGAACGAAAGTTATAAACTTTCTGCTTGAAATCTGATGAATTTGAGGAATTTCTAAACCGCCTCATCCGTCGCGTACCGCGAAGAAGATCAAAGAAAGGCTTCGCGTACCACGAAGCAATTCGGGATTCTCAGATATTTTGGGTTCTTCGCGTACCGCGAAGGAACCTCAAAACCACCTTCGCGTACCGCGAAGAGTCCCAAAGCATAATATCTTTGTAATTTTCTTCGTTTCGCGATTCCGGACAATCCGTAACTCCGTTTCGCGCACGGTTTTCTCCCACGTTCATGATTTCTCACATATTTTCAAATTACAACGATCACAATCGATCAATTAACGATTATTTCAAATACATTTCATTATAAGAAACCGGTTGTTACATATGGTTGCAACACTACTTGTGCTACCTAACCAATGAATGGTCGACTAGCAATGATTGGAACATTCAGAACATGGAACAAAACTCTTATCGAATAAACCTAGAGAAAGAATTGCTTCTAAAGAGACTCTAACTTTATATTTATCTTGTATAGTTGACCGGAGCTGGCCTCTTGCATTCATTTTCATGTTTTGTACACATCTAAATATAGATATGAAATATATCAAACATAAATCACAATTGATTCCATTGCTTTCAACATGCTTACTTTCATTTTTAAAGAACACCAACATGATACAACACCACATCTTGAAGCATAACACCTTTGGTTACGTACTTCTTTTCACATTATAAATTTAACAGTACTTGAGAGTTTTTACAAGATACTTTAGTTTTACATTAAATAGTTGATAGCAATTGATGAAATATCTAAACCAGGCTAGTCAAAAGAATTGACCGGCCGACGACGTAACAAATTTACAAATCCACACTTGAAGCACACTCATAATGACATGCGAAATCATGACACTCTAAGCACTTAAACGCCATTTCATATTGCAAACTTGAAAGACATATATTGCAGACACCGTCGCTCTCAAGCCCTTGAGCAAAAACCAAGCGGTGTGAGTGACTATTAATCTTAAGTAACCCACCAAATTTGATATTAAGAAACGCATAGATGCATCTTCTATAACTATTATATGTAGCTAGCTCATACTGAAGTATTAAGGGCGCACAAGCGGCATGCATAGACTGTGAACATGTAGTGCAATGATAGAACCACTGACAAGGGCTAAATTTATCCTCACATACTTCACAAAAGTATTCGCCAAGTTGGTTCTCTACTGGTTCGTATCTTAAGCTTAATGGATGTTTATCACACTTGTGCTTGATAATTTTAGGCAAAAACAAAGCACATTCTACATGAATGTAGAAATCACAAGATCGACAATGAAATCCGAACTCAGGGTCCATCGTGTATTTGCACGCATTGCAAAACTTTTTTATAAGCTTGGCTGAAGGATTTACTTTTGAGAGGATATGATCAGTATGGGAGTCATGTGTGATTTCTTTAGGTATAAACGCACAGTTGATATCAACATAATATTTGCATATTGTACATCCATACGCGAAGCCATTAGATGGAAAGAAGCAAATGGCACATTTGAGTACACCAAAAAACTCACCGGGGATTTTTGACAGGAGAAAAAGAGTATGCTGAGGATGACCATCATATTCTTCTATTTTCGCTGGTAGCTTAGCACACCACTCATGAAGAACAAAACAACATTGTTCATCAGTGTGTTGATAACATATGTAAAACGGTATTGCCATGATTGGTTTCACACATCCATCACATAATAGTTGAACCCTTTTCATAGGGTCGTGGAGAGAAACTAATTTTTCACCAACTGATGTTTGCTTGTCAATAAGGATGAGTGGATGTTGGTGACTAAAATGGTTGAGCATTTCACCATCATGTTGGCTACTAACGAACTTCTTTTGATCAAACATATAATCCTTCAAAACGTTGTCACCTTCATCGTGAAATGGACAGTGGAGCAGATTCGGATGTCCGTCTTCTTTAAAATTTTTATAAGTTTTGCCACGACCTGTAAAATGACATGCGTACTTAAATTGAGATTATGACAATCTTCACATAAACTATAAGAATAAAAAGAAAAGATTGCTGACTTTCGAGTAAGAAGATGGACATAAATGGCTCTTCCTGTGAAGTTGCACAATCAACATGTACGTAATATAAACATTTATCACATTTGTAAATCCACAAATGAGCGTTGAAGTTATAATTGCATACTCTACAAGGTGGATAGAATTTATCTTTATATTCGGAATATGGAAAGGAATATGCAAGGGTAAGAGGATGTGAATGAGTGAAATTCCCATTAGTATGATTTTGTATTAATAGTTTGGCAGGCAACAAAAGGCAATCCAGATTGAACCGCAAAGTACGACAAGTGGCACACTGAAAGAAGACCCCTTCATGTTTTTTACCACAAGCAACACATCTAGAAATTATGTGCCCAGACATGCGCTCAAGTTGGTGGGGATGACTAGGGTGGTTTATAGTCTGATGTTGTAGAGTAGCACATATTATGTCCATACCTAAGTTGCAAATAGAACAACAATAATTATAGGTAGACTCCCACCAATCCTTGCAGACATAACACCTCCATTTATGACCAACAATTTGATCAATAACTGCTTTAATAGGATATGACATGGACAAGGTAAGAGTGTGGCCAATATGTAATGGATGGTCTTGCGTAAATTCGGGTAGTTCTGCACAAAATTTGTGCAATGAGTAGTCACAAGACTTGCAGTGGTAGTAACAAGAATGAAATGGCCAGATTTGTTCATCGCATAAATTGCATTGGCCGCCATGATTGTCTTCCTCCACAAAATCAACTTCATCATCATTATCGTCGTCGTCATTATCATTTTCTTCTCTGGGTTTCGACGGTTGTAGATATAGAAGGTAAAGTGGATGATGGTGACTGAAGTGAAGAAGTTGATCCTTTACAACTACAACCATGAAATATTTATGTTGTATTAAATCATTGTTCCAATTTTATGAGACAAAGTAACCGAGTTCATGATTTCGACAGCTAATGTATCAAAGATTGTTTAGATCATTAACTATATGCTAATACTCTATATCAACAAACGTGAAACACCATCTACTCCTACTAAGATAAGTGAACTTTGAGATTTTAAGTTATTGTAATACCTTCGTGGGCAAACCCATTATACAGGTATGGGGTCAACAGACCCGCACAAACTTTCTTTAATGTTATATATATGATATGATATTTGACCAACTCTAAAAAAATTGTTAGTGACTCTTATGAAAATGAATTTTATCATATCATCTTAATAAACAAAATGACACAATTTATAACCATTTGAAAACCAAAACTAATAAAACTAATACCAAAATAACCCAATATGCATATTTTGGTAATATGAAACAACAGAAAATGGAATCTTCACATAGTTTGACTTTTGAATTTTTTGATTTAAATAATATTCTTTTGAATTATGTCAAAAGGAAACCAATTTTATTAAATCATTCTAATCAAAAAATGACTATAGACATAATTTTATCATGTATTTGTAATTTAGTTTAGTTTTATTATTTTTTGGATGATCTGACCCAACCACATTCTAATTGATCCAAAAAATAAAATATTTAATAATAGACAACCTGCAAAAAACTTTTTTGACCCAATAAATAAATTATCTCGGTACGTAGATGAATATATATGTGTTATTTGGTCAAAATGAAAACAAATGTGTGTGATTTGAAAAAGAAAATTGATTTTCATTTTTTCATGTTTCAACCAAAAAATAAGTGATCAAAACCATTTGAATTTGGTTTTTAGTTATCATCATTCTAATTGTCATTTTATGATGTATAATGTCATATAAGATGAGACATGCGCATACCTGATAATGTAAAAAGAAATTGTATTAATTTATATTCCTAGACTATGCTTAAATATATAAATAACTAACTTGTTGCATCACTTATGAGCCAAAATTCTTTTTCTTTTTCATTTATTAGTTTTTAATTGCGATTTGTTTAAATTAAGGTAATGAATTTTTCAAAGAAAATGTAGATTGTAGACTTTAGAATAAGTATTTTATATTTTGTTTATTCTACGTCTAACACGCGAGTTTTAACCAAATTATATAATCATATATACGTGAGTTTTTTGAACCACACGTCTTACTGGTTACAAGTCGAATCGGTTGGGCCAAATTTAAAAACGATATAACAAAATTAATATATAAAATAATCCAAAAAATTATAGAATTATAAAAATAATTAAACGAACATAATTAATGTTTAAACAAACATAATCATTTTAAAAAAATATATATGATTAGGTTTTAATGTTTCATTCTTAGGATTTTAGTTAAAAAAAAAAAGAAACTGAAACCTGATTCGACCAGTAAACCGGTTCCCGGTTCGACCGTTGAACCGGCTCAACCGGCTGGTTTGTTTGAAGCCGGTTCGTATGCTTATTTTGGGCCGGCCGACCCTCCTATTCCCGGTCATGGCGGCCTGGTCTGGTTTCGTAAACCATGATAAAAATACAAACATAAATAAAAGATAAAAATAGTAACATATATATATATATATGTATGTATATGTGTGTGCGCGCGTGCATATATGTGGAATTAATAAATAGAAAACTCTCTTTTGTTGTGAAGACTATGAAAATCATGATAAAAACCATGTAAATATTTTTTTTTCAAATGTGTTTACAAGCATGTAACATTCTTTGCCTCATTTTTATAAATTATTTTTTAAAAACATTAAGAGTCTTGTATTAAATTTTTTTTTGTAAAACATATGGTACGATGCACCCAAATGTTACTAAATATTTTTATATGGCGTTGCATATGTTTTGCATGATTTTACAAAATACTTAAAAAAAACACTCTGTGTTTTTTAAAATTTATTTTCATAAAAATGAGCTAAATAATGTTACAAACTTTTAAAAAAATTCAATAAAACTTTTTTACATGGTTTTTACTATGGTTTTCACAACAAAAGGTTTCAAATTATTCTTTTCATATATACATAGGATTAGGTTTTAATAAAAATATTAGATTGAGAAGTATGAGAAAGATTGTAGGATTGACGTGTGTTATTTTTTTAATTTTTTAATAAGGATATTTTGGTTATTATTTAATATGCTTCAGATCCTTGTGTAATATACTTCATATCATTGTGTAATATACGTTCGTCACTGTGTTTTTTGCTTTAACTCATTTTGTGTTTTTTTCATTGTTTTTTATGTATTAAAAAAAGTGTTGTTATTTAATTTTTATGTATTACATATTAAAAGTATACAATTATGTTATTTTATTATAATGTTTTCATAACTTATAATTTTGGAAAACTCATATTATCTTAATTTTTTACAGATTACATTTTTTTTCATTGTGTTATATATATATATATATATATATATATAATATTGTGTTTTATATTCAGGTTATTGTGTAATATGCATTTATTGTCTTTATATTTTAGTTTATTTCGTGTGTTTTTTTTTGTTTATTGTTTTTTGTATATTAAAAAATTTGTTGATATTAATTATTATGTTTTCGTATTAAAAATATACAATTGTATTATTTCATCATTTTGTTTTTCAAAACAAATTATTATAGAAAACACATATATTAAGTTTGTGTTACATGTATTTATCATTATGTTTTGTGTTTTTAGTCATTTGAAATTGTTTTTTGTGTATTTGATAAATTTGTTGTTATTTTATCATTATTATTTACATATAAAAAGTACATAATTATGTTTTTTCACTGTTATATTTTTAAAAACCCATTATTTTAGAAAAACAGTAAGACACTATTACAAGTTGAAAGACAAATGACGAACAAAAATATAAATGAAAACATAAACTTTTTATATGATAATAGTATACTCGTTTTTAAGATAAAAAATGCTCTTTTTTGTGTATTTTTTTAAAAAATAATATTATATATAAAAGTTATGATCTTTTTTTTTAAAAAAAATATTATATATAAAAGTTACGATCGTTTAAAAAAGTGCGAAAATGATAAAAAGTCAATAAAAGTTACTAAAATAACATTTCACTAACTTTTTCCCTACAACTTTGATCTCAACAATTAAAACCATGTTTTGAAAACCGGACCGGAACGACCAGTTGAACTGTGAACCGGTGGTTGAACCGTCCGATAAGGGTATTGGGCCGTTTCTGGGTGAACCGGCCGGTCGAACCCCACAATCATTCTAAGATTTCTAACAAATCTAATCATTTTTATCCAAACCTAAACCTATATTGTGTGGGTGGGTGGTTGGTGGGTGTGGGTGGGGGGGGGGGGGGGGGGGGGGGGAGGGGGTTAGATTGAAAAGCGACATGAATGAGTTGGAAAGTAATGTAATTATGTGTGTGTGTGTAGAGAGTGAGAGATTAACATAACTCCATACGTAAGTCTATCCATTAATTACTATGGTAATATAGTTAAAGGATAATATATTTTGATTTAAAATCATATGTAAAATGAAACAAAAGTGACATACCAATTGTACTATCCATATATAAAAATTCCTTCAATTCTCTTATCGATCCACAATTAACTTGAATACCATGCAAATTACAAAACATACGGAACTTGATGCGTTTTTAAAAGGAACAAGAAGAAGAATAAGTTTGGTTACACTCCACGAAAGGAATTAACCATTCAACAAGTTAATTGAGGATTCATTTAGTCGGAAGTTTTATGATGCTGAACGGGTTAGAATAGATCCATGTCAGGATGAGTGCGAATTTGGAAAAAGGAACAAGAAGAAGAATAACTTTGGTTACACTCCACGAAAGGAATTAACCATTCAACAAGTTAATTGAGGATTCGTTTAGTCGGAACTTGATGCTGAACAGGTTAGAATAGATTCATGTCAAGATGAGTGCGAATTTGGACAAGTTTAAGCAAAATCATTTTTAGGACTAAATTAATAAGTCGTTTTAAAAAAACATCAATTTGGTAATCTTAAATTAGATTGTAACTAAACAAATATTTTATTTTAATAATCTTTAATGATTTTATAATCAAATATGTTATTGACTATTTTTACACCTTTTTATTTTTTATATTCATATAGTTTCTAGATTGGGCTTCGTTTTCGACGTGCGCATATAATGTGTATATGTGTCAGCCCTTATGTGACAAAAGTAAAGTTGTGCTAATTTTAACAGTATTTTACTTTATTTTTGTGAAAATAACGTTAAAACCATTGGGTTGGTCGGTTAATCAGATATCATTAGCCGAGGGTATCATTGGAAGTAGCCTGCCTATTCCTACAAGGTGTGATATACTGAGTATGATGATGATGATAATATAGTTTTTAGGTTACAAATATTGTGTTAAGTCTTAAGATGTTACAAATCTCAACTCGTTTTTGTTTTGTTATTACCCATTTCCACTCAATACAATAATTCATGGGCGGCCTGGGGGAGGGGCAAGCCCGACCCCCGTCCCGAGCCCATTTTTTAGGCGTGCACAAAAGTTTTTATATATATGTATATAAATATTCATTCAATGAGACCTAATAAGGTGAAGACAAATAAAAAGATTAATTTATAAACACATTATTTAATAGGTTAAAAAAATATTTTTTTAAAGTATTGGAAGTTACTTTCATGCCCTTTAAACTAAATATGTCAATTGGTTCGGTTAACGGTTTATTTGACATGGTTTAATCGGTTTTCAATTTTTTTCTCTATCAAAAAACCGAACCAAATTCGAGAAGTGGTTCGGTTCTAATTTCGGTTAAAATTGAACAAACAGATTGAAAGCCAAATAAACCGCTTAAAAGCCGAATGAATCAATCCAAATAAACCGAATTCAATCGAATAAACCGATTAAAAACCGAATAAACCGATCTGAATAACTAAAATCAACCTAGTAAACCGGATTCAATCTTATAGATTATTAATAAGATAACAACTTTAATTTGAATTCGGTTTACTCGGTTAACCTGTGACAGTTGCATACGACAATTACATCATCAATGATGTGAGCACATTTGGTCGTTCTAGAAATCCACGTTGATCTAATGATTTCAATTTTTACAGGTTGATAGTACACGAGAAATGATGAACGTGGACGAAAACCGTGTGCAAAACGGAGTCCTGGATTGCCCGGAATCGAAAAACGAAGAAAAATTTCTAAGTGTTGAACAAATGGGCTCGTCGCGGTACGCGGAGGTGGGCTTGAGAGTCCTCCGCGGTACGCGATGCTTGAAAATATCTTAGATTCCTCCGGAAATCTTCGCGGTACGCGAAGCCTTTTTGGGCACCTCGTAACGGTACGCGACGAGTGTGGCGGTGGAATGATCTGATCTACTTTATCAGATCTTCATGCAGAACTTATTTTGTTTATCCTCTCGAACTCAGACGAACATACAGGCGCAAAACACACACAAACCACCATCAAATCCCCTTTTCAAGCTTTCTGATCGTGTGGATCACACCAGGGATCATCTCTACAAGTTCTGATCGTTGTTTTAACCGCAGATATCCGTCAGATTAGGTAATGATCCGTTTTAACCTTCTAGTTTGATTTTGATTGATTAGATCTTAATTTTGAACGAAATGACATAGTTAGGATTGTTGATTATTGCCTAGATGATGGCTAGGATTGATTATAAACAAAGAACACGATGTTTTAACGGATAAATCCTTGTTTTGATCCGTTGTAATGCCCGGTTTGCATGAAATCATACCTATAGTTATAATGGCTTAATCCATTTGATTATAACAATGTAGGTGATTAGTTGGATTAATCCTTGAAATGCAAGGTTAAATCCAAGTATTTCAAACTAATCACAATCATTAACATACTCAATGGAATGATTATCTGATATTTATAATAACAGCCAGATTAGTATGTTAAACATGGTTATTACACCTATTTTGATGCTACACTGTGATATTTCATGATATTTGGGTAATCAATAACAAGGATTGATCATTCCTAAGCCATTAAATTATCTAGAAACTGTTACAGTATCATAATCAACAACATTAACTATCTGGTTAATCCGAGATTATTCTGATTAATCAAAAGTGTCATCAACCTTGTATTAGGAATCTAATGCAATGTAGGTTCCTACATTATCATACATTGTATGATATAACATTAAATTAACTAATTACATAACTAATATCAGTTTGATGACTTTTAAAGCAATGTCTTTGACATTGAACGTTCAGAAAGATCTAATCAGTAAACTAGAACATAAACAACTCATTAAATATAAATAAATGCAGAATCACTTCTCTATTATCAGTTTTGAGATATTCTGCTACATCTATATCATCAGGTGAGTTTCGTACAACCCCTTTTATTTTTAATCTTTATAAACATCAGGGAACACTGCTGTGAAACTTTTCTGAACATATGATATGCATCACTGTTATCTGTGTGATTTCATGTGACTTTTGTGTGATTTCATGGGATTTTGCCGTTAGTATCTCTATCACAGTATCAAAAAGTCCTCATCTCTTGAACTGTATCTAGTGAACCCCTGTGGGGCCGAACAGGAATCATTGATAGTACTATTGGCTGACAACCCATTTGCTGGGAGGATTGCATCTCCCCTTGTGTGAATGTTTGGTACCTGTTTCCATAACAACTTCTTAATGTTAGTGATAGAAATTAAGATAATGAGGCATTAAGATATTTACCGACGGGTAGTATCTTCGTGAACGAACAACTGTCCGAAAGGAACTAGATACGGGTCCCATGGTTATCCGGAACTGAACTTTTGAGAACATACTTATCATATCATATTGTTTTAAATTGAACTGTCGAACTCACCAGCTTTGTGCTGACGTTTTCAAATCAAACATTTTTGCAGGTAAACCGTGACTCCTGGGGAGAATGCACTTCACAAACTTGTAGTTAAATAAGTTAACATTGTAATATAAATTGTAATAACGAACCTTGTAATGTATTTATTTTAAGTGAATCTGTGTGCTTGTGATATCGGATCAAGTAAGTCACACCTCACCTCAGAGACATCACCACTATGCTTCCGCGACCATTTTAGTGACATCATCAACAGGTGACTAGAGGTGGGGGTGTGACAGGGTGGTATCAGAGCCACAAGTTATAGAGAATTAGGTTGACTTAGAGACCTAGACTTTGACCATAGGCTCGAATAGTAACACAGAGAGCACCGAACATAACAATTGAACAAAACTTGTTTTGAATAAAGCCAGAATAATCAGGTGGTACGAATTCCGGTTATGAGTGGCCAGCATAACTGAAATTTGCAACACGTGTGCGTTCTAGTTTAATTTAATTCAAGCGGAACATTAATAATTATAAAGACGAATAGTTGTTTGGAGACAGGAAGAAGCATCATATCATGTTCATATTAAATATTGTTATTTAATATTTACTTCATGATACTGATTAGAAATTTTTATTGTACAGCGATGGCCGATCAAGTCGAACAGTACATTTACCAGAGATTTCCCTATCTGAGGTTGGACGACACCCCGAGTTCTAGTACAGGATCGGAACCGGATCCTTCGGAGGAGTCGACTGCAGCATCACGGGCGTCATCTGGAGTGCCATAGGCACCACTAGCATCACCACACCCACCGTCAGACCCTAGACCAGTTACACCACCACCAGCAGCACAGGTAGCATCGCACGGTCACTCTCAGCCTCGAGCTGAGAATGTAGCAGCAGAGGGACAGCACAGTCCTTCACCACAGAGAGTCCCAACATGGGATGGACTTAGGAGAATGCGGGGTCAAGCCCGCAAGACCACGGGATTACCTCCACGGAGGCAGCTGGCTCCCAGGGACGAGCCTCATACTATACACGAGGTGGGAGAATCCTCCCATCAGGCAGAGCTGAGGGCACAGTTGCAGCAAGTTACTCAGAATTTGCAGGGGACACAGCAGAGTTTGCAGCAGTGTCAGGCTGTCATTGAGGATACGCGCACGACCATATTGGAGATCCTCACTTCTCACTTGACCTTGATGGATCAAGTGAAGGCTTTGGACACCGACACTCGAGCGTGGAGAACCGCGATTGATGATAGATTGAGGATGACCTGGGGACAGATTATGCTTGCTGCATTTTGGCGGCAAGTGGCATTGGTGACCGAGAGATGGATGTGGGTGAGAGAGAGTGACAGAGTTCTTAGCATGGTTTGGAGTGGTAAGTACTGAGACCAGGATGATGGTCTTGGCAGTGGTCATGGCAGTTGTGGCCATGATATTTTCTTTCTTATCATACTTTATGCGATGAGTATGTACAGAAGATCATTCTGGGATCTTCAGATCATCAGTGTGTAGATGGGGGAGTTCTCTTTTCTGTCCTTTGCTTTCTTTGGTTGTAATGTCTTGTGTTGTTTCGGTAGTCTGTATAAAACAATAGTAATGTAATAAAATGGGTGTTTTATGTATCGATCTGTGTAATGTACTATTTGGGGTGTTGTGTGAACTATGTTTTTCTAATAAACCTGTGTGAGAACATAACATATCTATTGCCTGAGTGGCAACGTATCATATTAGTATAAGAACAATTCTGTGTGAGAACAATACTGTATGCGAATATATCAAACTAAAAAATATATCTTTCGCTGAAATACAGTACGGGAGCAATACTGTATGCGAATATATCTATAACTAAAGTACAGTACGAGAGCCATACTGTACGAGAACATATCTATTGCCAGTGTGGCGATGTATCATATCATGATCATATCAAAGTCCTGTGTGGCAACATTTCAATTGTCTGTGTGACAACATTTCAAAGTCCTGTGTGGCATCATATCAAAGTCCTGTGTGGCAACATTTCAATTGTCTGTGTGACAACATTTCAAAGTCCTGTATTGCATCATATCAAAGTCCTGTGTGGCAACATTTCAATTGTCTGTATGACAACATTTCAAAGTCCTGTGTAATATTTTAACATATTGTTAAATTATCAGGACTATTATAACTACGAATATCTGTGTGATCTGTGTGTATGGAGAACATGTCTGGACTAAATTCATGTAGTTATACTGTATTCTCTATAATCACATTTCAATATAAATTTTCAGTGTAACTGAATATGATTGAATTTATGTGATAAAAACGGGTTATATCTTTAATGTTTTTAAACTGACCCGAGTTTGTTTGCTTTGAGCAGAATAATGGCTCCTAAAAGAGGTCGACCAACTAAGAGAGCTACTCGGAACATTACAAACCCTGAACCGAATCAAATTCCACCTCTGAATGTTGAATCAAATCAGGATCCGTATGTTAATCCGGAAGCGAACGTGGTTCTACCTGGGAACTTGGAAACAAATACTGCTCCACCAGTGAACCCTGGAGCAGGTACTATTCCACCTGTTGGTACAAGTGGATCTTAAACAAATGTAGCTATGATAGCACGAATTGTGCTTGAACAACTATCTGCTTGTGGTGTGCTGACACAACACCAACCACATATCACCGCAGGTTCTGGTGGAGATCACGATCATGCTGAACATAATGCTACTGGTGGTCACGTTGAAACTCATATCACCACCGGTACAACTACAATTATTCCTGATCCACCTCGACAGGGATGTACTTATAAATATTTTGCTTCCTGTAACCCTCCTACTTTTACTGGCAAGGAAGGAGCGGCTGGTCTTCTAAGGTGGATTGAGGAGATGGAAACCAAACTCAAAATCAGCCAGTGTTTGGAGGAGCATAAGGTGTCTAATGCTTCCTGTTCTCTGAAAGACTCAGCTTTGACCTGGTGGAATACCCAGGCCAAGACTTTGGCTTCAGCCACAGTTGACTCGATGGGCTGGAATGATTTCAAAACTCTGATTAGATCAGAGTACTGCCCAATTACTAAAATTCAAAAACTCCAGGAGGAATTCTGGAATCACTCTATGATCGGTGTTGATTGTTTGGCTTACACCGATCGGTTTCACGAACTTACTTGTTTACTTCCCGATATGTTTCCTACGGAAGCAGCTTTAATCGAGAAGTACATTAAGGGTTTGATTCCCCAGATTCGGGGAATGGTGACTGCTGCTGAACCCACAACCCTGAAACATACAATTCTGTTAACGACTAAGCTTACCAATGAGGCAGTAAGGAGTGGTACTCTGTCTTTGAAACCTCAGACGGCTTACAGCTGTAGTGATGTCGGTACCTATAATGTGTCAAAAGGTACCAAACGAAAGTGGTTTGGCAAAAAACAAGGCGAAAGCTCCGGCTGAGATCACCCAGAGTAAGCCAACTGTGAAAAACTATGGTGCTGCCATTCCTGAGAGGAAAACTTATGCTAGGCAGGCGCCCAAATGCAATAAATGTTCATTTCATCACGCAGGACCGTGTCCTGTTTGTGCCAACTGTCATCGAGTTGGACATTTCACCAAATATTGCAACTTTCCTGCTCAACCACAAAATCAAGCACCACGACAAACCACTCAAACCAACCGGTCATGCTACAAATGTGGAAGCCCAGACTATCTCATACGAAACTGTCCAAACAATAACACCAATCAAGGGAATGAAGCTAGGGGGAGAGCTTTTCAGATTGGTGCGACCGAGGCAAGACATGATGCAAATATTGTCACTGGTACGTTTCTTCTCGATAATCTTTACGCATCAGTTCTGTTTGATACAGGAGCAGATAAGAGTTTTATCTCTCCTGAATTTGCATCATTACTTTCATTGCCTATGGTAGATCTAGAAGCTTCTTATATAATTGAACTTGCTAATGGCAAGTTGATCAAAACTAGCAGTGTTATTCAAGGATGTTCCTTGAATTTGAATGATCATCTTTTTAATATCAATTTACTTCCTATTGAGCTTGGAAGCTTTGATGTCGTTGTTGGCATGGATTGGCTTTCTGATAACCAAGCGGAAGTTGTCTGTCAAAACAAGGTGATCCGTATTCCATTACCTAACGGTAATACACTGGTAGTTCAAGGAGAACGAGCTGGTAGAAAACTTGGTATCATATCTTGTATGCGAGCTCAGAAATTCTTAAGTAAAGGCTGTTATGCTTATGCTTTCCTGGCACATGTGATTGAGCACAATTCTTCAACCAAACAAATCACAGACATTCCAGTAGTCAAGGATTTTCCTGAAGTTTTTCCTGAGGATATATCAGGATTACCCCCAATGAGACAGGTTAAATTTCATATTGACTTGATCCCAGGCGTTGCACCAGTTGCTAAAGCCTCGTATCGACTTGCGCCATCGGAAATGCAAGAACTTTCAAGTCAATTACAGGAACTTTTAGATAAAGGTTTTATCAGACCTAGTTTCTCATCCTGGGGAGCACCTATTCTTTTTGTGAAAAAGAAGGATGGTTCATTCAGGATGTGTATTGACTATAGGGAACTCAATAAACTGACAATCAAGAACCGTTATCCACTACCTCGAATCGATGATCTGTTTGATCAACTACAAGGTGCTACTTATTTTTCAAAAATCGATTTAAGATCGGGATATCATCAGTTGCGTATTCATGATGATGATGTTCCTAAAACTGCTTTTAGAACTCGATACGGACATTACGAATTTCTAGTGATGCCGTTTGGTTTAACCAATGCACCTGCAGTTTTCATGGATCTGATGAATCGAGTATGTAGACCTTATCTGGATAAATTTGTGATTGTGTTTATTGATGATATTCTTATTTATTCTCGCAATCAACAAGAACATGCTCAACACTTGAAACTAATCTTAGAACTTTTAGCACATGAGAAATTATATGCCAAATTTTCCAAGTGAGTTTTGGTTACGAGAAGTTCAATTTCTCGGGCATGTTGTAAACGAGAACGATATTCAAGTGGATCCCAGTAAGATTCAAGCGGTGAAACAATGGGAAACACCACGAACCCCGACTGAAATACGTCAATTCTTGGGGTTGGCAGGTTATTATCGCCGGTTTATCAAGAACTTTGCAAAGATAGCCTTGCCATTAACCACATTGACACAGAAAAATCAACCGTTCATATGGGATTCCCAACAGGAGGAGGCATTCCAACTGTTGAAACACAAACTCTGTAATGCACCTATCTTGGCACTACCGGAAGGTACTGATAACTTCACAGTGTATTGTGATGCTTCTTGTCAAGGTCTTGGGTGTGTTTTAATGCAAAACGACAAGGTAATTGCTTATGCTTCTCGACAACTGAAAGTACATGAGAAGAACTATACCATTCATGATCTAGAACTTGGTGTAGTGGTGTTTGCACTCAAGATTTGGAGACAATATTTGTACGGAACTAAGTGTATTATATACATTGATCATAAAAGTCTCCAGCACATTCTAGATCAGAAAATGTTGAACATGCGACAGAGGCGATGGGTTGAACTCTTAAATGACTACGACTGTGAAATTCGTTATCATCCAGGTAAGGCGAATGTCGTAGCCGATGCTTTAAGTCGCAAGGAACAAGTCAAACCGTTACGTGTAAAAGCGTTAGGTATGACTATTCAAACCGGTCTAATTCCTCAAATTAAAAAGGCTCAGCAACAAGCTTTACAAGCAACTAACTACTCTGCTGAGGGACTGAGGGGATTAGATAAGAAACTCGATACCAAAGATGATGGACTGTTGTATTTCAAAAGCCGAATGTGGATTCCTTTATTCGGTAACACTTGAACAATTATCTTGGATGAGGCGCACAAATCCAGGTATTCTATTCATCCAGGTGCTGATAAAATGTATAAAGATCTTAAAGACTTTTACTGGTGGCCTGGAATGAAGAAACACGTAGCCGAATACGTGGATCGATGTTTAACATGTCTCAAAGTTAAGGCTGAACATCAACGACCTTCTGGGTTATTACAACAACCTGAGATTTCCATGTGGAAATGGGATCAAATCTCTATGGATTTCATTACTAAATTACCCAGAACATCACGTAATCATGACTCTATATGGGTTACCGTTGATCGCCTTACTAAATCTGCGCATTTCTTACCCATCCGAGAGGATTATTCTATGGATCGACTCGCTAAACTCTATGTTAATGAGATTGTATCTCGACATGGAGTACCGATCTCTATCATTTCTGACAGAGATAGTCGATTTATGTCACGATTTTGGCAAACTCTTCAAAAAGCTCTGGGCACGCAAATCAATATGAGCACAGCTTATCATCCACAAACTGACGGGCAGACCGAACGAACGAATCAAACTCTTGAAGACATGCTCAGAAGCTGTGTGATTGATTTTGGAGGTAGCTAGGATATTCATCTTCCACTTGTTGAATTCTCATACAATAACAGCTACCATACCAGTATTCAATGCGCTCCATTCGAAGCACTCTATGGACGCAAGTGTAGATCACCTATCTGTTGGTCAGAGGTAGGTGAGAATCAAATCATAGGCCCAGAATTTATTCAGGAAACAACTGATAAGATCGCACTCATTTAGGAACGAATTAAAGCTGCTCGTGATCGTCAAAAGAGTTATGCTGATAATCGCCGTAGACCACTCGAATTCCAAGTAGGTGATCGGGTAATGTTGAAAGTGTCACCTTGGAAAGACATTTTCAGATTCGGAAAGAGTGGTAAACTTTCACCAAGATTTGTAGGACTATTCAAAATTCTTGAAAGAATTGGACCAGTAGCCTACAGACTTGAATTACCTCTTGAACTCAGTCACATTCACGATGTCTTTCATGTATCTAATCTGAAGAAGTGCTTAACTGATGAATCATTGATCGTACCTCTCGAAGAAATTCATATTGATGAAAAACTTCAATTCAGTGAAGAACCAGTAGAGGTAATGGATCGAGAAACAAAAGCGTTAAAACGTAGTCGCATACCAATCGTTAAAGTGCGTTGGAATTCGCAACGTGGACCCGAATATATTTGGGAACGTGAAGATCAAATGAAATCAAAGTATCCACATCTATTCTCATAAACAATTGTCATAATGTAAGTCTTCACTAAATTTCGGGACGAAATTTCTCTAACAGGAGGAGACTGTGACAGTTGCATACGAGAATTACGTCATCAATGATGTGAGCACATTTGGTCGTTCTAGAAATCCACGTTAATCTAATGATTTCAATTGTTGCAGGTTGATAGTACACGAGAAATGATAAACGTGGACGAAAACTGTGTGCAAAACGGAGTCCTGGATTGCCCGGAATCGAAAAACGAAGAAAAATTTCTAAGTGTTGAACAAATGGGCTCGTCGCGGTACGCGGAGGTGGGCTTGATAGTCCTCCGCGGTACGCGATGCTTGAAAATATCTTAGATTCCTCCGGAAATCTTCGCGGTACGCGAAGCCTTTTTGGGCACCTCGTCGCGGTACGCGACGAGTGTGGCGGTGGAATGATCTGATCTACTTTATCAGATCTTCATGCAGAACTTATTTTGTTTATCCTCTCGAACTCAGACGAACATATAGGCGCAAAACACACACAAACCACCATCAATCCCCTTTTCAAGCTTTCTGATCGTGTGGATCACACCAGGGATCATCTCTACAAGTTCTGATCGTTGTTTTAACCGCAGATATCCGTCAGATTAGGTAATGATCCGTTTTAACCTTCTAGTTTGATTTTGATTGATTAGATCTTAATTTTGAACGAAATGACATAGTTAGGATTGTTGATTATTGCCTAGATGATGGCTAGGATTGATTATAAACAAAGAACACGATGTTTTAACGGATAAATCCTTGTTTTGATCCGTTGTAATGCCCGGTTTGCATGAAATCATACCTATAGTTATAATGGTTTAATCCATTTGATTATAACAATGTAGGTGATTAGTTGGATTAATCCTTGAAATGCAAGGTTAAATCCAAGTATTTCAAACTAATCACAATCATTAACATACTCAATGGAATGATTATCTGATATTTATAATAACAGCCAGATTAGTATGTTAAACATGGTTATTACACCTATTTTGATGCTACACTGTGATATTTCATGATATTTGGGTAATCAATAACAAGGATTGATCATTCCTAAGCCATTAAATTATCTAGAAACTGTTACAGTATCATAATCAACAACATTAACTATCTGGTTAATCCGAGATTATTCTGATTAATCAAAAGTGTCATCAACCTTGTATTAGGAATCTAATGCAATGTAGGTTCCTACATTATCATACATTGTATGATATAACATTAAATTAACTAATTACATAACTAATATCAGTTTGATGACTTTTAAAGCAATGTCTTTGACATTGAACGTTCAGAAAGATCTAATCAGTAAACTAGAACATAAACAACTCATTAAATATAAATAAATGCAGAATCACTTCTCTATTATCAGTTTTGAGATATTCTGCTACATCTATATCATCAGGTGAGTTTCGTACAACCCCTTTTATTTTTAATCTTTATAAACATCAGGGAACACTGCTGTGAAACTTTTCTGAACATATGATATGCATCACTGTTATCTGTGTGATTTCATGTGACTTTTGTGTGATTTCATGGGATTTTGCCGTTAGTATCTCTATCATAGTATCAAAAAGTCCTCATCTCTTGAACTGTATCTAGTGAACCCCTGTGGGGCCGAACAGGAATCATTGATAGTACTATTGGCTGACAACCCATTTGCTGGGAGGATTGCATCTCCCCTTGTGTGAATGTTTGGTACCTGTTTCCATAACAACTTCTTAATGTTAGTGATAGACATTAAGATAATGAGGCATTAAGATATTTACCGACGGGTAGTATCTTCGTGAACGAACAACTGTCCGAAAGGAACTAGATACGGGTCCCATGGTTATCCGGAACTGAACTTTTGAGAACATACTTATCATATCATATTGTTTTAAATTGAACTGTCGAACTCACCAGCTTTGTGCTGACGTTTTCAAATCAAACATTTTTGCAGGTAAACCGTGACTCCTGGGGAGAATGCACTTCACAAACTTGTAGTTAAATAAGTTAACATTGTAATATAAATTGTAATAACGAACCTTGTAATGTATTTATTTTAAGTTAATCTGTGTGCTTATGATATCGGATCATGTAAGTCACACCTCACCTCAGAGACATCACCACTATGCTTCCGCGACCATTTTAGGGATATCATCAACAGGTGACCAGAGGTGGGGGTGTGACATAACCAAACAAACCAAATTTATAAAAAAAATTGGAATTAAAAACCGAAATTCGGATATAGTTAGGTGACGAACCAAAAACCGAATTCTGAATTTGGTTATAGCTAGAACCAAAATGAAAACCGAATTCAGAATTTGGTTCGATTTTTTCGGTTACGAATATGTTTCGGTATTAAACGAGTTTTTGGTTTTTTGAACACCTCCACTTTAATATTTAAATTCGCTAGGGGGCCTTTTTTCCCGACTCGTCCTGGGCACGCCAATTCTCAGGGCCGCCCCTGCAATAATTGTTCACCCAAAGCAACTTATTTCTCTTACTTTGGGTCAATATTTTTTAGGTTTGTTCATAGATATTGCAGTACTTTATCAACAAACAGACAAAAGTAAACTTTAAGTTTTTAAAAATAGGGTTATTGGATTTAAATACTCCCAAATTTAACCTGTTGGCCGGCAATACTCCCAATGAGGAAATGTTTAGTGTCACCCCCAACTTTCAACATATTTTCCCATGGCACTCGCCGGTTAACAAAATTCTAACAGTGTTAATTTTTTGACAACGGGGCACTGATTTTTCCACCTCAACTGCTGATTTGTTTTTTTTCCCTCTTTGTTTGTTCTTTCTTTTCCACATCACCCGTTTAAACATTGCTATTTATTAATGTCATCCCCTTCACCACCCACACTTCTAAAACACATTCCACGACAGCACCACCACCACCTCCAAAACTCTAAAAACCAAAAATCAACAAACACGCAATTAGAACAACAAAAAACCCCCAAAAAGATCCATCAAACAAAAAATCCCAAATCAATTTTCCCTTAAAATCTGATTTACCCTTTGGTTTTAGATACTCTTACCATGAAATTAACCCCTCCGTTGAACCAACTGGATAGCAGGAAACACCCAAGTTCTCTCCTTTTGGGCCGGTTCGACTTGATCGGGAATGGACCGGCACGGCGACTCCGTTGCAGAAGGCGGTGGATATGTCTGGCGTTGAAGAACAGAGGAATGCGATTCTTGGGGAACCGTTATCGGAGGAGGAAGTATCAGAGCTTGTTGAACAGTATCGGCATAGTGATTGCTCTCACTAGAAACTAACCTGTTGTGACACCTCGCAAATTCCAGGTCAGCACTTATATTACTTTGCTAATAATGTGTATTAATATTTCATACGTGGCACTAGAATAATTGTATTTAGTGTGACACGTGGCATAACAGTTTGAACACACCGATAATTTGAGGAATTATCGCACAACAATCGCACGTGTCTTGAATGACGAACGTTGGTGAACGGATCAAACCACAGCACAATAACACTGCACTTAGGTTCGGGTGAACCTGATTTAGTTAGAACAACGCTTACATGTCAAGAAACGATGATCGTATTCGAGAAATACGAGAAATTCGCTTCAAAACAATGAAATTGGGCCTATTGGGCTCAGCCGAAACCCATCGCGGTACGCGATGGGCATCCAATTGGTCCTTCGCGGTACGCGAAGCCTGGGCGGGAGGATTTGAATTCTCCGAAAAGCGTCGCAGTACGCGACGACCGATCATCTTCCACCTCCGCGATACGCGACGTATTTCGGGAACAAAACGATTATTTTAATCACCGCGGTACGCGGAGAAGCTTTTTGGGCGGTGCCGCGGTACGCGACAGGCCTAATTTCGCAGAAATCTTTATAAAACCAATGTTAATCATTCTGTCGCCCTACTCCGATTTCTCTCGACTGAAAACTCCCACTCCGACCATTTTCACTCTGTTACACCATCATAGTACCTCTGGAAGCAATTGATAAGGTCTTAGAAGCTCGAAATCAAAGATTGGAAGCTTGGGGGAGGAGCTTGGAGCTAGTCATCGACACCACCAACACTTGTGACGACCCAGGAGCTGTTCTCAGAGGATTTCAAGCTGCTACACACCTGTTCCAGTCCCATCTCGACCCTCTTGAGCTCTCCTAAGGTAGTCCTGGCTCTATTTCGGATTTTTAGCACACCTACACACACATGCAAGCCATAATGGCCACATGCATCACCACCACACACTTTGACCACGAAATTTTGATGGTTTAGACCTGTTATTGAGTATGTTTGCTACTGATTTGATAGTTTCACAACGATCTATGATGATGTTGATATGACTAGATGATTATTTGTCGATTTTGCTATGAAATGGGTACTTTAGACCACATGCATGCACGATCCATGATGTTTCACATGATTCTTGATATTGAAATGTGATTATTAGTGATATTGAATAGGATTTAAGAGATTGGAAGTGTTGATTATGGTCAAAAGTGTTGATTTGGGGCTTATTACTAAATTTGGAAACTTTATTCTTACAAGTATGTGAATAATGGTGTTAATGGTCACATACATGTGTTTAAATCCATGATTTATGCTTAGAAGGAAGTTTAGGAAGTTAACATGATGATTCTTAGAACATTTGGATGATTAGAATTGTTAAAAGCATGATTATTAGGAATGTTACTATAAATGGAAACTTTTTATCATAAGATTTCAAATGAGCGATATGTATGATAATGTCTCGAGTCTAAGATGATTATTTAGTGATTTCATGATGACATTGAAAGGATTATGTTGTTGGAAGACTTGAATTCGGTTATTTCTATAAGTTACTAAACATAGTAACTTTATTTTGCTAAGTCCATGATTTGTCGCATGTTAATCGTATCGATCATGATTAAAAGGCTATTTAGGACTAAAATAATGATGTTAGATGATGTTGGTTGTTAAATTTGGTGAAATATGCTTGTTTGTGCACACTTTCTAAATATAGAAACTTTTACGTGCAAACTATGTTAAACCGGCTATGTGTAACGATGTGCTATTTGATAACATGATCATTTAGGATAAATATGCGTGCTAGAGTAATCGGAATGTGATTTAATGCATGACTTGCCAAATATGGAAACTTTCCTAAAATAGAAACTTACCATAAATGGTAAGTTTCCTCATAGGAATGATTTTGGTATCCGTACACCTCACACGACACTAAACCGCACGTTACACGATCACCTGATCCAAACCGTCACCAACGGGTCGTTAGGTCAAACACGATCGACACGATCAAACACGGTCAACTCGACCCACATAACCACTTAGTGTTGTAGAACACTAACACGGTCCGGTGAGACCCGCATATGTGAACACGAACTCATAGTACCTATGTGATATAGGTGACTACTAGCCGGCGAGCTACACTATTCTTTTGAGCAAACGCATTATTTAACTCAGGTGAGTTTACGGCCCCACTTTTACATATAACTGTTTTACTTAACCTTGGGGTGAGAATACTATGCAACTGTTTTAGATATATGACTGGTATGTTGTGAAAACCATTTTCGAGTGTAACTTTATCGCTTAAAGTCCTCACTTATCCTTACCGTTAGTTGTGTATCAAACGAGTCGTAATTACGTAGTACTACTGGGTTTGACTAACCCCACTCGGCACCAATGTTGACTGGAGGTCATAACGAGTGTAATTTCGATGGGAATGCGGGTTCAGCGATGACCTGCGGAGGCAACGGGAACAGTCTAGTTTCGGTAAGATGACATGACACACTCCACGGATCGTAGATCCAACAACTAAACTTAACATGCCCAGTATATATCTGTTTACTATTTATGTCTGTCTAAACCTGTGAACTCACCAACTTTTTAGTTGACACTTTTTCGCATGTATTCTCAGGTAACTAGTGGACTGCACGCTAGGATGCGCACAAGGATGCACTAAGGAGTCTGACGCGCATATAGACTCTTGTCCTAGGCTTTTGTTTGCATTGATTGATTTTGAAACAATTTAAACTTTGTAGTGTCTGTTAAACAGTTTACGTTCCGCTGCAACTTATTTACTTTTGATGTTAAACATTTTTCCGCTGCGTATTATTGAAACTCGCATTATTTTACAAATATGTGTGATTGTGCAACTCATATAGAGTCGTTCTATATGACCATGAGCTGTGATCCTGGCCACGTCACATCCACGTGGACTGGCTCCACGAGTGGGAATTTGGGGGTGTGACAGACTGGTGGAGCCAAATAGTCTAGTTTTCTATTGTATTAGTATTGTTAGAACCTATCGGAGCAAGATATGCTCATACAAATCAACTGGTAGCAGTAACTTCATAAAACTTATGATAGTGATTTTGAAGGAAATTACTAGTGAAATGATACCTTAAACTCATTCTTTCTATATATGCTAACACGCAGCAAGCTCTAACAGTAAGTGATGCAATATCTATTGTATATAGATACTAGCAAATGACTGGGCAAGGAACGGAGGTACGTACAAACAATCAATCAGTCAATTATGCAGCTATCGAGGTCATGGTAGAACAACTTGTTAACAAAGCCATTGCGGATTACGAGGCTGCACGCCTAAACAGTGAAACAAGCAATGGGACTTACAACAACAACTCAAAAGGATGCTCATTCGAAACTTTCCTTAGTTGCCATCCTCAAACATTCAAGGGATCAGAAGGAGCAGAGGGGCTGTTCCGATGGATTAAGAGGGCCGAGTCGGTCTTCTGCATGTGCGAGTGTTCTGAGGAGGACAAAGTGAAATTCGCTACCGGGACTCTGGAGGGACAAGCCCTCACTTGGTGGAATTCATATATCCAGAAATTGAGCCTGGAAACTGCTAACTCAATTCCCTGGGAAAATTTCGTCAATATGTTGGAAGAAGAATACTGTCCACAGAACAAAATCAAGAAACTGGAGGGATTCTGGAATCACAAAATGGAAGGATCTGAAATCGAACAGTACACCACTCGATTTCACGAACGGTGTAAACAATGCCCAGAAATGATGACCCCAGAATACAAAAAGATCGAGTCGTACGTCAGTGGATTACCAGAACAGATTCAAAGCCTAGTTATCACCGCAGACCACACTCTCAATCAACCCACTATTTGCTTGGCTCATCGCCTGATCGACCAAGCAGTAGCACAGGGTAAGCTACCCAAGGGGGATGAACAACTGAAGCCCCAAGATCGCAAGCGCAAGTGGAAGTCTAGTCACAACCAAACTCACTCTTCACAACAATTGCAACCCCATAACCGATCAGCACCGACTAGCGAAACAACTGCTACACAATCCAGCACCAAGGGCAAGAATGTCTACAAGGGGAAATACCCTAAGTGTAACAAGTGCCCATATCATCACTACGGTCAGTGTGAACGCTACCGATGTCGGAGATGCGGAAGACACGGTCACATGGCCAAGGAGTGTAGAAACAAACTAATTAGCAACAATGACAACCGAAACACCACAAAAGGGTTATGAGTGTGGAAAGCCTGGACACATGCCTAGGAACTGTCCACAGCTGAAGAAAACAAAAAGAAGCACGACAAAGAGCCATGCATTTGCGATTGACTCCGAAGAAACTATTAGTGACCCGAATATTGTACCCGGTACGTTCCTTTTAAATAATGCCCATGTTAGTATGTAATGTGATATCAGTGCTAATAAGAGCTTGATACTTAGAGAATCTAGTAAGATGCTTTGCATTACCCCGACACCACTAGACTATTAATACACCGTAGAGTTAGCGGACGGCAAGCTGATCGAAACACAATATATCATCAAGGGATGCGTTCTAACAGTATCAGACCACCAACGGGTGACTGACCTGATGCCGGTAACTCTCGGGAGCTTCGACGTGGTGATAGGAATGGATTGGCTATCTGCAAATCACGCTGAGATCGTGTGCAACGAGAAGATTGTGCAAATTACGTTGTCAAGTGGAGAGCAGATCTCAATCCAAGGAGAACGGCGCGGGATACCGTTAAACATCATGACTTGCATGAAGGCTAACAAGTATCTGAAGAAGGGATACACAGCTATCTTGGCACTTATCACCGAACAACCAAAGAAGGGACGGAAGACCGAGGACACCGCTGTTGTTCGCGATTATCCGGAAGTTTTTTCTTCCTGACGATCTACCGGGACTACCACCAGCACGACAAGTGGAGTTTCAGATAGATCTGACACCAGGAGCAGCACCGATAGCCAAAGCACCGTATTGATTGGCTCCGACTGAAATGCAGGAGCTGTCTAATCAACTGCAAGAGTTGTTAAGATAAAGGATTTATCCGACCAAGCTTCTCACCTTGGGGAGCACCGGTCCTGTTCGTAAAGAAGAAAGACGGTTCATTCCGTATGTGTATAGACTACCGAGAACTGAACAAGGTAACTATCAAGAATCGATACCCTCTACCTCGAATAGACGACCTGTTTGACCAATTGCAAGGGCCAGGCTACTATTCGAAGATCGATTTGAGATCCGGTTACCATCAACCTAGAATACAGGAGAGAGACATACCGAAGACAGTTTTCAGGACATGGTACGGACACTACGAATTTCTGGTCATGCCTTTCAGACTGACCAACGCACCAGCAGTATTCATGGATCTCATGAATCGGGTGTGTAAGCCGGATCTGGACAAATTCGTGATCGTGTTCATAAACGGTACCCTGATATACACCAAGACGCAAGAAGAACACGCCGATCACTTAAAACGTGTCTTAAAACTACTGAAGAAGGAACAACTCTACGCGAAATTTTCCAAATGTGATGTTTGGATTCGCGAAGTTCAGTTCTTTGGACACGTTGTGAACACGAAAGGGATACACGTAGACCCAGCCAAGGTTGAGGCAATCAAGAACTGGACAGCACCTAAGACTCCGACCGAGGTGCGATAGTTTCTAAGGTTGGCCGGGTACTACAGACGATTTATCGACGGATTCTTGAAAATCGCACAATCATTAACGTCCCTTACGCATAAAGACAAGAAGTTGAATGAGGAGAAAAACAAGAAACTGCGTTAGAATTGTTGAAACAGAAACAGTGCAGCACACCGATCCTATCATTACCAGACAGGTGCGAAGACTTTGTAGTCTACTGCGACGCATTGAAGCAAGGACTCGATGGTGTGCTGATGCAACACGAGAAAGTCATAGCTTATGCGTCACGACAATTGAAAGTGTACAAAAAGGAATTACACGACTCATGGCTTGGAGTTAGGAGCCGTAGTGGTTACCTTGAAGAACTGGCAACACTATTTGTATGGCACCAAGTGCACTATATTCACTGATCATAAGAGCCTGCAGCACATTTTCGACCAGAAGGAGCAAAACATGAGACAACACAGATGGGTCGAGCTGATAGGAGATTATGATTGTGCAATCAAGTATCACCCTGGGAAAGCTAACGTAGTAGCCAACGCACTGAGCCGGAAGGAAACAACTAAACGCGTACGTGCACTACAGCTTACCATTCACTCTGAATTACCCCAATCAAATCCGTATTGCACAGCAGGAAGCTCTGAAAAAGGAAAACCTTACCCTCGAAGCTATGCGGGGTATGGACAAACAGATAAAACGGAAGAATGACGGAGCTTACCATCTGATGGATCGAATTTGGATTCCACGCTACGGAGGATTTAGAAAAGTAGTGATGGATGAGGCTCACAAGAGTAGATACTCAGTACATCCAGGTTCCGACAAGATGTACCACGATCTAAAGGCAACTCACTGGTGGCCTAATATGAAGTCAGAGATAGCAACCTATGTGAGTAAGCGCCTGACTTGCTCCAAGGTTAAGGTCGAATATCAGAAACCATCAGGGTTACTCCAACAACCAGAAATTCCAGTATAGAAATGGGAGCAGATTTCCATGGATTTTATCACCAAGCTGCCGAGGACAGCAAGTGGTTGCGATACCATCTGGGTTATCGTAGACCGACTCACGAAATCGGCACACTTTCTACCAATTAAGGAGACTGACAGACTGGAGAAGTTAACTCGAGTCTACTTGAAGGAAATCGTGTCCAGACACGGAGTCCCAATCTCCATTATATCTGACCAAGACAGCCGTTTCACGACACATTTTTAGAAGTTCTTACACAAGACACTCGGGACAAGATTGGATGTGAGTACTGCTTATCACCCACAAACGGATGGTCAGAGTGAACGAACCATCCAGACTTTAGAGGACATGCTTCGGGCATGCGTGATCGACTTTGGGAAGAGCTGGGAGACTCACCTACCTTTGGTAGGATTCTCATATAATAACAGCTATCCCACCAACATTGGAGCTGCATCGTTTGAGGCACCATACGGACGTAAGTGCAGATCACCACTTTGCTGGGCGGAAGTTGGTGAAAGCCAAATTACCGGACCCGAACTCGTGCACGAAACGACCGAAAAGATCGTGCAAATACGAAACAGGATGGCAGCAGCTCGGGATCGACAAAAGAGCTACGCCGACAAGAGACGCAAACCTTTAGAATTCCAAGTGGGAGACCGAGTACTACTTAAAGTCTCGCCTTGGAAGGGAGTGATTCGATTCGGAAAGCGGGGAAAGCTAAACCCTCGTTATATCGAACCCTTTGAAATCACTAAACGGATAGGCCCAGTGGCCTACGAACTACAGCTACCGCAGGAATTGAGTAGCGTGCACAATGTATTCCACGTTTCAAACCTCAAGAAATGTCTATCAGACGAAACGCTCGCAATTCCATTGGAGGAAATCCAGATTGACGAACAGCTGCACTTCGTTGAGGAACCTATAGAAATCATGGACCGAGAAATCAAGAAGTTGAAACTTAGTAAGATACCCATTGTGAAAGTCCGATGGAACTCACGGCGAGGACCTGAATACACCTGGGAACGAGAGGATCAGATGAGAAAGAAATACCCTCACTTATTCTCCGACCAAACTAACACCGACAACACAAACTGAATTTCGGGACGAAATTCCTATTAACTGGGGGATGATGTGACACCTCGCAAATTCCAGGTCAGCACTTATATTACTTTGCTAATAATGTGTATTAATATTTCATACGTGGCACTAGAATAATTGTATTTAGTGTGACACGTGGCATAACAGTTTGAACACACCGATAATTTGAGGAATTATCGCACAACAATCGCACGTGTCTTGAATGACGAACGTTGGTGAACGGATCAAACCACAGCACAATAACACTGCACTTAGGTTCGGGTGAACCTGATTTAGTTAGAACAACGCTTACATGTCAAGAAACGATGATCGTATTCGAGAAATACGAGAAATTCGCTTCAAAACAATGAAATTGGGCCTATTGGGCTCAGCCGAAACCCATCGCGGTACGCGATGGGCATCCAATTGGTCCTTCGCGGTACGCGAAGCCTGGGCGGGAGGATTTGAATTCTCCGAAAAGCGTCGCAGTACGCGACGACCGATCATCTTCCACCTTCGCGATACGCGACGTATTTCGGGAACAAAACGATTATTTTAATCACCGCGGTACGCGGAGAAGCTTTTTGGGCGGTGCCGCGGTACGCGACAGGCCTAATTTCGCAGAAATCTTTATAAAACCAATGTTAATCATTCTGTCGCCCTACTCCGATTTCTCTCGACTGAAAACTCCCACTCCGACCATTTTCACTCTGTTACACCATCATAGTACCTCTGGAAGCAATTGATAAGGTCTTAGAAGCTCGAAATTAAAGATTGGAAGCTTGGGGGAGGAGCTTGGAGCTAGTCATCGACACCACCAACACTTGTGACGACCCAGGAGCTGTTCTCAGAGGATTTCAAGCTGCTACACACCTGTTCCAGTCCCATCTCGACCCTCTTGAGCTCTCCTAAGGTAGTCCTAGCTCTATTTCGGATTTTTAGCACACCTACACACACATGCAAGCCATAATGGCCACATGCATCACCACCACACACTTTGACCACGAAATTTTGATGGTTTAGACCTGTTATTGAGTATGTTTGCTACTGATTTGATAGTTTCACAACGATCTATGATGATGTTGATATGACTAGATGATTATTTGTCGATTTTGCTATGAAATGGGTACTTTAGACCACATGCATGCACGATCCATGATGTTTCACATGATTCTTGATATTGAAATGTGATTATTAGTGATATTGAATAGGATTTAAGAGATTGGAAGTGTTGATTATGGTCAAAAGTGTTGATTTGGGGCTTATTACTAAATTTGGAAACTTTATTCTTACAAGTATGTGAATAATGGTGTTAATGGTCACATACATGTGTTTAAATCCATGATTTATGCTTAGAAGGAAGTTTAGGAAGTTAACATGATGATTCTTAGAACATTTGGATGATTAGAATTGTTAAAAGCATGATTATTAGGAATGTTACTATAAATGGAAACTTTTTATCATAAGATTTCAAATGAGCGATATGTATGATAATGTCTCGAGTCTAAGATGATTATTTAGTGATTTCATGATGACATTGAAAGGATTATGTTGTTGGAAGACTTGAATTCGGTTATTTCTATAAGTTACTAAACATAGTAACTTTATTTTGCTAAGTCCATGATTTGTCGCATGTTAATCGTATCGATCATGATTAAAAGGCTATTTAGGACTAAAATAATGATGTTAGATGATGTTGGTTGTTAAATTTGGTGAAATATGCTTGTTTGTGCACACTTTCTAAATATAGAAACTTTTACGTGCAAACTATGTTAAACCGGCTATGTGTAACGATGTGCTATTTGATAACATGATCATTTAGGATAAATATGCGTGCTAGAGTAATCGGAATGTGATTTAATGCATGACTTGCCAAATATGGAAACTTTCCTAAAATAGAAACTTACCATAAATGGTAAGTTTCCTCATAGGAATGATTTTGGTATCCGTACACCTCACACGACACTAAACCGCACGTTACACGATCACCTGATCCAAACCGTCACCAACGGGTCGTTAGGTCAAACACGATCGACACGATCAAACACGGTCAACTCGACCCACATAACCACTTAGTGTTGTAGAACACTAACACGGTCCGGTGAGACCCGCATATGTGAACACGAACTCATAGTACCTATGTGATATAGGTGACTACTAGCCGGCGAGCTACACTATTCTTTTGAGCAAACGCATTATTTAACTCAGGTGAGTTTACGGCCCCACTTTTACATATAACTGTTTTACTTAACCTTGGGGTGAGAATACTATGCAACTGTTTTAGATATATGACTGGTATGTTGTGAAAACCATTTTCGAGTGTAACTTTATCGCTTAAAGTCCTCACTTATCCTTACCGTTAGTTGTGTATCAAACGAGTCGTAATTACGTAGTACTAATGGGTTTGACTAACCCCACTCGGCACCAATGTTGACTGGAGGTCATAACGAGTGTAATTTCGATGGGAATGCGGGTTCAGCGATGACCTGCGGAGGCAACGGGAACAGTCTAGTTTCGGTAAGATGACATGACACACTCCACGGATCGTAGATCCAACAACTAAACTTAACATGCCCAGTATATATCTGTTTACTATTTATGTCTGTCTAAACCTGTGAACTCACCAACTTTTTAGTTGACACTTTTTCGCATGTATTCTCAGGTAACTAGTGGACTGCACGCTAGGATGCGCACAAGGATGCACTAAGGAGTCTGACGCGCATATAGACTCTTGTCCTAGGCTTTTGTTTGCATTGATTGATTTTGAAACAATTTAAACTTTGTAGTGTCTGTTAAACAGTTTACGTTCCGCTGCAACTTATTTACTTTTGATGTTAAACATTTTTCCGCTGCGTATTATTGAAACTCGCATTATTTTACAAATATGTGTGATTGTGCAACTCATATAGAGTCGTTCTATATGACCATGAGCTGTGATCCTGGCCACGTCACATCCACGTGGACTGGCTCCACGAGTGGGAATTTTGGGGTGTGACACCTGTGTACTAACCCTTTTCTAAAAATGCCGCCGACAGAGCATCTTCTCATCGTCACCATCGTAAGCGCGAGTGAGTTCAGAAAACTGTTCACACTCCTTGATGCTTCCATCTGAGACATGAAATGGTTGCTGAATGTTTTCGAAACCGGTGTTGATTCTAGGATGAGGTTGCTGAAGTGGTTGTTGAATGTTCATCGGAAGCCCAAATTGGGAATTAGGGCATGGATACGTTCTTTTGTGGAGAATGAGGGAACTGACGTATTTTTTAAAAGAAAGATGAAAAAAATACGAATCAGCTGCTAACGTGGATAAACAGATGCCACATCATCAAAAAAGTTAACGTCGTTTGTATTCCGTTAAACGGGGAGTGCCACCAGATACTATGTTGAAAGTTGGGAGTGACACTAAATATTTCCTCAGTTGGGAGTATTACCGGCCAACAGGTTAAAGTTAGGAGTATTAAAATCCAATAACCCTTAAAAATAGTTGGCACTTAAGGATGAACAATTGCACAATTGATATTTGATTTTGGTTAATATGCCTTTTGGAGCATTGGCCTAGCTAGCTAGTAATAAATTTAGTTTATAAAGCTATATGAGAGTTAGAAGTTGTACTCTTCAATGGGTAAATGAGATTTAAAGTTAGTATGGGGTGGTTTAAAATATTGGATAACAGGTAAATTAGTAGCAAGTTTAATAATTAATTTTTTATATTTTTCTTGACTTGAGTGTGATTAATATTGTGTTTATTAATTTTATCAAGAACAAATTATTCAAAAAATCAAATTAAATTGATTTTTTTTTGTCGAGGTTTCTAACTGGTTTAGGATTTCATAGGGGTGAATTAAATATGTTGATTTCTGGGCATCATATAAAAAACAAGACATAAAATTAATATGAAATTCATAGGTTTGGGTTTAGTATAAGTTGTTTAGGTTAGCTTGGTCTAAACCTGAAAACACTAGCTTCGTATCAACCTCTGTATTTTTGTGGATTGACCATTTCAACTCTTTTATATTTATTTAAGAATAAATTACATTAAAGATCCCTTAAATATTTTTTAACTTTTAGATTTATCCTAAAACTTTAATAATTATAACAAATATCTTTTATTTTCATGTTTTATAATAATAATTAGGTTTTTCTTAGTTAACCAAAGTTAACTTATTTGTTACTTTTTTTTAACATTATTATATTTTACCCATACTATTAACAGATGAAATTTATAACTATATATTAAGTTAAAAACGTTTTTTTTTTGTGATATACATTTGTTTTTAAATTCGTGTTATTTTAAATTTTCCTTGCACTTTTTTTTTATTTTACTCGTATTCCTTTCAATATTTTATTTTATAAATTCTTAAAATTAGTAAATGGTTAATTATTTTACTTGTATTCTTTTTAATGTTTTTATTTTATGAATTTTTAAAATTTTATAAACTTCGTAACTATGATTTATTAATTATAAGTGATAAAAAAACATAAAATTAATCGATATCTTTTCAAGTTATCAATCAGTTTCACTAAAGATATTGTTATAAATAGTTTAAATTTAAATTTTAATTTGCAGTTGTATTTTATAATTAAAAAATTCAATTATTTTACCTAAATTATAAACCGATTATAAAAGCAGTTCATGCAAATAGTGTTAAATGTGTTGTGTAAATTGAATTTTGTTACTAGTTAAAAATTGTTAAAAAATACTATTTTGTTAAATTATGCATTTAACTTTATATTTACGCAGGATTATTATAACCAAGATTAAAAATGTTTATTTACATATTTTTAAAATTTTAAATAATATGATCATTCACGTTCTTTAACAAGTATATATAATCTCTTAATAAACAAGCACAATTTTTTCGTTTGATTAGTGTTTGTAAATCATTTGTAAACAAGTTAAACTATTAAACAAATATACACGACATTTTTATTTACGTTCATTTCATTTATAGTAGAGCTGGGCAAAAAACTTGGTTCCTAAATCATAACTACATGAACTAGAACCGGTCTAAACCAAACCAACAAGTGCAAACAATCAATAACCAAAACAGAAACCAGTTCCACCTTTAACCGCCAAAACCAAAGCAAGACAAAAACTGATCAAACCCAAACCTAATCGGAACCAGTTTTTGACATTGTTGACCAAAACTAAAACAGGTTCACACTCTGAAAAACATTTTAGGCACCTCTATTTGAAATCCCTGATAGTAAGAGGAAGAAAATGCCGTTAACAAAAAAGATGTACGAAAAACACAAAGGAAATAAGTCAATATTACAAATTACACAAAAATTCAAGAATAAAATCAAAACATATGCAAAGTTGAAATTAATCATATACCAACAATCGAAATTCGAAAGTCTTACCAAGATTTGTCATAAACAAAAATTCAAAAGAATAAAATTTGTTACCAAAAATCAAATAACAAGGACGATAACAACCATACCTAGATAAAATCTTACTATGAGTTAGATCTCAGGGAGAGATAAAGACACACCTTACACTACCTAGAAAAGATAGAAATGATGCTTTGTAAGAGTCTCCGGCTCAAAGTTCCGGCAAATCACAATGACAAAAAGTATAATAAACTAACTCAAGCAGCATAAGCTAAGTTGAAAATAACCACATTAACCTGTATTCATGACAATGAAACCAACAAAAATGCCAGTGAGCATACATTTCCCCTTTTAGAACCGAAACTACATTTTACCTTAGATTATTCCAATCTTGTTTGCAACATCCAAAGCATCATAGTCTGGAGTTAACCTAACGTACGCTTTCTTGGTTCCATCAGGTCTGCAACACAAAAACAATATAGCACAAAAAAAAATGATCAGATATAAGTCATCTGGGTCATCAAGACGGGTGGTTCAAAAATTTTGTCCAAAATGTTGTTTTTGAAGCAAAGAACTTCAAATAGCAGTATATACCTGATCAAAGTATTGACTTTTTTGGTCTGGATATCGTACATCTTTTTCACTGCAGCTTTAATCTTCTTCTTGTCAGCACGAATATCAACAATGAACACCAGAGTGTTGTTATCTTCAATCTTCTTCATTGCAGATTCAGTAGTCAAAGGGTATTTAAGAATCTGATAGTAGTCAAGCTTGTTTCTTGGTGGGGCACTGATGCGAGGGTACTTAGGATTCCTGTCGGTCTTTAAAGTTTTTGGGCGATGAAATGTGACCTTGTTTCGGATCTTCTTAGCCTTCTTTTTGAAGGTTGAACCAGTTTTCACAGCCACTGAGCCTTTGTATAAGCTTTCTTTGTAACATCAGCTGTCACAAGAATCAAAAGCGTGAATAGAAAATGTTGTTAAAACCCTCCCAAAAACACAATTTATGCCAATCATCAATGTTCGATGTGTTTCAATGTTGGTTCAGATGCAATAGCAAAACAACAAATGATTTTTTGTGAATAAAACAAGATCACACCTCTTTCTTATATTGAATAAACTTTGCACACTTAGAACCCATGTACATTAAAACCCTATATAAACTAAAACAAACCATCCCAGGACCCAAACTACTATCTTCTAGGAATTTATACAGCTTAAGAAACATTCAAGTATATTTATTTGACTGCCAACTCTAAACATTCAAAACAAACCATCGAGGCATTGCCTCAATGATATCCCAAGATTCTTCCAAATATGAGGTCTTGGGTTCAAATCCCTCCCGCATCGAATAAGAGATCTGAGGGGGTCAGAGGATTTTCCTAGTGTGGTTTCCTCCCGGGGTGGTTGTGGTGCTCATGTGAGTTCCACGTAACTAGACCTTGGTGACATGGCCTGGAAACAGTGGGTTCACACGATTGAGACCTTCGTCGTTCAAAAAAAAAAAAAACTAAAATACTGACTAATAATAGCCTTAACTTTCAACTTTAGTCCTTCAACTTTCGTTCTTCCATAACCAAGATTAACCATTTATTCATAAAATCCCTAATTCATGTAAAACTACAATAACGTATATAAACGATATATATTAACTCTAAATGTTCACACTAGGTTAGGCTGGTTTCTACAAAAAAATCTAAACAAAACCCACAAATTGAGAATTTTTTAAAAAAATAAGGTTTTTATTTCAAACTGATCAAAAATAGGTCTAGAAAAATGTTTTTTTCACAAGTGGGTATCTCGCCCCTGTGAAGGGCAGCCTTTGACGCGCGTGAGAAATTAATTTGCTTAATTACATTAGATCTCGTCACTACTGCAGGCGACATTTATGTGGCATTCCACATCCCTAATAGTAACTCGCCACTCCCAAAGGCGATCTCTGTGGCTCAAACACAAAAAAAAATAATAATAAAAGCTTTGGCTTTTCTGTGGTTCAAACACAACAAAAAAAATAAATAAAAGCCTGCCATGTGAATAGTACTCGCCAATACCATTGGCGAGGCACTGTTCACCGTCCTTTTTTGCCAGATACCGCCCGTACCAGTGACAATATCTTCTTTTTTATTTTATTTTCTTCGTTTGAATCAATATGTGGTAAATAAGGTGGTGATGTGGATGCCATATAGATGTCGTACGTAGCAGTGACGAGATCTAAGGTAACTACGGAAATTAATTTCTGACGCGCATCAGAGGTCGCCCTTCACAGGGGCGAGATACCCACTTGTGAAAATAAAAAATTTATGGACCCATTTTTGATCAGTTTGAAATAAAAAAACCTTATTTTTTAAAAAAATTCACAAATTGAGGGTTTCAAAACAAAGACCAACCCTACTAAACATACCAACCTGTTTCAGCAAATTAATGACTTGGGTTCGCTAGTTTTGAACATATCGTTTATTTTTGTAGCATAATTTTCCATTCAATTTTGAAAATAAGAAACTCTGATCAAGAGTAGAATATATATATATAGGGGCCGGTTATTGTACAAAGGAAATTAACATGAGAAGCGTAGGAAGCCACCAGAATACGTCACGTGTAATCTGGGTAAAGGGTATAGTGGTCCGTGTAAAATCACGGACCGCGTTACATAAAATCACGGACTATTGTTTAACAGGACCAGCTGAATAATCACGGACTACTAATCACAGACCATATGTAACAAATCACGGACCACGTATAAAAATCAAAATAATTAACGGCAAACTGAATAATCACGGACCAATTATCACGTAACTAATGTAAAAATCACGGACCAACTGATAATCACGGACCAATAATCACGGACCACGTAAAAAAAACGAAAGAAAACCGTAGCAATACTATACTCAAATTAAAGATAATAAAATTCTCTATTTTATGGTGTAATTTTTTTAAAAAAACGATTAACCATTTAAAACTTATTCGATTTATAAAAAAATGGTGGAACTTGATTTACCCACAAAAAAAGTCAACAAATATAGGTTATTACTTTTTTGCCCTTCAAGCTTTAAATCACACAAGTTTTAAATGAAAAGTGGGGACCATTAGATCCTAACCGTTGATTAATTTGATCAAGGGCTTGAAATACTTCTTATCCTTCTCACGTTAAACCTCCTTTGTATTGGATCCATCTCCTATATACACACACACACACAGAGGGAAGTGTTCAAATGATAACACATGAATAAAACAATAATCCATTAACTTAAATATAATGGCTAATCTAAAAATTCTACCCGCGATATTTCAGGATCGGGGATATTTAGGGTTATATAACTGACTAACTATTATCTTTTTTTATTCCTAATCTGGTTTGCGAGATTTCAGGACATTACATGTTGTTATACAGCTCAGCAAAAATCACGGAAAGGGACTCCAACTGGTTTATCTTGGAACGCGACAACAAAGAGAGATTGACGCCATTATTTTAAAAATGTCACCCACGTTTGGAAAGTGTCGGAATAAGAGCAACGGTCTTCTAAACGTTGTTGTTAGCTTGTTTGTAAATTGTCATATATATACCGAGACAATTGATTGATATAGGACACATGATACACACTTATACTCACAGAAGCTCAATTACACACTTAACATCGATCAACTTGTGCTCTTTCATTGTATTGTAATCGTTTTTCTATTAATAAAACTAGGCAGGGTGACTATTGTCACCTCCCGAGGTTTTTATGCCGGCAATCCTATGGGATTAAGGGCTTTTCCTCGTGTAAATCTTGTGTGTCTTGCTATTTTTCTGTTCTATATTATGAAATATCCCTAGTGATCCTCAGGGATATTTTGATCATAAACCCGATATACTCAAGATATTTGATTGTAAAACACAATACCCCACTTTTCTAATTCGGTTTTGCTAAGAATTAAGCTTGTTCATTTTTACCCAAAACAATTTGGCACCCACCATGGGGCAAACTTGTGTTTTTTATAACAAAAACGTAGTTTAAAGGCATTTTCTAAAGAAATATAATGAAAAATGGCTTCACAACCGAGATCAACATCTGCATTACCTACTGTTTCTGCTGCTGCTACTAATTTATCCTCGCAGATTCCTGTCTTCACCAAGAAACCTGAGAATCCTGGAAAGAAGACTACCTTTGTGGCTGAAAGTGTTCCTTCGACAAGGATGACCACTACTGCCTCTGTACTTGTTTCTAACAATGATATTTTGAGTATGTTTCAACGGGAACAGCAGCAAATGATAGATCAACAACAGATGAATCAAAGACTTCTCAGGGAAATGGAAAGCTTAAAAGCTGAGAAGAACAAACAATTTGATGTCACTACACCAATAGCTCCAAGGATCCTTGATTTTGGAACATCAGGGATGTCCGGGAATCATTCAGGATATTTTATCCCTATGCAAACCAGCATCGGAACTTCGTCAGGATCCCAAGATTTGGGGATATCTCGGGATAATCTCCTTATCCTAAGAACATCACTTCCCACACCCTTTTCCGGTAACACTTACAATTATTCTCCGATTGACACTACCAACTTTGGTTCCTCACAGGAAACAAGAATATCTCCTCAAGTGGCTAAAGAAATACATAAGCTTCGAGATATGATTTCAAGCGTACCAGGAGTAGTCAAGCCTATCCCGAAAGTACCGGCAATCACTCACAGGATATCCAGATTTGCTCCACCTACTTGAGGCAGCGAATGACCTAAAAACAAACAATAACTTCTAAACCACCTATTTTTCAGGCATACAAACACTAACCACCTAAACTGAAAAAAAATTCGACTTCTTTGCATAAACTTGAGAATCTTGTTTTACACCAGCTTAATTGGTTTTCGAAAAAACTTTCAGCGTTAGAAGCGCATTCGATTTTTAAAAAACCTACATGACACCATTGCTTCTTGTTGGTGGCAAACCAAGTTTTAAGAAACCTTAAATGGATAAAAGACACCGTTAGTCGGTCACAAACAAACTTATTACGGGTAATAAACAAAATACCAAAGAAAAAAAATTCAGAATGATATGTTGACCAATCAGGTAAATCATTATTCATAGTGATGATGTGACAAAGATTGCTTTTGCATATATAGTAATATTATGAAAAAAAACACATAAAATCTTATTGCTAAGATGTTATAAAGGAGACTACGGCTATCAAGAAACATCAAAGGCCGCACTCCATGCAAGTTGACAAGATATGGATGAAGATAGTACGAATGAAAATCAAATTGAGGTGGGTCTGAATCCACGCCTTGCTAATGATTGTCGCATAGCCAATAATTACATAGCTGAAGAGATGAAGATCGATAAAATGCCTGCTCAACCCAGTGATGTGGTTTCTAGTCCAATTTCACGACATCTAAATGCAGTTATTGGGGACAAATGTCATGTATTCCCTAATGATAATGCTACTTCGTATAATGGTCCAAACATAGTTGATAATATTATAAATTACATCATCTTTTCCAAAATAAACCATCTTCTATTCAAGCTGACTCAGATCCTTCACACCAAATCATCCATCATCATATAAGTCACAACTTCTTTCACATAACCTCCATTCTTTTTCTTATCATCTTCCTTTGTTTCTGTTATCTCTTTATTATGAGGCGTTACGAGTTCCATGGCAACATTCATAGATTCTCTGCAATTGGGACATATGGAATTTGCATGCAGTGTCGCGTTTAACCTGTAAACTCTTTTTGGTTCATGAGACTCATCCTCAGAAGGAGAGGATTCGTAGGTCAATAGAAACTTGTCACCATTGAAAGGTGTTTTGGGATAGAAGACATAGTCTGTTTTGATTCCAGGTTGACAGTAGTTTTCTTGGAAGTCTTCTATGCTATCTTTGAGATATCCTAAGCAACGGACCGTAACATAAGTTCTGGAACCGTAGTGGGAACAATAATGTGAACAGTAGATCATGTAAGAACTAGGTGTATTTCATGTATGCTATTATCATTTGATGCTTAATACAGAACAGATTTCAGACTCATTTCATAATCAGAACATAAATTCATGATTTAATAGTCAGAAACATATCTGACAACATAGAACTATTATGTGAATGCTAGTTAGGGTTTTATTACGTATAAACGTATGTGAGTTGTAAAGAACAAAACTATAACGGATGTCGTTACGTGAATGCTAAAGTGACGGATTATTCGTATATGTGACGACCTGTACGAATATATCTGAAACTTTAACGTTCAGAATGATATCCAATAATTATAAAATCAAATCGGAAAGTACAGTCATCGTCGAGTTCGTACGGGTGACGATCCGAACGAATACGCGCGAAAACCGTACGATTCGATTAAACATATAAATTAAACGTTTTTAGAAATTTGAAAATTAATAAAAGAAAATTAGTTAATTTACTAGGAATTACCACCTAATTTAAATTAGTAAATTCTATTTTTAAAAAATCGTAACATTTCGTTATGAAAACGACTAAGATCGACCCGTAATCGCGAAACTGGGCGAAACCGAACGAGCCCGAACGTGTCAGAACGTTAAAATACTTGAAATGGCATTAAATTCCCTTCAATCCTCCCACCTACCACTTTTCTCACACTAAGAATACGGAACTCTCTCTCTCTCTCTAAAGTTCTCTCTCACTAAAACCCATTTTTCTCACTCATTTCTTGACCAAATTGGGCGAATTTGATACCAAAACGACCGGAGAAACGTGTAGATCGTGATTTGAGGAAGAAATGGAGCTTTGAATAACCAAAATCGGACCAGAAAGGAGCTAGAACAGGTTGTTTTTCAGATTCTACTATTTGGTGTTAGTGTTCTCGAACATAAGCAGCTTTCCACCCGATTTTGAGGCTGCAAAACCCATAGGACTTACACTAAAATGACTTAGGAAGCTGAGGATAACACTAGATTGAAGTTTGGTGTGCTTGGAAATCGATTTAGACATGGAAACCATCAGCATCGACGCAGGAAAATGTACACCTGCTTAGTATCGAAGGATGAAGATCATAATCATGTTCATATGTCGACACTGATAGTCTCGACCAGCTAAAATCGATGGGGCTTGATTCGAACATGTTAAGGTCGAAACCCCACAAGAACAGAGGCCAAGGGTACCACCGATACTACTAGTATCGATGGCCCTAAGGGCTGTCGAACCTATACCATCGAATCTGTAATATCGGAGGGTTATCACCCGCTGTCCATCGATACTAGGAAGCTGTTGGATGTCGATACTACTGATCACCATCGAGATTAGCTAGGTCTATGTCTTCCAAGCGTAATGAGCTTGGAACTAGCTAAAAACATAAAGAAATGAGTTCATGAGAGGGGTTAGAACATTGTTCAGACGAAGGGAAACCATTAGGGTTTTATGGGGTTAAAACCGGTTTGGTGTCCTTCGATAATAAGGATTTTCAAACACATGTTTTCCTAAACTAACTTAACATGTACACAAATGTTTTGGTATGATCTTTGGGATATCTAATACATGAATATGGTTATGAACTACTAAGTTAAGTTAATAACATCACAAAGGTCCCAAAGTGGCTACTTTGAGGTGTTATCTAACTTATTGAACAACAAACCTAATTGTTTTCAGCATTCAATGGTTCTAAATCATTTCAAACACATTAACACAAGTTTTAGAAATCTAATGAGACTATTACTCATGAGTTTTAGGTAAGAACACAAAGAAATTCTATTGGAGATTAATAAAATGACTAAGTACAAAGTGTTGGCCACTATGAGCTAACTCTTAATACTTAGTGATTTTATGCACTTGTATAACTAAATTAGATAGTTTGAATTGAACCTTCTAAGTTAAGTTATACACAGAGACAGACAAAGAACAATGTTGTAATGAAAGAGCTAATGAAGGACATAGAGTTAATCAAGTAAGATTAACTTAAGTCTAACATGTTAACTTATATTTTTCTTAAAATAACTTATGTTTTTCTTTAAAATGAAATGATTTACAAATTTATTTATTAAAATTTTTTAAAAATAGAATTAAATGATTTCTTAACTTAATATTTTGCAACGTAAGTATGTGATATAAACCATATATGAATAAGGTTTAGTTGTGATGTTTCACTAAGGAATAAAGGTTTATATAGGGTAATTAACATAGAGTAGTTAGAGAAACTTAGTAACACTTAAGCAAGTGTATAGGACACTTAGTCGCACCCCGAGACCAAATCCTATATACGATATCTTCCGACACTTATCGTATTCGAATCCTAATAAATCAATACAGTTACTAAAGATAATTAATCTACAATCAACGAGCGCACATATCTTTTGTGATTCATTGCATAGCAACACATGTGAGTTCATTGCCCCTTTTGTAAACGTGTTTGTTTTATAAGCGTGGGGCTGAGAAGCATGCGCAAATTATTTTCTTTGGATTATAATTACTTAAATGCTTTTACTTAACTTATGTATTACATTGTATAATTGTTATCCATGATTTTGTCTAGGTAAACTGTTTGCAGGTTTCAAAATGAGTTATTTCCTCATTCTGAGTAGATAACAGTTTTAAATCAAAGAACTATTTTCAGAGGTCTGTTTTCAAAGAACTAACGATCTAAATCAAAGAACTATTTTCAGAGGTCTGTTTTCAAAGAACTAACGATCTAAATCAAAGAACTATTTTCACAGGTTGTTTTTGAAGAACTATAGAACTAGTACGAAGAACTGTTTTCGACGATTAATTTTCAGAGGAATGTCTTGGGAAATATTCAAAGATAACATGTGCCAAAGAACTAGCGATCTATACGAACAAGAACGAACTATGGACGATCTATACGAACTATAAAATCCTATACATCAAAAAATGTCCTAGCTAGACTGATTGATTATAGGTCGCATGTTTGATTTTATTTACAGATTTCCTCAACTACTAAGAACCTTATTGCTAGACTAGTCTACTCGAGTATGACCAAGGCTCAATCGTTAGGTCTTAGATTTTATTAAATGTTTATTTATTCATTTACTTAAGCATTTAATTTAATGTTTCTACAAATGTTATGTTTATCACGTGTGTGTGATAAGCTTAAGAAATCAAGAGGATTTCCATGTTTTGTTGAAACTAACAAGAACTAAGAACTAAGAGCTTTTGTGTTGATGATGAAGAATGAAACGCTTAATTATCATTGACAACAATATGTTATGCGGTTCGGTATGTGGTGGGCTGGCGGTAAGCATGACCCTACGTATGCCCTATATATAAGCATATTTGGCTGGATAATATAAGTGGTTGTTGATGAGGTTAAGGTTGTCATTACGGATGTGCAGTGTTAACAAATTTCAGGTTATTCAAAGGTCGTGAACTGAATGTAAGGGATGAAACGCTTAGTTATCACTAAAAACAATATATTATGTAGTTTGGTATGTAGTGGGCTGGCGGCTGGGCTGGCGGTAAGCTTGACCCTACGTATGCCCTATATATAAGCATTCCGAATTAGATGGTATAGGTGGTTATTCGTGAGGTTGAGGTTGCCATCTGGTCAGGTTTGTAAAAATTCATTTTTAAAAATAAAACAATATGAACTCACCAACCATGTGTTGACTTGATCTTTTTGCATGACTTCTCAGGTGACGAACAGTCTAATTAGAAGTTCGTGCTTTTGGACTAGGATGCCCAGATAGAGGACCTGGTATTTTGGACATGCATATTTTAAACATCATTATGTGAATTCTTTTGTATATCTTGTGCAGATACAAGATAGATGAATTATGATGTTGAATAGTAGATTTACATTGTTAAAGTATGAAAGATACTGATGTAATTTAACTTTGTAATTCTATTTAATTTGGTGCTTTCTCATTATTATCATGTGCAATGTAAAAAATTTGATAACTCCGATTATCATCCCGATATCGCACCCCGGGAACATTCCGCCTGACGGGACATTCGATCCGGCCCGCCGGCTTGGGGTGTGACAAATATGTTTAACTTGTTTTCAAATATAAATAATTTTAGAAGTATTGCTTGTTAAACTTTATTGCATAAGGGTTGCTATGTGACAAACATGTAGAACATAGGCGTATGTATGATTTACAAATATTGCATGCTCTTCATGGGTGAAATTCTCATGTTGGGGCTAGTAATGTGGGCTTGGGGGTTTAGACCTAAGATGAGCATACTATTGTTGATCCTAGTGACATGATAAATCAATTCTCATGTTGGGGCTAGTAATGTGGACTTGAGGGTTTAGACCTAAGATGAGCATACTATGGTTGTTCCTAGTGACATGATAAATCACTGTATGAAATGATTTTATTGATCAGTAAAATAAGCTGCTAAGTGTGTATTATTGCTATGAATACTTATTATTAAATATCCCTAATGTGATATGCTTAAATATTTTGTCGGTTATCAAAAAAATATTGAGTAGATTAAATGTATTTACCAAAACCTTTAAAGTAGTCATGATTGATGTTCAAGGAAACAAGATTATATATTTTAGGATTATATATTTTAGGATTATATATTTTAGGATTATAATTACTTAAATATGATCGTACATTGTGATCGAGGAGGTATATGGAGTTATAAATTCAGGTCCCATATAGATCGGAAGCTATGAGAATTTTGTATAAATATTCACTCCAAATCCGGTTTTATTATAATGTACAAGTATTTCATATCTATGAATATGAAAGTTCTCTTTATTCTTAAAAAGTTATTTCTACGCTATGAAATGGTGCTTCTTCCACCCCATAAAATATGAAATCTATGAAGTGAATGATATTTTGTTGTGTAAACTATGAAATTTCTTTATGAAACAAATGATTTCAAATATAAAATCATTACAGTGACTATCTATGAAATTAATCGGGTCGCACATTCGGGGCACCTATATCCCGGTGTGTGACAGACAGTATGGACCGACAAAAGCCTAAACAACCGATAGTCAAAAATTTGAAAAATAGTTGGCTATGATTTGTAGAGAGCAACACATGCCCTCTTTATTGGAGAAGATCTCGGGTCCCAACACAGCTCCAAAACGAGGCAACTGACGTGCCAAGTTATTTGAGACCATCCCTTCTAATGATTTTGTAAAAGATAGTAAAATCGAACTACTATTGGCAGAGAGAGGTTAGATTTTAACAGAGATGACCTCGTCTCATCAAGGGACAATGAAATCGCAAACCTACCTCGACGGGAAATCCTATTCCAATCGGTAAACAGACGCCAAGTCTATTCATGAATGGTAGAGGTGGCAATTTTCACCAAATCAGAAGAAATGGGTTGGTTTGGTAAAATAATTATTGTATGATGGGTTGAAATATGTAACATCATAATATGTAATGGATGGATATGAGTAATGCTTTAAAACAATACGGGTCAAGATGGGTAACATAAAACTATGTGAATGCAATATATTCAAATGTTTAAGATTGTTTAATAACATATTTGACGAGAAAATCACTAAAAATTATGCTAATGGACTATTTGTTTAGTTATAACACATTTTAACTTAAACCAAATTGATGTTTTTTTAAGAAGATTCCATTTAGACCCAAAATTATTTTGCTTAAAACTCGTTCTTACTCACACTCATCCTAACCATAATCCGTTCTAACCCGTTACCCAACCCGACCCAAAACTTTCATCGAATAAATTGCTTCTAGAGAGACTCTAACTATATATTTATTTTTATAGAATACAAACATGATACAACACCACATCTTGAAGCATAACACCTTTGGTTACGTACTTCTTTTCACATTCTAAATTTAACAATACTTGAGAGTTGTTACAACATGCTTTAGTTTTACATTAAATAGTTGATAGAAATTGATAAAATATCAAAACCAAACTAGTCATAAGAATTGACCGCGACATAACAAAGTTACAAATCCACACTTAAGCACAATTATAATGACATGCGAACTCATGACACTCTAAGCACTTAAACGCCATACAATATTGCAAACTTGAAAGACATATATTGCAAACACTGTCGCTCTCAAGCCCTTGAGCAAAAACCAAGCAGTGAGTGTGATTATTAATCTTCAGTGATCCTCCAAATTTGATGTTACGAAAATAATAGACGCATCTGCTGTAATCATCATATGTAGCTTGCTCATATTGAAGTATTAAGGGCGCACAAGCAGCATGCATAGACTGTAAACATGTAGTGCAATGATAGAACCACTGACAAGGGTCAAATTTATTCTCACATACTTCACAAAAGTATTCGCCAAGTTGATTCTCTGCTGGTTCGTATCTTAAGCTTAATGGATGTTTATCACACTTGTGCTTAATCATTTTAGGCAAAAACAAAGCACATTCTACATGAATGTAGAAATCACAAGATGGACAATGAAATCCGAAATCCTTGTTCATTGAGTATTTGCAGGCATTGCAAAACCTTTTTATAAGCTTGGCTGAAGGATTTACTTTTGAGAGGATATGATCAGTATGGGAGTCATGTGTGATTTCTTTAGGTATAAACGCACAGTTGATATCAACATAATATTCGCACATTGTACATCCATACGCGAAACCGTTAGATGGAAAGAAGCAAACGTCACAATTGAATACACCAAAAAACTTACCGGGGATTTTCGACAGGAGAAAAAGAGTATGCTGACGATGATCATCATATTCTTCTATTTTCGTGGGTAGATTAGCACACCACTCATGAAGAACAAAACAACATTGTTCATCAGTGCGTTGATAACATATGTAAAACGGTATTGCCATGATTGGTTTCACACATCCATCACATAATAGTTGAACTCTTTTCATAGGGTCGTGGAGAGAAACTAATTTTTCACCAACTGATGGTTGCTTGTCAAAAAGGATGAGTGGATGTTGGTGACTAAAATGGATGAGCATTTCACCATCATGTTGGCTACTAATGAACTTCTTTTGATCAAACATATAATGCTTCAAAACATTGTCACCTTCATCGTGAAATGGACAGTGGAGCAGATTCGGATGTTCGTCTTCTTTAAAAAATTTTGAAGTTTTGCCACGACCTGTACAATGACATGCGTACTTAAATTGAGATTATGACAATCTTTACATAAACTATAAGAATAAAAAGAAAAGATTGCTGACTTTTGCGTAAGAAGATGGATATAAATGGTTACCCTTTGAAGTTGCACACTTAACATGTACGTAATATAAACATTTATCACATTTGTAAATCCACAAATGAGCGTTGAAGTTATAATTGCATACTCTACAAGGTGGATAGAATTTATCTTTATATTCGGAATATGGAAAGGAATATGCAAGGGTAAGAGGATGTGAATGAGTGAAATTCCCATTAGTATGATTTTGTATTAATAGTTTGGCAGGCAACAAAAGGCAATCCAGATTGAACCGCAAACTACGACAAGTGGCACACTGAAAGAAGACCCCTTCATGTTTTTTACCACAAGCTACACATCTAGAAATTATGTGCCCAGACATGCGCTCAAGTTGGTGGGGATGACTAGGGTGGTTTATAGTCTGATGTTGTAGTGTAGCACATATTATGTCCATACCTAAGTTGCAAATAGAACAACAATAATTATAGGCAGACTCCCAAAAATCCTTGCAGACATAACACCTCCATTTACGACCAACAATTTGATCAATAACTGCTTTAATAGGATATGAAATGGACAAGGTAAGAGTGTGGCCAATATGTAATGGATGGTCTTGCGTAAATTCGGGTAGTTCTGCACAAAATTTGTGCAATGAGTAGTCACAAGACTTGCAGTGGTAGTAACAAGAATGAAATGACCAGATTTGTTCATTGCATAATTTGCATTGGCCGCCATGATTTTCTTCCTCCACAAAATCATCTTCATCATCATTATCGTCATCATCGTCATCATCATCATTTTCTTCTTTGTGTTTCAACGGTTGTAGATGCAGAAGGTTAAGTGGATGATGGTGACTGAAGTGAAGAAGTAGATCCTTTACAACTACAACCATGAAATATTTATGTTGTATTAAATCATTGTTCCAATTTTATGAAACAAAATAACCGAGTTCATGATTTCGACATCTAAAGTATCAAAAATTTATCAGATGATTAACTATATGCTAGTACTCTATATCAACAAAAGTGAAACACCAGCTACTCCTACTTAGATAACTGAACTTTGAGTTCAGTTATTGTAATACCTTCATGAGCGAACCCACTATACAGGTATGAGGTCAACAGACCCTCACGAACTTTCTTTAATGTTATATGTATCATCTAATCTTGACCAACTCTAAAAAATATTGTCATTGAATCTTATGAAAATCAATTTTGATCATATCATCTTAATCAACAAAATGACACAATTTATAGCCATTTGAAAACCAAGACTAATAAAACTAATACCCAAATAACCCAATATGCGTATTTAGGTAATATGAAACAACTCTTTAAAATAAATTTGAATCTTCACATAGTTTGACTTTTGAATTTTTTGATTTAAATAATATTCTTTTGAATTATGTCAAAGGAAAACCGATTTTATCATATCATCAATATCAAAAAATGACTATTGACATACTTTTATTATGTATTTGTAATTTAGTTTAGTTTTATTATTTTTTGGGTGATCCGACCCAACCACATTCTAATTATCCAAAAAATAAAATATTTAATAATAGACAGCACAAAATGTGTGTGATTTAAAAAAAATTGATTTTCATTTTTTCATGTTTCAACCAAAAATAAGTGATCAAAACCATTTGAATTTGGTTTCTAGTTATCATCATTCTAATTGTCATTTTATGATGTGCAATTCGATAATATGTAGACATGTGCATTTTTAGTGATGTATACTGTCATATAAGATGAGACATGCACACACATGATAATGTAAACAAAATTGTATTAATTTATATTCCTAGACTACGCTCAAATATATAAATAACTAACTTGTTGCATCACTTCTGAGACAAAATTCTTTTTCTTTTTCATTTATTAGTTTTTAATTGTGATTTGTTTAAATTAAGGTAATCAATTTTCCAAAGAAAATGTAGACTTTAGAATAAGTATTTTATATTTTGTTTCTTCTACGTCTAACACGCGAGTTTTAACCAAATTATATAATCATATATACACGAGTTTTTCGAACCAGACGTCTTACTGGTTACAAGTCGAACCGGTTAGACCGGATTTAAAAACCGGATAACATAATTAATATATAAAATAATCCAAAAAATTATAGAATCATACAAATAATTAAACGAACATAATTCATGTATAAACAAACATAATCAATTTTAAAAAATATATGATTAGGTTTTAATGTTTCATTCTTAGGATTTTAGTTAAAAAAAAGAAATAGAAACTTGATCTGACCAGTAAACCGGTTCCCGGTCCGACTGTTGAACCGGCTCAACCGGCCGATTTGTTTGAAGCCGGTTCACATGCTTATTTTGGACCGGCCTACCTTCCTATTCCCGGTCCGGGCGGCCAATCTGGTCCGGTTTCGTAAACAATGACAAAAATACAAACATAAATAAAAGATAAAAATAGTAATATATATATGTGTGTGTGTGTGCGCGTCCGCGTGTGCGCGCATGTATATATATGAAATTAATAAAATGAAAACCCTCTTTTGTTGTGAAAATTATGAAAATCATGATAAAAACCATGTAAATATTTTTTTTCAAATGTTTTTACAAGCATGTAACATTCTTTGTCTCATTTTTATAAATTATTTTTTAAAAACATTAAGAGTCTTCAATTAAATTTTTTTTTGTAAAACATGTAAGATATATGGTACGATGCGCCCAAATGTTACTAAATATTTTTATGTGGCGTTGCATATGTGTTGCATGATTTTACAAGATATTTTTTTAAATTTTTTTTTGTAAAACATGTAAACCATATGGTACGATGCGCCCAAATGTTACTAAATATTTTTATGTGGCGTTGCATATGTGTTGCATGATTTTACAAAATATTTTTTTTAAAAACCACTCTGTGTTTTTTTAAAATTATTTTCACAAAAAATGAGCTAAATAATGTTACAAACTTTTTAAAAAATTCAATAAAACTTTTTTACATGGTTTTTACTATGGTTTTCACAACAAAAGGTTTCAAATTATTCTTTTCATATATATACATAGGATTAGGTTATAATAAAAATATTAGATTGAGAAGTATGAGAAATATTATAGAATTGACTTGTTTTATTTCTTTAATTTTTTAATAAGGATTTTTTGTTATTATGTAATATGCCTCAGATCCTTATGTAATATACTTCATATCATTGTGTAAAATATGTTCGTCACTGTGTTTTATGCTTTAACTAATTTTGTGTTCTTTTCATTGTTTTTTATGTATTAAAAAAAGTGTTGTTATTAAATTTTATGTATTACATATTAAAAGTATACAATTACGTTATTTTATTATAATGTTTTCATAACTTATAATTTTGGAAAACTCATATTATCTTAATTTTTTGTAGATTACATTTTTTGTCATTGTGTTTTACATTTATGTCATTGTGTAATATATATATAATATTGTGTTTTATTTTCAGGTTATTGTTTAATATGTATTTATTGTCTTTATATTTTAGTTTATTTAGTGTGTTTTTTTATTGTTTTTTGTATATTAAACAATTTGTTGATATTAATTATTAAGTTTTCGTATTAAAAAATATAAAATTGTATTATTTCATCATTTTTTTTTCAAAACAAATTATTATAGAAAATACATATATTAAGTTTGTGTTACATATATTAATCATTATGTTTTGTGTTTATAGCCATTTGATATTATTTTGTCATTGTTTTTTGTGTATTTGATAAATTTGTTTTTATTTTATCATTATTATTTACATATAAAAAGTACATGATTGTGTTTTTTCACTATTATATCATTTAAAACCCATAATTTTAGAAAACAGTAAGACACTATTTCAAGTTGAAAGACAAATGACGAACAAAAAGACATAATACACATGAAAACATAAACTTTTTAAACTTTTAATATGACAACAGTATACTCGTTTTTAAGATAAAAAATGCTATTTTTTGTGTATTTTTTTAAAAAAATAATATCGTATATAAAAGTTATGATCGTTTAAAAAAGTGAGAAAATGATAAAGAGTCAACAAAAGTTACTAAAATAACATTTCACTAACTTTTTCCCTACAATTTTGATCTCAACCATTAAAATAATTGGTATGACCTACAATCTTCTCACACTTCTCACAAGTCTAATCCTTCTCAACCCCACAATCATTCTAAGATCTCTCACAAATCTAACCATTTTTATTCGAACCTAAACCTATATTGTGTGTGTGTGGGTGGGTGGGGGTGAGTTAGATTGAAAAGCCACATGAATGAGTTAGAAAGTAATGTAAATTTGTGTGTGTGTGTGTGTAGAGAGAGTGAGAGATTAAGAACAAAAGTGACATACCAATTGTACTATCCATGTATAAAAATTCCTTCAATTCTCTGATTGATTCACAATTAACTTGAATACCATGCAAATTGCAAAACATAAGAAACTTGATGCGTTTTTAAAAGGAACAAGAAGAAGAATAAGTTTCACAAAAGGAATTAACCATTCAACAAGTTAGTTGAGGATTCATTTAGTCGGAAGTTTTATGATGTTGAACGAGTTAGAATAGATTCATGTCAGGATGAGTATGAATTTGGAAAAAGGAACAAGAAAAAGAATAAGTTTGGTTACACTCCACGAAAGGAATTAACCATTCAACAAGTTAATTGAGGATTCGTTTAGTCAGAAGTTTTATGATGCTGAATGATTGGACAAGTTTAAGCAAAATCATTTTTATGACTTAATTAATAAGTCGTTTTAAAAAACATCAATTTAGTTAATCTTAAATGAGATTATAACTAAACAAATATTTTATTTAAATAATCTTTAAGATTTTATAATCAAATATGTTATTGATTGTTTTTACACCTTTTTATTTTTTATATTGATATAGTTATTAGGTCAGGCTCCGTGCAGCCTTTAAGTGACAAAAGTAAAGTTGTACTAATTTTAACATTATTTTACTTTATTTTTGTGAAAATAACGTTAAAACCATTGGGTTGGTTGGTTAATCAGGAATAATGAGCCGATGGTATCATTGAAAGCAGCCTCTCTATTCCTACAAGGTAAATGTAAGACAATCTATATCTTACCCTCCTCAGACCATACCTTAGCTTTGCTAATGGTGTGATACATTGGGTTCGATGATGATTATATAGTGTTTAGGTTACAAATGTTGACAAATATTGTGTTAAGTCTTAAGGTGTTATCAATTTCAACTCGTTTTTGTTATGTTATTACCCATTTCTACTCATTACAATAATTGTTTACCCAAACCAACTTATTTCTCTTACTTTGGGTCAATATTTTTTAGGTTTGTTCATGGATATTGCAGTACTTTATCAATAAACAGACAAAAGTAAATTTTAAGTTTTTAAAAATAGTTGGCACTTAAGGATGAACAATTGCACAATTGATATGTGATTTTGGTTCATATGCCTTTTGGAGCATTGGCCTATAGATAGTAATCAATTTAGTTTATAAAGCTCTATGACAGTTAGAAGTTGTACTCTTCAATGGGTAAATGAGATTTAAAGTTAGTATGGGGTGGTTTAAAATATTGGATAACAGGTAAATTAGTAGCAAGTTTAATAATTAATTTTTTATATTTTTCTTGACTTGAATGTGATTAATATTGTGTTTATTAATTTTTAATAAGAACAAATTATTCAAAAAAATCAAATTAAATTGATATTTTTGTCGAGGTTTCTAACTGGTTTAGGATTTCATAGGGGTGAATTAGATTTGTTGGTTTCTGGGCACCATATAAAAAACAATACATAAAATTAATATGAAATTCTTTGTTTGGGTTTAGTACAAGTTGTTTAGGTTAGTTTGGTCTAAACCTGAAAGCACGTTTAGCTAAACAAGCTAGCTTCGTATCAACCTTGTGTTTTTGTGGATTGACCATTTCAACTCTTTTATATTTATTTAAGAATAAATTACATTAAGATCCTTTAAATATTTTTAACTTTTAGATTTATCCTAAAACTTTAATAATTATAACAAATGTCTTTTTTTTAACAGCTAAACGAGTCCTCGTACCCAACAACCAATGCGCTGCGACCACAGACCGCTACCAACCCCCGGAAACATTTAAAGCCAGGTGTTGACGAGTGCCGATCGAGGAACTGCCACACCATCTAGGAGGAAACTTACACTGAGAAAACCCCCTAGCTTTCCCAGAACATTTTTTTGCTCTAGGCAAGACTCGAGCTAAAGATCTCCAATTGCTGGTGGTCAAGGAGTACCACTACGATATAAGCTCAATGGTAACAAATGTCTTTTATTTCCATGTTATATAATAATTAGGCCACAAGGAGTGGTACCACATTTCCCCACTTTTCCCCGTTGCCACGTCAGCGCCACATCAGCTTTCCCCACTTTTTCCCACTTTTCCCCATTTTGCACGGTGTCGTCTCACTTTTCCCCACATCACTTTTCCCCACTTTTTCCCCTTTCCCCTCATCACCTTTCCCCTCCAACGGTCGTTTTTTTCCTCCCCACGCTCGGCCTCATTCGGTGAGCACACCCCGTTTTTCCCCACCCCATTTCCGGGGGACCGGTATTCCCGGCCGGCCCCGGATCGGTGGGTTCCTCCCCGAATGATTCCCGTGTCCTACTCCGTCCGGCCTTAGGTTTTTCTTAGTTAACCAAAGTTGACTTATTTGTTACTTTTTTTAATGTTATTATTTTTTACCCATACTATTAACAGATGAAATTTATAAACTACATATTAAGTTAAAAACGTTTTTTTTTTTTTGTGATATACATTAGTTTTTAGATTCTTGTTATTTTAAAATTTTTCTTGCACTTTTTTTTTTATTTTACTCGTATTCCTTTCAATATTTTATTTTATATATTCTTAAAATTAGTAAATGGTTAATTATTTTACTTGTATTCTTTTTAATGTTTCTATTTTATGAATTTTTAAAATTTTATAAACTTCGTAACTATGATTTATTAATTATAAGTGATAAAAAAACATAAAATTAATCGATATCATTTCAGGTTATCAATCAGTTTCACTAAAGATATTGTTATATATAGTTTAAATTTAAATTTGTAGTTGTATTTTATTTTTAAAAAATTCAATTATTTTACCTAAATTATAAATGGATTATAAAACCAGTTCATACAAACAGTGTTAAATGTGTTGTATAAATTGAATTTTGTTACTAGTAAAAAATTGTAAAAAAAAAAAATACTATTTTGTTAAATTATGCATTTAACTTTATATTTAAGCAGAATTACTATAACTAAGATTAAAAATGTTTATTCTTTATTTTTTAAATTTTAAATAATATGATCATTCACGTTTGTTAGCAAGTATAATTTCTTAATAAACAAACACAATTTTTTCGTTTGATTAGTGTTTGTAAATCCATTGTAAACAAGTTAAACTATTAAACATATATACATGACATGTTCATTTACGTTCATTTCATTTATAGTAGAGCTGGGCAAAAAGCTCGGTTCCTAAATCAGAACTAACCAGAACTGGTTTAAACCAAACCAACAAGTGCAGACAATCAATAACCAAAATCATAACCAGTTCCACCTTTAACCGCCAAAACAAAACCAAGACAAAAACCAATCAAACCCAAACCTAATCGGAACCAGTTTTTGACATTGTTGACCAAAACCAAAACAGATTCTGGCTCTAAAAAAAACATTTTAGGCACCTCTATCTGAAAGCCCTGATAGTAAGAGTAAGAAAATGCCGTTAACAAAAAAGTTGTACGAAAAACACAAAGGAAATAAGTCAATATTACAAATTACACAAAAATTCAAGAATAAAATCAAAACATATGCAAAGTTGAAATTAAGCATATACCAACAATCGAAAGTCTTACCAAAATTTGTTGTCTAAAAAAATCAAATAACAAGGACGATAACAACAACCATACCTAGATAAAATCTCACTTTGAGTTAGATCTCATGGAGAGATAAAGGCAAACCTTACAATGATAAAAAGTATAATAAACTAACTCAAGCAGCATAAGCAAAGTTGAAAATAACCATATCTAACGTTTATTCATGACAATGAAACCAACAAAAATGCCAGTGAGCATACATTTCCCTTTTAGAACCGAAACTACATTTTACCTTAGATTATTCCAATCTTGTTTGCAACATCCAAAGCATCATAGTCTGGAGTTAACCTAACGTACGCTTTCTTGGTTCCATCAGGTCTGCAACACAAAAACAATATAGCACAAAAAAAAATGCTCAGAAATAAGTCGTCTGGGTCATCAAGACGGGTGGGTCAAATATTTTGTCCAAAATGTTGTTTTTGAAGCAAAGAACTTCAAATAGCAGTATATACCTGATCAAAGTATTGACATTTTTCGTTAGGATGTCGTACATCTTTTACACTGCAGCTTTAATCTTCTTCTTGTCAGCACGAATATCAACAATGAACACCAGAGTGTTGTTATCTTCAATCTTCTTCATTGCAGATTCAGTAGTCAAAGGGTATTTAAGAATCTGATAGTGGTCAAGCTTGTTTCTTGGTGGGGCACTAATGTGAGGGTACTTAGGATTTCTGTCGGTCTTTAAAGTTTTTGGGCGATGAAATGTGACCTTGGTTCGGATCTTCTTAGCCTTCTTTTTGAAGGTTGAACCAGTCTTCACAGCCTTTGCTGTCTTTAGTGCCTGAGCCTTTGCTTCAGCTTTCTTTGTAACATCAGCTGTCACAAGAATCAAAAGCATGAACAGAAAATGTTGTTAAAACCCTCCCAAAAACACAATTTATGCCAATCATCTACGTTTGATGTGTTTCAATGTTGGCTCAGCTGCAATAGCAAAGCAACAAAGATGTTTTTTGATTAAAACAAGTGATTAAAACAAGATCACACCTCTTTCTTATATTGAATAAACTTTGCACACTTAGAAGTTAGAACCCATGTACATTAAAACATATTTAAATTAAAACAAGCCATATCAGGACCCAAACTACTATCTTCTAGGAATTTAAACAGCTCAAGAAATATTCAACTATATTTATTTGACCGCTAACTCTAAACATTCAAAACAATAATAAAATACCAACTAATAATAACCTTAACTTTCAACTTTAGTCCTTCAACTTTTGGTTCTTCCATAACCAAGATTAACCATTTATTCATAAAATCCCTATTTCATAAAACTACAATAACATACATAAACGATATATATTAACTCGAAGTGTTCACCGTAGGTAAGGCCAGTTTCTTCAAAAACATCTAAACAAAACCCACAAATTGAGGGTTTCAAAACAAAGACCAACCTTACTTAGACAGACCAACCTGTTTCAGCAGTGTAATGACTTGGTTTCGCTAGTTTTGAACATATCATTTATTTTTGAAGCATAATTTTGCATTAAATTTTAAAAATAAGAAACTCTGATCAAGAGTTAATATATGTTGGATTAATCTTGACGGGTCATAAAGTCGGGTTACGGGTCGGTAGTGTTTTAATTTAGTCACATGTTTATTTGATGTTTATTAAGTCAATTAGTGGGTCTAGATCATGGGTTGTTTTCTGATTATGGTTAAGTCATAGTAGTGGAGTCACGGGTTAGTGTTTCCTTGTTTCTTGGTTGTTTTGCTTTGTTATTGTGATGTATTTAATGGGTTTAGAAATGAATGAAAAAGGCGGTGAAGTTTTTTGCAGTAAATTTCCGAACAAAAAATGTTCATAATATATGTATTTCTTTGTTGCAATCTAATCTGAACAATCACTTGGTATCAGAGCAAGGTAACGCTCTTACCCGGATCGAAGATCAAAACCGAAGAGGTTCTGTGTGAACCAGAGGAGGAGACTAGAAAGGAGATAGCTTGCGTGATCATGGCGAAATAAGTTCTGAGTGAACCGAGCGCGGTTCTGCATGAGCCAGCGGAGACGAGAAAGAAGGCGATCTGTGTGATCGAAGAAGAAGATCGAGTTCTACGTGAACAAAGGTTCTACGTGAATCAATTAAGAAGAAGAGAAGAAGAACGATTGAGGGGTGTGATTCGATGAAAAGGTTCTGCGTGAACATGGAAGGTTTTATGTAAGAAGTTGTGAGAATGAAAAGATAAGAGAATTGATTTGGCTTATCTGTGAGATTTATGTTGAAGAAAAAAAGAAAAGAAAAAAAACAAAGAAAAAAAGCGTACATAGCTATTTTGTTTTTGTGTGGTTTGTCTTTTGTAGGAAGCAATATGGCAAATGCAACCCAAGGTGGCAGTGGTACAATGGTGCCAGTAAGAGACCAAAATCAAGTTTCATTACAATGTCTTAAGTTGACAACTACAAAGTACACATCATCGGCGATAATGGTGGAGACGAATTTGAAGGCACAAGGCTTGTGAGATGCCATAGATCCTGTGACAGGTGCGACGGTCGAGACACGAAAGAATTACACAACCAAAGCCATTATCTTCCAATCAATACCCGAAGATATTTTGCTCCAAGTAGCAAAATATGAATATGCAACGGATGTATGGGAGGCAATTCGGGTGAGATATCTTGGAGCCGAAAGGGTACAAAAGGCGCGTTTACAAACACTAAGGAGTGAGCTAGAGATGTTGAAGATGAAAGACAATGAAACCATTGATGAATTCTCAGGCAAGTTAAGTGGTATTTTGATTAAATTCAAAAATCTTGGTTCCACTCTTGAAGATAAAGTAATAGTTAGAAAATTACTTAACTCGGTTCCAAAGAAATTTATACAAATTGTGGCGGCTATCGAGCAATATTCGGAGATTGACACGATGCCATTTGAGGAAGCCGTTGGTCGCCTAAAAGCTTACGAAGAGAGGATCAAAGGGCAAGAAGATGAAGTTGAAAGTCAAGGCAAACTCTTATTTTCTAGCTCGGATACAAGAAGTGATTATGGGAAAGATGCTGAGAAAAGAAACATTGGCTGTGGCAAAGGTTTGAATGGTTTTAACAACCATACAAATGATTTTGATCAGGCTGTGAAGAAAGAAAATGGAAGAATGGGTCAAGAAGCGGGTCGTGAATTCCGTGGTTCGAGGAAGAAGAAGAGGACGTGGACTCGGGTATGGCCTACAAAAATAATCTAAGGTGTTATGAGTGTGAAAAGGTCGGGCATTTCGCGTATGAATGTCCCAACTTGAATGATAAGGATGAAGAAACAAATTTGGTTCAAGGTCATGAAGATGAGCCAACTCTACTTTGAAGATTATGGGTTAAAGTCAAGATTAAGGGGGTGAATGTTGGATTAATCTTGACGGGTCATAAAGTCGGGTTACGGGTCGGTAGTGTTTTAATTTAGTCACATGTTTATTTGATGTTAATTAAGTAAATTAGTGGGTCTAGATCATGGGTTGTTTTCTTATTATAGTTAAGTCATAGTAGTGGAGTCATGGGTTACTGTTTCCTTGTTTATTGGTTGTTTTGCTTTGTTATTGTGATGTATTTAATGGGTTTAGAAATGAATGAAAAAGGCGGTGGAGTTTTTTGCAGTAAATTTCCGAACAAAAAATGTTCATAATATATGTATTTCTTTGTTGCAATCTAATCTGAACCATCAATATATATGTATATGTGTATCTATGTGTGTGTGTGCTCAAAAAATATATATATTTTGGTTATTTAACTAATATTAGTTCTTAATTGTATATCTTTGTGTGTATAATTTTGTCTTAAAAAAACTACCAAATTGACCCAATAGAGAATATATGACCACCAAATTGTAAATATAAACGTCGAAAAAGGATGACTTAATATAATATGCTTACAGGCCACTTAAAATAATAGCAAAAAGAGCTGTTACAATCTCTCCACCATGAGCCTTTCCATGTGTAACTAAAACTCTTCCAACATAAAGTTGCAAGGCACACGAGCAAATTGCCAGCCCGTATGTGAATCCGAGCCCCAGTCCTTGCACAACACTTATTAGTACGCCATATCTCAATGTAGCTTGCAGTGAGGCTGCATATGAATACTTTGCTAATGTTTCATTTGTGAATGCATACAAGGTCCTAATGTATGAAATAGCCTGTAAATATAAGAGAATATATATATTTTAATTAAAGTAAGCAATAAATATATTAAAAAATAAGAAACATAGAAAAATGTAATGACTTGTTCAGCAATACTAGCTGCTTCAGCATAGGCATCTTGAATATTTTCAGCAAGCCTGTGGAGAAATATATTTGATATTCCTCCAGCAGCAACTATAAACGGGCCAGTGGCTAAAATATCAAAGCAATCTGCCAACAATTAATAAATCCAATTGCAAGCCCACTGAAGAATGTAGCCATGTTATGAATATAGTTACCAACCTGCATTAATAATACTGATAGATATATCACAACTTTATGAAATAATTTCAATAAGCAAAATAAGGTTAGACTAAACTCTTCGATATTGGTGGCTAGATGTGTGGGTTGTTGGGAAACAGGCCAAAGCAGGTTTGGCCTAGAAGGGATCATTTTGACAGGAATAAATTGGGTTAAAAGGGATAACTTCAACATGCAAACACTTTTTTGCCAGTTTTTTTTTTTTAAATTTTTTCATTTTTCCACAAGTGATTAGCGCGTAAACTATGACTACAATAACAATTGTATTCTTTGCATAAAGAGATATAAAAGGTTGTATGTTTTAAGATTTTAGATCTTTGGCAACTTTTAATATATTTAATAGGTTCAACCCACTTGACTCGTTCCCCTTTAAGCTAAATTACTTATTTCAGCCTGCTTGAATCTTTTGATCAGAACACGACCCAGATTGACTCAATTACAAGTAAATAGGTTGAAATTGTCACCTATACTAATAGAATCCTAACTTACTTTTTCACTAAGAGCAGATTGGATTAGCAGTACATCACTCAATACTTGACTCACAATGTCTCCATTGTTCCCATAGGTATCAAAGAAACTCATATCTTGATTTAGAAGTACTTGGACATATCTAGACCTAATAACAGCAGTTTGCCTTTCTCCAGTAAGAATCCAACATGAAACCTCTGAAAGTAAGAACGATTAGATATAATAATCAAAAACAAACATTTCACAATGATAAACAATTAAGAATATTTACCTATCCAACCAGCAGCAAAAACACCACCAGCAACAAGGGTCAGAGCAAGCTGCATAAATCATTAATATATTACCAATTTTCAAATCGAGGCGTCAAAGTTGCTTAACAAGAATCTATAAAAAAAAGAAATAATTTATACATCTATGATCTATGTCATGCTTAATTTTATCTGAACACACGATTTAACATGATTTTTTTTTCTTGACACAGCTAAAACTCTATTTATTTAAATTCAGGTTGTATTACAAAGACAAACAACAACAGCAGCAGCAACACTAAGAATAGTAATAGTAATAATAATAGTAATAGTAATAGTAATAGTAATAATAATAGTTCAAAAGAATCAACACTTTGACAGGGTTTGACTAGCAGAGAAGAGTAGATAACCCAATTACAGTAGTAAAGCAGTTAATATTCTAAAGTTCTTCTCTTTAATAAATGTGTCTCCGTAATCATAATTAACCAAAAGTTTTACTTAAAGCGTGAATAGATCTCACATGCATCGTTGTTTATATAAGATTTTATCAGGGTGGAATCTTAATAGATATTTTTATAACTAAATAAATTCTAATTTTTATCAGATATACCGTAAGAGTGAGAAGATCAAATGTAATTTTAGGTAATAAATACTTAACTAGATAACATTAGTTCTTCACTAAATTGTCTCTGCCTACTTTTTAAAGTTTTTCTACATCCTCTGAGTGATTTTTTTTATTGAAATAAAGATTTTTCACATTGTATCATGTTTTGTGAGTATGTCTTGAAAAGTATTTGTTTTTTGGGTGTCCATAAATGTCATTTGCGGAAGTGCTTATGTGCAAAATAAAGAAGCTAACCAGATCATGTCATGTAAGCATTTTCGTAAATGGCTTTAAAGAAACACTCCACTTCCATAAATGGCATTTACGGAACAACCAAAAGCCAAACACTTTTCAAAACATACTCACAAACCATGATACAATGCAAAAAAATCCCGGCTTAAAATAAAAAGTTGTCAACCTAGTTCGCCTTATATTTGATATTTTGCATATTAAAACAAAAAGGTATTTCTTTTTCTTTTCTAATACAAAAGCTATTTTGACCTTGGATGAGCGGATTAGGCCGGATTTTCAAGAATTGCACTTCTCTAAGAACATGGTCCAACATAAAAGTTCGTGAAGACGCAGGATTAAAGTTAATAATTTTTAGGACATAAAGTAGATGTAGAGTAGATTCCAACCACTTTAAGAGAACTTTTCATGTTTCTGCCTCTACTTTATTTCATGTACAAGTGCGAACTCTACGATGTTATGTATTATGTCTTATGTTTATAATATTATATTTTTACATATGTAATATGTTACCACTAATTGTACCACCATTTCTCTTAAATTAGTTGGCTATTATCTCCATAGAGCTGTATTTTACTTATTTATGTTCGTTTATACTTGAGTCGAAGGTCTCTCTGGAAGCAATCTCTCTTTCCCCAAGTCTATCTGAAAGCAACCTCTCTTTCCCCAAGGAAAGAAATAAGGTCAGCCTATATCCTACTCTCCGCAAACTTTACAAATAGTCATGCTATGAGTGGGATTTTCTAGGCATGTAGTTATTATTGTTTATGACTAATCTTATGAACAATCAAACTAATGATGCAAATGATTGTGAATCTGATTAGCATATCCCTACAGATCATCATACTGCCTCATCTAGATGACACGTATCAAAATTCAATAAACTACCTATGATCTCTTACCTAATTTATGTTGTTTCTTAAGACTGCTTAGGATATAATTTATTGATCAGAAATTTAAAGGTAGCTACATGTTTGGTTTTAATTGCAAGCATCTTGCACGCATAATGCGGTAATGCGATGTCTAGACTCTAGAGCATAGCACAATGGGTATTGCGATGCAATTAAATGATGCGCCAATGTTGTACTGCACTTTGCAAGGTGTGCTAACATCACAAAATGCACTTGATGCGTGCAACATAATTTTTTTAACCAAGTTGGACTTTTTTATTAAACAGTCTGAGTTTTTTTACTTTTTAAGCATTTTAGTCTATATTCCAACTTTTAAAGTATAAAGGAGACTCTCTTTGAGCTTTTTAAGCATCCAGTAGGCAAGTGACTACTAAAGGAGACTCTCTTTGTTGGTATTTATCATAGTTGTAAACTTGTAATATGTAATAACTAACAACAGGTGGGCATACTGTGGATTAGGTGATACGATCATACCCATCCATTCTAAAAAGTAAAACAAAAACAGGTCAAATGGGACATGGTTGGTTCTTATCAACAAATGAAAAAAATACTATAAGGCTGCCTCACCCAACCTTACTTTCTTGCAACCTTTAACATTCTTTTCTCTCTCCCTTGCCCCTCTTCTAAATGAACCGCCTCTGAATTGCCATCATCTATCAGATCTTTGCAAGTTGCGTTAGAACTTCTATAATTTAAAATATGGGTTATGAGTTAAAATCGGTCTTTTTTAGTTCTAGATTTTGGTTTGGAGAAGGTGAATGTGGATGATGGTTATGTGGTGACAGTGGTCAAGGCTGTTAGGGGGTTGTGGGTATGCATGTGACGGTGGAATGATGATGATTAAAAATTTACAATGAATGATTGTTAATTAGTGAAGGGAGAAATCAGGTTTGCCGGCAACTGATCTTAGACAAGTGACTACTAAAGGTATGCATATGATCCACTGGAAGTTAAGTTTTAGTGTGCATCCTTTTGGACCCACCCGTCGAGATATAATTCCTATCGAAACAAAAACAAAAAATATCAACAAGAAACTAAATTTATGAATGGGTCAATATTGCTACTTCTAGTTGCAATATGTTGGACTAATCTTGTAATATTAAAATAGTCAAAGGGTCAAAGTTGAAAGTTGGTTTTAATTTGGTTTTGGTTTATCTATTTGAGTTTAAAGTTTAGATTAGGATTGAGTTTTTAGATAAGTTTTGTTTTGTTTTTGGCAGAAATTTAGGGATAGAGTTTTGACTTTTATGTTTAGTTTTATTATAAATAGGGGTTGATGTTTTAGGTTTTGGTTGTACCAAGATTGTTATTTAATAAAAGTTGAGTTTTTCCTTGTTCGTATTTTGAGTTTGGTTCTGGGAAATCAAGGCAGGCGCTTCAATTGGTATCAGAGCGCTAGGTCAAGCTCATACCGTCGACAATTGAAGGGGCGATTCCAGGCGACGATTGACGATAACCCATCCAAGACAACGACGAGTGCAGGTAAGCTACAAATTGAAGATTTCGATCATCTAATCGAAGGTTCCAGGCCTCAATTGAAGTTCGTTCCACGGCTCCAGGCGACGTAATCGAAGGTTTTATCCAGAAAATCGAAGACGAAGCTGTGTTTGAGGGTTGAAATCGAATTCAAAGAAGGAGAAACAAGGCTCTATTTTGGCGATTGAGGCTAAATCAAGGTACCACGTATGTTAATACAGCTCTGTGTGAGCCGACTGAATAGATACGATCTTCGTGATTAGTGTCTGAGTGAATATTATCTGGTTCTGAGTGAGCCAGAAAAGGAGGAGGGATCTGTGTGATCGAATACAGCTCTGAGTGAGTTGTTATCGGTTCTGGGTGAACTAAAACGAGTTCTGGGTGAACAAAGGTTCTGGGTGAATCAGTGTGATCGAGGGGAAGGTTCTGTGTGAATCAAACTGAGGAAGGAGAATGGCAGGAGCGAACCAGGGAGGAGGAGATGGTGTCTTGGTACCTGCCAGAGAACAAAATCATGTTTCTTTGCAGTGTCCTAAGTTGACAACCACCAATTACACACCATGGGCTATCATGGTGGAGACGATTTTGAAGGCACAAGGTTTATGGGATGCTATTGATCCAGTGACAGGAGCAACAGTAGATGCTCGGAAGAACTACACCACAAAGGCTATCATCTTTCAATCTCTACCGGAGGATATCTTGCTTCAAGTAGCAAGGTATGAATATGCAAAAGATGTATGGGAGGCGATTAGGGTGAGGTTTCTTGGAGCTGAACGAGTACAAAAAGCTCGGCTACAAACTCTTAGGAATGAGTTAGAAAAGTTGAAGATGAAGGATGATGAAACCATTGATGAATTTTCAGGAAAGTTAAGTGGTATCTTGATAAAATTTAAGAATCTGGGATCAAGTTTAGAAGATGAAGTCATAGTTCGAAAGCTGCTGAATTCAGTCCCAAAGAAGTACTTACAAATAGTGGCTGCCATAGAACAATATTCGGAGATCGACTTAATGCCATTTGAGGAGGCTGTTGGACGATTAAAGGCCTATGAAGAGAGGATTAAAGGACAAGATGAGGAGGAAGAAAATCAGGATAGGCTGCTGTTTTCAAGCTCAAACAATAAAAGCAGCCGTAGGAAAGAAACAAATGGCAGGAACCAGGGTCGCGGTAGGGGTGAAAATAGTTTCAATAGGCAAGGAAAAGGGGCTGATCGATATGAGCAGGAAGATGATGAAGGAGCTGGCCCTGAATCAGCTCGTGATCAAGAAAAAGGAAGAGGTTATGGTCGTGGTGCTGGTCGAGGAAACTACAAGAGAAACCTAAGGTGTTATGAGTGTGGAAGAGCTGGACATTTTGCTTATGAATGTCCAGATTTGAACGAAAAAGAGGAGGAATTGAGCTTTGCTAAAGCTCATGAAGATGGACCTGCATTGCTGTGAAGATTATGCAAAATAGTACAAGATTAGGGGGATGATTGTTGGACTAATCTTGTAATATTAAAATAGTCAAAGGGTCAAAGTTGAAAGTTGGTTTTAATTTGGTTTTGGTTTATCTATTTGAGTTTAAAGTTTAGATTAGGATTGAGTTTTTAGATAAGTTTTGTTTTGTTTTTGGCAGAAATTTAGGGATAGAGTTTTGACTTTTATGTTTAGTTTTATTATAAATAGGGGTTGATGTTTTAGGTTTTGGTTGTACCAAGATTGTTATTTAATAAAAGTTGAGTTTTTCCTTGTTCGTATTTTGAGTTTGGTTCTGGGAAATCAAGGCAGGCGCTTCACAATAAAAGACTAAAAGGATAAGCCAAGGCATTCACAATTAACACAAGCATAATACAAGATGCTTGAGTAATTATCGTCATGACATGCAATAATAAGCTAGATTTTCTCATCATCTTAAATAACTTGATACTTATTGCTTCTCCAGGTAAGGCTTTGCATCCCTCTATGTAACTTTCTTGATTGATTTAACAAATTATAGATAACCGCATCCCTTTATGCAAATTTTTTGATTGATTTATCAAATTATAGATAACCACTTGTTTCTAGTGAAGACTATATTTATTCTTAATTTCCATTGTAGCCATACAAATATTAAACACTCATGTCACACATTCATAAATGACACCATTGCAACACTATGACCCCCAATCCATAAAGCCTCAACTAATAAAAATTATAAACACGAATGTATATAAATCTATGTAGTCAAAAGCCCTCAGGAAAGATTCCGATAAGGATTCGGCAAAGATTTTGGTCGATTATGTAGACCAACTCTTGTTAATTCTGACAAACTTTGCAAATTTCAATCAAACTTGCTTGAAACTTTATAAAATGATATGAAAGTAGCCAATACTATCCTAAAATAGCCCTAAACAAGCCTAAATCTCAGGCATGCTCTTTTAAGCGCCTTGCACCTAGGCCCAAGGCTCACTCTTTGCAACTTGAGTGCGCTAGGGATGTCCAAAAACTGACCGAACCAGCTAAATCGGACCGGACCGAAGACAATTGGTTGGTTTGGTCGGTTTTAGAACTTGATGGTACGGTTTATGGTTTGAGTATTCTAAAAACCGAGTGATTTGGTGTGGTTTACGGTTTGCATTTTTTCTAAACCGTATAGACCGCACCAACCGTTTATATACACACACATATACATACATACATACATATATATATGTATATATATATGTATGTATATGTCTATATATATGTGTGTGTATATCTTAAAATTATTGAAAAACCAAAGTTAACGTCTTTTCATTTACATTCTTTTCATTTACCCTGCTCTTTCAGTGCCTATTTCATTTATTCACGACTCACATGTTGTATTAAAATGAAAAAAGATAATGATAATAATAAGATAATATTATTGATTTAGAAGATTATCTTCAATCAAAGTTCATTCATCATTTTTTTAGACTACTTTTGTTATTTTGATAATGGTTAGCTTTTAGATTATGGTTTTTGGCTTTTGAAATTTGAATTCGAAATGGATTATGGTTTTTTGGATCATTATATTTAACGTTATCTATTTTTTTTATAAAACCGCAAAAACCGAACTGTAAAACCGTGAAACTGTCAATACCTGTCGGTTTAGTTTATACAATTTAAATGGTCGGTTTGGTTTGTTATTTTTTGAAACCGTAGTTAGTGGTTTGGTTTAGATTTTTTTGCCAAAGCGACCGAACCGCACCGCGAACATCCCTAGAGTGCGCCTTGTGCCTTTGACAACTATGATATAAATATCTACTTTAGATAGACCTCCTAAATTGTACATAATGTACTAAAACTATTACCAAGAGTAGCATACATATCTCAAACATCATTAACTTCTAACCAACTAAAATAACAGATGACTAAAAGATATACAATTAATAATTTGTTGGAATCAAATCCTACCAAAAGAGTTCGCTACAATGCTTCCAGTTTCATTGGTAACTACTACAATGTAAAGATATGATACTTAATAGATACTGGCCTAAAAAAACTAAAAATACTAAAATGGCTTTCTAGTAAACACAAAGGAAATAACATTCGCAGAATTCTCCATCCCTCATAATGCCAAAGAGCATCCTAACAGTGACATTTTATCTATACAAAAAGATAGCATACATACACATACATGTGGGTATAACCCATAAACCCAAATTGTTGGTAATCAAAAGCGTACATATCTATTTCAACGTAGGTATACGCATAGTTATCAATAGAGATAATAGCAAGCGCTATAGCGCGCCATGTAACGAATCGTAGCCGCCGCTATATACGTTTATCGACTAAAAAGCGGGAAGATTGCGGGAATCGTGATTTTGTTTTTAACTTTTTTACGCTAGATAAGTATATAAGGATTGCAAATTAGATTGACGCACAATGTTTTGGACAGATCGTCATTTCTAAACCCTAATTGATGACGAAGGAAATTATTTGGACGTTAGAAACTTCCTAAACCCTTATCGCCTAGAGGTTGCTATTTACCGCTATTCACTGTTGATAAATACGGGTATACGTGTGTGTAGGAGATGTAATTGTGCACTAACATACATATGTATCACAAACAAATGTATGAGTGCATATCTTATATAAGGCAACAATATTTGAGACACCCCACACAATGAGTGGATGGTTCTTGTCACCCTTCTCAACATGCATAAGTACTTATGAGTACCATGATTCAACAAACTGACAGATTATAGAATAAAAGAGCTTATTGGATGCAACCATGGTACATTTTTCACATTAAAGTGCACAAAAGAACAATATACATTAGTTGCTTTACCACACCCCTACCAATACCAAATACTATTAATTTGTCAGCCTCATTAACATAGAGTCAAAACTTAATTCATCAACTTCGATAGAAGCAAAGTATAGCTTTAAAGCCAATGCATCTTAGGCTAGGTACTTCAACATGATTGATAATATGTGTTCATTACTTCAAGCTAATATAATACAAGAAACCCGATAACCCATATTAGCATGTCTTATGTTGACTCCTTATAACACATTGCATATCATAATACCAATCAAAATCTTGTCTTTCTCGGCACAACTACTCATATGTTCACTAATATCTGATACGTAAAGTTTCATGGATGTAAGAAAATTCTGGTGTATACTAGGAAGGTGAAACCTATTAACCTAAAATCATGAAGCTTTGTTGGCTATTCTAAGAAAGTGTAAACTCAAGCTTACAAGTAATTCCAAAAGAACACAAAAAAATCGCCATGCCAAAAGGTAAAAGTTGATTCTCTCTTACAATTGGGAATAAAACGAAATTAAGGCGTGCTATATGAAGAAAGAAATAAATCATCTAGTAAGTAAATGCAGAGGAGGAGCGCCTTATAGAAAAATAAAACAAAAACATTGCTAACCTTTACACTTGAATTGCTCACTTTTTATTCCTGAAAATGATCTCTAAAATGGAGTTGACCTTTCAAACTCATCATAAACACATCATAATGCCTTAATAGCTAATACAAACAAAAACTACTAATTTAGACACTTATATAAAGAAACACTTTGATATGAATATGTATAAGATATGAAGATATGTACACACACAGCTCCTTACAAGCTTACATCTACTCATATAGAAAAATTTTAAGTTTGCCTTAGAAGGGGGGTAAACTATCTACTTAACTAGATAGAATCAAATATATTCCCAGTTATTACAGCTCACCATATGTTTTCAAGTTCAAGCATGCAAATTAACCTAAGAGACAATTTTGTTACTCATAAATTGGGAAACAAATCTTCATGAATTAAGTTTCTAACGAATAACCTTCTGGCTTTAGAATTGACCAGAATCATTTCGATGATAAGAAAAAACCTAATTACCATATTAAATGCATGGTAACTTGATAATGTTCACACATGAAAGCTAAAAAAGATCATAAATTCTGTTCATTTCTATTTACATCTATAAACAGCAGCTAACACTACTTGTGACTTGCTATCAAAAACATAAAGTTCCAACACCATTTACAAAAATTAAATTCAATCTACCTCTTTAAATCTGTGAAACAGAAAATCCAGACTGTCATCACCATGACTCAGCAACTGAATGATCTTGGCAAAATAATGCAGGTATATCACAAGCGCCGTCCCATGAGCGGCCGCAGCCACCGATCCCACAACCATAAGCACCCAATCAAGCCTATCAGCACACGCAAACAGCCTCGAAAATGGCACCGCTTCCGGCGGCGGCTCGATCTCCTCCATCTCCTCCACTTCATCATCAACATCCGGAGCTACAGCATCGGCGCTTGCATCCATGTATGGCGACGGAGACTCCGGCGGCTCCGACACCTCCGACACCGGCGTTAACGGTTGTTGCCGCGGCGGTGACCAGCCGAATAAACCTCCTCTTGATACCATCATATTTACAATTACAAATTACAAATTAAAATCTCACAATCCAAACCTACTGCAACAAGAAACTCTTCGTACGAAATCAACGATCTCAAAACCCTAAAACCTGTAAAATTTACAGGTTGAATTCACTATCCATCGATCCGGTGAAGTATGAAGAGATTATTGTTGTGATTGTTGAGATGTTACTCACTTTTTAGTGTGTATGTGTGTGAAGGAAAGGAGAGAAAGTTGACTCGTAAACTGAAGCTTCGTTGATTCCATCGTGTTTTTGTTGGAGTTTGTCTGCGCAATGCTATACGACGTCGTTGCAAGGATCGTGATTCTAGGCAGTGCTTGTTGCCGTGTATCGGAGGAATGACTGCAAAAAAGGCCCTTATGTTTTGGTTTTGTGAATATTTACGCTAAAAAGTTTAAATGATTGTATTTATAATCATTGAATTCTTTTGCATTAATAAAATAACTAGCGACCAAATAACTTCTAGTCTAACGGTATTCTTTAACTTTTTTTATTAGAAATTTCTTCTTTGAGTATTTGTGAGAGGAATTTCTTTCTGCATTAGCTTGAGATTTTTTTAATATATATAGCATAACAGATGAGTTTTCTTCTGAAAAGTAGAAGATCAGAGGTACTCTTGAGAGATCAAATATGATGTCTAAAATATGATAGCGAGGAGAGGTACCAAGTCACTCCTAATTCATATCTTTCAAAAAAAAAAATAACTAACATCACATCCCATTCATATAGAAAAATTTTAAGTTCGTCTTTTACTATCTACTTAACTAGATAGAAGTAAATGAACACTAAGGTAATAATAAATTTTAAGTCAATTTTATCATGAGGATGAATAAAGAATAAATGGCCTTGCCTAGTGGGAAAAGAAAATGAGAGGGAAAAAAACATGCAAGTAATAAACTTCACCAACATACATTTGAGTATTGAAGTGTTCTAATTCATACATTTCTTATTGTGTATTACTATTCATAACATACATTTTGTATATAGTTCAATTAAATTAAATTAATTTTTACCCGTCATGTGTTACTACCACGTATTGTTGCGATTGTGATATGATTACGAATATCAAAAAGCAGACGAGAAAACATGTCGCAACATTTAAAACTTTGTCGTAAAATCTAAAACATACTTCATCGTAAAAGTGATCGTCACTCTACTGTAAATTCCAAAAGCAAACTTCATCATAAGAGTAGGCGTCAAAAACCTTAATGAAAGCACATGAAAAATGGTAAGCATAAAAACTCAAAATCAAGACATTAAAAAAATCACATTGAGAAAACCATAAATTTGTTGTTAGGACATAATTATACTCAGTTGTAAAAGCGACGATCACTCTGCAGTAAAACATAAAAGCGTATTTTATCGTTAAGTAAATATCAAAAACTCGAATGAAAACACAGATAAAACGGTAACCATAAAGAACCAAAATAAACATTAAAAAATGTAATGAAAAAATCATATATTTATTGTGCAAACTTTTGTGATTAAAATAAAATAAATGAACTTTAATAGTTTTTACATGATACAATTCACACATGTATAAAAATTAAATTGCACATGTTAATTAGTGTGGACCCAAAATCTTTTGCAATTATAGTACCCAGACCACAAGCATAACCATATCAGTTGTATATCATAGAATTGCATACTAAAGTGACTAAGCTTTTGTGAAAATGACTAACCCAATTGCACACCCAAAATTTCATACATGATCGGCCCAAATATCAAGGGTTGCCTGTATGTGTAGTTGGGTCAATCTACAGCTTGAGCACAAAAATAACATAGGGCCCTCAATTAAAAAAACTATGTGTGTAGTCTTTGGAGGCTAGACTCATGGCCTGAAGAAGAAGAAGAGTAGGAGAGACAAAGAGTTCCAATGGTGAGGAAGAATGAAAGAGCTTCAATCGCTAGAGAAATCCAATCGCCAGCGGTCAGGATCGGAGTCTGAATTGTCACCTAGAGAAAAGAGCCAAAGAACTCTACGTTCCACAAATGGCTGAAGTCTGGATCTTCTGATCCTCTCATAATCCTTGTCAGTGGCAGCCTATACTACTTGTTTAGGATAAAAAAATAAGCAATAAACTCCACAAATCACAATTGGTACGAAGTGTGAATTGTCCGACCGAAGCATTTGTCCCTATCCGATTGAAGTTTCGGATCATCTCATCATCACTGACTCATGCTCACTATTATATACTTCAATCTTATATACTTGTGTTGCATTTTGACCTTATTTCTTCTAGTAGTTTTTACATTTTCCAAAAGTCAAGTTTTGTAGCCCTATTGATGCGAGAATATGATTTTGTAAGTTGTTGGATACATCTTATTCATGTGACATGGTGGATAAAGAAATGATAATATACCACTCATTTTCTAATTTCTGAAGTCTGAAGATGTATTGCACAACTTATAAAAGCAAAGAGAGCAACCATATTTCGTAATAAATCTTACATCTTATGAACTCTTTATAAACTTATAAACCTAACACTTTGAAGAATTGAAAACAAACTAATTATATTGAAGTGACTGCAAGTAAATAACTACACAAATCCACAATGGTCGCCTAGACAATTATTATTATTCTCATATTCAGTGATTATTGTTGAATTTAAATTTGTTGTTTACTTGCGTAGATGTTTAATGTTGTGTTTTTCTAGTTGCTTTTAAATAATTGTTTATTTCATTAATTTTTATCTTTAATTAAAGATAAAATTGTGCTTAAAACAATAGATTTAAATATCAACGAAAATCAAAACTATGAAGCAGGTGCCTTCATAAGAGCAAAAATAAAAAAAAAATAAAAAGCTTAAACAACAAGCTTTTTAAATGAATCATTAAAAAGATAACCACTAAAGTTTGTAACAACCAATACAAATACTATAAATCTTGATAATCATACAAAGTTTTTAGGACCTCAATTTTTTAATTAACTTCAGGTCTTCTAAATGCAGTTTCTTGATTATTATTTTCTTACCTATTTTTTTCTTCTACACCCTCTCGTTCTTATTCTTGAAAACCACTGATCATCACCACCACCGATTATTACAACAACCACCAAACACCACCGCAACAATGGTTCTTAGAGGCGGCGTTAGCATGAAGAAGAAGAAGAAGACGACAAAAGGCCCGAAAAATATTGAGATAAAGAAAATCGAAGAAACCAGCAGCCAACAAGTCACGTTCTCTAACGAAAGACCAGACTTTTCAAAAAAATGTCAGAGCAAGACTCTAATTATTCTTCTTTGTAATATATTTCAAAATATAATTTTACAAGTTATAAGTCTTTATAATTAACTATTTAATATTATTTAGATAATTTTTGTAACATTTGTGGTGCACGCATATCATGTATATATGTGTGGCCCTTAAGGGGCAAAAGTAAAAGTGCACTAATTTTAACGTTATTTCAATTATTTTGTGAAAATAACGTTAAAATCATTGGGATGATCAACTTCAAACGATAACTTTGAGCCTGGGACTCTTTCGAAGCAACCTCTCTATCCTAATTGGGATAGGGGTAAGGTTTGTATCTATCATTGCCTCCAGACCCTACTGAAAGTGGAAATATGCTGGGTAAGGTTGTTGTTGTTTATATAATTTTTGTAACTTTGTACATAAATCATAGCATATATTTTTGTAAAATGCCATTTTTTCCGAAACTTTTTTTTAAATTAAATGTATAAAAACGTATATGAAATTCAGTTATGTTTTATATAAAAAAATTGTTGTATAATTTAAAAATTTTATTACCAATTATCTATTATTTTTGTTTCTTAATACGTGTATTACACAAGCAAGAACCTAGTGTCGAATATAGAGCTTAATGTTTGTTCAAAACTAGGGTCGTATAACAGGTTAGATACGTCTCAATTAAACACAAATACACAATGTGTTAGACACGAACATGATATGATAATAATCATGTCTATTTCCCAAGCACAAAGCATGAACACGTATAAAATCAAGTTATTGGAATTATCATGTAAGACCACTGGTGCGTGGCATTGGGTTTGTCATGTAAGTCCATAATGAAATGGCGTTAGTGTTTGTCATGTAAGTCAATAATGAAATGGTGTTGGATTTATCATGTAAGACCACTGGTGTGTGGCATTGGGTTTGTCGTGTAAGTCCATAATGAAATGGCGTTGGTGTTTGTTGTCACACCCCCAAAATTCCCACTTGTGGCTCATGTCCACGTGGATGTGACGTGTCCAGAATCACAGCTCAAGGTCATATAGAACACCTCTATATGCGTTTACAAATCCAAAGTTTGACACATACACTCATAATATAGTTTGCAGCGGAATAAAAGTTATCATACTACATTGCAGCGGAAAATCAAATGTTTGACAAAATGCAGCGGAAATGTAAATAGTTTAACACAACATTGTTTAACGGAACAAGGGTAAATTGTTTTAAAAGACAAGACAGAATGCATGTAAGTTCCTAATGCTCGTTCCTTAAATTGTGCATTCCTGTCCTCCTGCTAGCTACGCTAATTACCTGAGAATACAAGTTAGAAAAGTGTCAACACAATGGTTGGTGAGTTCACAGGTTTTGATATACATATAGTAATAAAAGTGTGTCATGTTGTTTATCAAATGTTAGTACCGAGCCCTAGGCCCAAAGTGTCAGTGCGTCACTACCGAACTAGACTTGTTTGTCCTTGCCTCCGCTATGCCTCGTATGCATAGCAAGTTTGGTTAGAGTTTGCACGGGTTATGACATCCAGTCAACATGGTGCCCCGTGGGGTTAGTCATTCCCTAATGGATCCATCCAAATCTACCACGTTGTTCGTACATTAACGGTAAGACTTTTTGAGGGCTTGTTACGAGTTCAACACTTAATGTTTGTCCAATAAACCAGCATACACAAAATGTTTGTACAGTAATAGATGTTTGACTCGATGCAACTAGTATTCTCCCCCTGTTTAAAAGTGTTTGAAAAAGAGTAAAGAGGGGCCGTAAACTCACCTTAGTGATGTAAGTACAATTCAAGCGTAAGCTCCCGCGTCGAAATGTGTGTCGGTCATCGGCAACCTATATCGTACACCGTACGTAAGTTCGTGTATGTGATCGTGCTAGTGTTGGTGTTAGTGCTCGTGTTTGTGCCCAACAACCCTTGGTTGTTCATGTTTGTCCGTGTCGGTCCACAATGACCGTGTTTGCTCGTGTTGGTCCACATTGACCGTGTTTGACCATGTTTGACCGTGTTTGACCAAAGTTGACCGTGTCAAGTCAACGACCCGTTGGTGAACCATGTGATGGTTGGTGAATCGTGTAGCAATCGTGTAAGTGTTCGTCGTGTGCAAAACGCGTAAATCGCGTCTATGGACAACTTACTATTTATAGTAAGTTTCCATTTATAGAAAGTTCACAAAGCATAACGGTTTTATAGTTCTAGCATGTTCAGTAGTCCTACGGGATCATGTTAACACATAGCACATCATCATACGGTTTCACATAAGTCGTTTAGAACATGTTCGTGCACAAAAGTTTCCTAAAATGGAAAGTTTCCATTTTTAGCACACGTGACATCGGAAACCATCTAACTTAGCATCTAATCATCATATTACAACATAATAAATCATTTAGCATGTTCAAATCTTACCAAATGTTCACGAGTCGGTTTTTGTAAAAATAAAGTTACTAAAAATAGTAACTTTGTGGTTTTTGCATAAAATGACCATCTAAGCATTTCTAAACAACTTTTCATATTATCATTCATCATAATATGTCATCTAACAACATTTAATCATGTCAACATAACCAAAATTCATCATCTATCAACATCTTGACCCAAAAGTTACTAAAAATAGCAATGACCATAAACATCATCAAAACCTCTTTTTAACAAATCAAATCATCAATTTATCATCCTAGCAACAATTCTACATACATGCATGTTCATCATATACACCAAATCATCAACTTGTAGCTAAAAAGTTACTAAAAATAAAAAGATTCATAAAAATCATAGTTTTAACCATTTCAACCAAATCTAACCATGAGTAATCATTCTAATATCATCAATAAGCATAACAACATACTCAAGATCATTCCTACCATCATGGATCGTACATGCATGGCATTATTTCATCAATCCAAGACCAAATAACACATTTTAATGACTCACATCATAATGGATCGTCACGAAATGCATTCTAATCATGTTAGATCATCCATATCAGTAGAATAATCATCAAACCCAGATTAAAAACAAAGGAAAATTCGTGCATGTGAGTCTTGGGTGCTTGCATGTGGGTTTTACCCATTGCATGTAAGATTGTGAGTGTTTTTAAGCTACAAAGAGAGTGGGGCTACCTTCTAGGGCTTCTTGAACACCAAGATGATGAAGAATCAGTAGTTTAAAGAGGTTGAGAAGGTCTGGAGTCGTGCTTCACAACTGGTTCAAGCTCTAGTCGTTCTTCTTCCTTGGTTCAAGCCTCCAAATCTTCACTTCCAAGCTCTAAAGGTGTAACAATGGCTTCAAATGGTGTCTAGCAGGTGAAGAAGATGAAAACCAGAGGTTTTGGGAAGGCAAATACGAGCTGGTTGCGTCTGGGACTGATTGTAATGAGTGTGTAGGAGAAATGATGGTTTTTGGAAATTTAAAAAGAGAAGTCTGCGCACCCTACGCCTCAGGCGTATCGCCTGGCGTGGTGGTACTACCTGGTGCGTTACGCGCGGGTTGGAACGGATGAGGCGCTCAATTCCCATCCGCGCGCATCGCCTGACGTGGGCGTCTCAGGTCAGGCGTACCGCCTGGCCTAAATGTCAAGCCCAATAAGCTTGTTTTGTTGTTCTGGGCCCATTCTTGCCCGTTTCTCGATCGTAGAACATCGTTTGAGCGTCGTTTGGTCTCGTTTGAACTTCCTAGTTCAATGTGTGAGTGTTTCGTGAAGTTTCGAGTGTTGCGCTACACAATGTGCTTGGCGTTCACCAACGTTCGTGTGTTTTGACACGTGTGTGCTGTTCGCCGATAATTCCACGAATTATCTAGTCATGTGTCTGTGTTCGTACTGTCGTGCCACGTGTCACACTAAATTAATCTAATGCTAGTGCCACGTGTACAATAAGCATTTAAATAAACATTTAAATAAATAAGTTGCTGACCTGGAAATTACGGGGTGTCACATCTGCCATGTAAGTTCATAATGAAATGACATTGGGTTTGTCATGTAAGTCCACATTATTGTGGCGTTGGGGATAATTCACGTACGGGTGGGTTTAAATGATAAATTAATTAAAATGGGTTTTGACCTGTTAGTGAAAAATTAACTTGAAAGTATGATTATACAATTGTTTGATATGAATATTGGTTAAACAAATTGTTGTGAGTATTCAAATGAATGATAAATTGCAATAAAGTTGAATTGATAAATTGAGGCTTGGGTGAGATAACCCATAGCCTAATTTTTGTTTAAAAATTTGATAACCATTTGTTTGATAATGTAATTTGGTTGATAAAATGATGATAAGTCACCACGGACGGTTTGGGACTTAGTTAGCTTCCATGTAGCGTCATAAAGCAGAAATTGGATGGTTAAAATGGTTGAGTTAATTAAACGGGTGATTATGACTTGTTAGCAATAATTGTTAAATTTAATTGAGGTTGATAGATTTTTGAAATAATGATATTAAGATCATTAGATATGCTTATAAATGTGATATATTGATTTATTAACATATTATGAGACCCCGTGATGATCGAAAATGGTTTTGGGCGTAAAAACGCGAAAAATGGAGAAATTCTGCACTGCAGAGGGCGTACTTTACGCTAACCACTGTATGGTATGCTGAAAGGCTTCGGTTGTACGCCTGGAGTTCGGCGTGTCATATGCCGAGGCTAAAGTACCATACGCCAGGGAGTGTAATTTTTTCGGATTTCAATTTTTTTTAATGGATTTGATTTCGGGGTTCGATGGGGTTAACTCATTTAGTTCTTATGAACTAACACTTAATTAATTGTGGTGTTTTCAGGTCATAAATAGGTACGGTTCAAAAATCATGATCGGGCATGCCTTGTGAAGAATCAAACGTTATGCATTGAAAAAGTTTGTAAATCCCATACAAACTAAGTATTGATGATTTTTATGATGTAGCTAGTAACAAAACAAACATGTTTGTGACAATCCGACTTTTCGGGTTAACCCCGTTAACAAAAATTAACAGAAAATGTCGCGAAACGATAAGAAATCATATTTGAAGGATTAAAAGTGATCAAAACAAGTTTATAAATCCTGTAATTGCAAAGATTTAACTTGTAATTAGTGAAAATAAGTAATTTTGACTTTAATTAGTCAAAATTCGTTCATAAGATAGGGAGAAATTCGAAATTGAGTTGTCACAGTGTTATTAACTGAATTAAATCAGTTATAATCATCCCATTGATGATTATTAACAGCAAACATACGTTATAGAATCATTAATTCGTCGAATTTAACTAAAATGGTACTCAAAAGTCGAAACCGCCCATAAACATTATCAAATTCGAGAAATCTGATCATAACTCTCGCAATTGAAAGTCTCTAAACCAGAATCGGTATCATTAGAACCTATTTCACTCCACAATTCGATCGTAGAAGCTGCGGGAGGAAGATTTGGATCGAGGCTTGGCCGAACTCCACATTCTAAACGAAATCTTACAATTCGACATCAAACAAGGTAAGTTTTAAATCCTACACCACCTAAAAGAGCCGATTAAGGATAACCACATGTTAATTTTGGGTTTTAACATCGAATCGTAGGAGCTTGGATTCCTAGGGTTCTTCGTATTAACGATTTGGGGGTTTTAGAGTGAACGAGGTTAAAAATCAAATTAAAACTTACAGAAAGTTTCGAAATGGTATTTCAAACGAAAACCAGGTGTAAATTTTATCAAACAACAAAGAATCATAAGACTTCGAATTCTAGGGTTCTTGAGGAAAAAGGGATTGGGGGTTTCTACTCAAATGTAAATTAGAATCAAATTAAGTACTACCAGTAGTTTCGTGAGGTTGTATTGAACGAAATCCCTATATCCTTTGCACCTAACAATAACGAATTGTTCAAGGTCGAGTTCTTGAGTTCTTAGTCACAAACGAATTGGGGGTTTCGGGTTAAACGAATTTTATAACCTAACTAAAGTTCACAGTGAGGTTCAGAATTCATTGTTTATGGAAATCCCTTTATCAATTTCTAAAAGTGTTAACGAAGTGTGAGAAATAAAGTTCTAGGGTTCATTGTGTAATCGGTTTGGGGTTTTTGACCCAATCGAACTTGGAATTCAAATCAATCATCACATAAGGATTCGAATTATGTCAGTTAATGAAAAGCCCATGAAATTCTAGTTCATAACTAACGAATTTAACAAGATTTGATGATGGGTTTAATGGTTCACATTCAAAACCGAATTTGACACAATTGGGTGTTCTAAATGGATGATTTTCTCGAATTAAAACTAGGGTGGGACTCGATTTGGTTATTGAAACAAAACTCCTATAGTTTTAGAATTTATTGGGTTCGAATTCATGATCAATTGTGAGACTAATGGTTCGGTTAGTTAAACAAGATGAAACCCACGTTTAAAGGTTTAAAACAATTCATTTCTAAACACTGATGCAATTGTGAAGTTGGATCAGATGGTTTGGGCGCGCGTAGGTGACCCAGGAGGTCGCGGGTTGGAATCCGGCCCAACCGGTTTTTTTTTGTAATTAAAAACCAACTTTGGTTTTTAGCCCATAACTTATTCGTTATAACTCCGATTCGATCCGTTCAAGTTCCGTTGGAACCAGAATCGAATCCCGAACAGGATGAAATAATAAAATCTATAATTTAAACAAAAATTCAAGCCGCGTATAATTACGCTTATTTAAATAAAATCATATACGGTTATATGATTTATTTAAACAATTTTAAAGTAATGCGTATTTACGCATGCACAATTCTAACAATCTAACATACGTGTGTTGACACTTATGTGATTTCAAGCACAAAACGACATCCCGAATAACATTAAGCTGTTGTTAAAACACAGGTTCTTCGTAAGAGGACTTTCTACGCGAGTTCACGTGTTTGATCATTCTATTTACACTCAAAGGTGCGTACACGGCCCCTTTCTTATTTTAACTGTTTTGGGGGAGAAAACATGTGCAAACAAAACTTTTAGATACATATCACTTGCATGAGTTAGCTGTTTACATTAAGTGCAAACATAGCATTACAAGTCCATACATTTCGAACCGTTTAGTTTGCCGTAGTGCGAAGCGTGGTAGTTGGAAATAGATCTATTAGGTTTGACATACCTCACTTGGTAGATGGGATCTACGCAAGTGTTTGACTAGCCAATTCACATTACTACTGTTTGTGCTAGACAATAGTGGCAAGGCAAAACATGCAACAGCATGCTACAGTCAGCTTCGGTGTCGACCACTTATGTAAATAGTACAAATGACTAGCTATCATGACTATGCATGTGTGATTATGTTATCTGCAAACATTATATTCAAACTGTTGTTTCAAACATTTGTGAATACTTAAACCTATGTAATGCACCAACCTTTGTGTTGACTTGATTTACATGTTTTCTTAGGACGCTAAGGTACACAAGCAAGCAAGCATGGACTAGGAGATCGAGTCGCATGCATATATTACATTTCAGTTATTTGGATTTGAACATTTGGGACTTTGTTTTGTAATTTACAGTTTTGAAACCGTTATGTTTGTTTTGTTTTAAAAACGCTTCCGCAACGTTAGAACTTTGATAATTCAGTTTTAGACCAAAGTATGTTTTGAAAATCATATAGAGGTCTTCGTTATGTTTAATGATCTGAGATCCTGGTTTGTCACGTCCCAAACGGTATGATTCCGTTAGTTGAAAATTGGGGGTGTGACAAATTGGTATCAGAGATAGGTTTGCATTGGTAGACTTAGACTATAACTGTTAGACATTAGACACTTGTTTACATAACTGCTTTTGCCTAGTATTTACATATGGTTTTATGTAACAGATATGGCATCACCACCACCGTCACCACCGCACGTGATCGTACTCGATGATGAGGAGCCGATAGCTCCAGCATTTCAGGATCATGAGGATGATCCGGAGGAGGATCCCGTCGAGGATTCAGACGAGGACCCGGAGGAGGATCCGGAAGAGGAGGACCCAGAGGAGGATCCTAAGGAGGATCCACAGGAGGATCCCGAGGAGGAACCACAGAGAGACCCAAGGAAAGCACCTGAGGAGGATCCCACTAAGGAGTCTTCATATCGTATGCCACTTAGATTTTGTGCCTGTAAGAGGCCACGATTCGAGTCAGATGACACTGGCCGATTGACTTAGGAGTCAAAGTGGGCTAATGATAGGATCGAGCACATGGCACAGGAGCTTCGAGATGTAAACGCCCGATATGCAGAGCTTCGTAGTGTAGTGCCGGGGATGGAGTCTCACCTTGCGCATCTGTCCACACGAATGCAGGAGGAAGAACATAGAGCTGATGTAGCTGAGGGAAGATTGATTGCGCTGGAGGAGCTGTTCGCATCCGACGCAGAGGAGGAGGAGGAAGAAGAAGAGATCCCAGCACATGATGTTGATTCTGATGCTGATTCTACTATCGAGGATGCTTAGTTTATTTATTTTAAACTCATAAGGGGCGGGTTGTGTCCCTATATTAGATGTTTGAAAACCTTTGTTTTGATTTTGAAAAGTACTGTAAGCAAATCAGATTATTATCTATTGAAAAACTATTAATTGTTGCCAACAGTTGTTTTGATTCATACAGTTACATGTTTGTTGTTTGTTGTATTGTTTACATGTTTCACATTGGACATTGATAACACTCTAACATTTCTTTTAAATAGGAAGATAATGGCCGGTGAAAACATACACATGACTGTCGAGGAGCTCAATGAGCTAATTAACAACAAGGTCGCGGAGGCAATCGCGAATTACACCCAGACACACACGACAGGACCACATGGTCCAGCTGGAGGAATTATGAATCCACCGATATGCACGTTCAAGATGTTCTTGGACTGCAAGCCCCACAACTTCAAAGGATCGGAAGGGGCCATTGGCATCTCAAGATGGAGGGGTCTAACATCGAGGAGTACACTACTCGATCTCATGAACTAGCCAGACTCCTACCTCACATGGCTACTCCCGCAAGTAAGTGGATAGAGAGGTACATAGGAGGATTGGTGCCTCAGATCCAGGGATTGGTTACTTCTACAAATCCCACAACGATTCAACAAGCTGTTCGACTGGCGCACCAATTGACTGACCAGACAGTTTTACAAGGGACTCTGCCTAAACAAACAACAGCTACTAAGGTGGGAGACCATAAAAGGAAGTGGGAGAACAGCAACACCAAGAATTTCAACCAACAGCCGTTTCAGCAGAACCGAAGGCAAGATTCAAACAAGTCTTATCACAATTCGAACAATGGTCAGCAGTCATCATCATCAGGGGGTATATTGGTAAACACCCAAAGTGCAACAAGTGTGGATTCCATCATGCTGGGAATCAGTGTGATAAGTTTAAGTGTCAACGGTGCGGTAAAGGAGGGCATGCAGCTAAGGATTGCCGCGGAGAACTGCAAAACAATTCCAACAATCAGAACAACAACCAGAACAACGCACAAAAGGGTTGTTTTGAGTGTGGTAAACTAGGTCACTTCAAAAAGGATTGCCCACAACTCAAGAAAGGCGGGACTAACGATGCAAATGGCAATGGCAACAACAATGGTACCAATAACAAGAATAACAACAACAACAATGGTGCTAGGGGCAGGGCGTTTGTGATTGGAGGACGTCAAGCACGGGAGGATCCCAACATTGTCATGGGTACGTTCCTCTTGAATAATCACTATGCCTCTATGCTATTTGACACTGGTGCAGACCGGAGTTTTGTATCTAGTTCATTTTCTAAGTTGCTAAATGTTAGTCCCACTGCCTTAGAAAACCCATACACTGTAGAATTAGCTGATGGCAAGTTAATTGTAGTTGAACATATCCTTAAGGGATGTATGCTTGACTTGATGGGTCAAACACTGGAAATTGATCTGATGCCTATCACTTTAGGCAGTTTTGATGTAGTCATTGGCATGGACTGGTTGTCCAAACACCAGGCTGAAATAGTATGCCATGAAAAGATCGTTCGTATACCGCTTTCGCATGAAGAGACACTGTACGTACAAGGTGAAAAGACCAGTACGCCACTGCGTCTCATATCTTGTATGAAATCACACAAATGTCTGCGTAAAGGTCATACAGCAGTTATAGCACTTATAACTGAGAAACCGGTAGCTGAGAAGAAGATCGAAGACATCCAAGTAGTTTGTGAATTTCCTGAAGTATTTCCGGAAGATTTACCGGGATTACCGCCTATCAGACAGGTGGAATTCCGAATCGACCTTACACCAGACGCAGCACCGATAGCTAGAGCGCCTTATCGACTTACACCATCTGAGATGCAAGAGTTATCTACACAACTGCAAGAGTTGTTAGATAAGGGCTTTATACGACCTAGTTTTTCACCGTGGGGAGCTCCAGTCTTATTTGTTAAGAAGAAAGACGGGACTTTCCGTATGTGCATCGATTACCGGGAACTGAACAAGGTTACCATCAAAAACCGATATCCGTTACCTAGAATTGACGATCTGTTCGATCAGTTGCAAGGTTCGAGTTACTACTCGAAGATTGATCTTAGGTCCGGTTATCATCAACTCAGAGTTCAAGAAGAAGATATTCCGAAGACAGCATTCAGGACGCGCTATGGCCATTGTGAGTTCTTGGTTATGCCATTTGGGTTGACGAACGCTCCAGCAGTATTCATGGATCTCATGAATCGGGTTTGTAAACCTTATCTTGATAAGTTTGTCATTGTTTTCATTGATGACATTCTCATCTATTCTCAGTCTGAAGAGGAGCACGCTGAACATCTTCGACTTCTGTTGGAATTAGTGAAACAAGAACAATTGTACGCTAAGTTTTCGAAATGTGACTTCTGGATGCGAGAAGTACAATTCTTGGGTCATATAGTCAATGAGAAAGGTATACATGTTGATCCAGCGAAGATTGAAGCGATCAAGAATTGGGAAGCACCAAAGACCCCTACCGAGGTGCTACAATTCCTTGGTTTGGCGGGTTATTACCGACGATTCATTGAGGGTTTCTCAAAGATTGCTCAACCACTTACAACTCTTACTCACAAAGGAACGAAGTATAACTGGACTGATAAACAGGAAGTTGCATTCCAGCTATTGAAACATAAACTCTGCAGTGCACCGATTCTGTCCTTACCGGAAGGAACATAAGACTTTGTGGTGTATTGTGACGCATCTGGACAGGGTTTGGGATGTGTGTTGATGCAACGTGATAAAGTTATTGCTTATGCTTCAAGGCAATTGCGACCACATGAAAAGAATTACGCTACTCATGACTTGGAGTTAGGAGCAGTGGTATTTGCTTTGAAGATTTGGAGACATTACTTATATGGAACTAAGTGTACCATTTACACTGATCATAAGAGTTTGCAATATATCTTTGATCAGAAGAACTCAATATGAGGTAGCGACGATGGGTCGAGTTGTTAAACGACTATGAATGCCCAATTATGTACCATCCGGGAAAAGCTAATGTAGTAGCTGATGCTCTAAGCAGAAAAGACACAACAGGAACAAGACGAGTTCGCGTACTTATGATGACAATACATACTGACTTACCTGACAAGGTACGCAGTGCTCAGCTGGAGGCATTAGAAAAGGATAACTTGGTACATGAATCATTACGAGGGATGGAAACACAATTGGATGTCAAACCTGATGGAATTCGTTATTTCATTAATCGACTGTGGATACCTTTGTATGGTGGTTTAAGGGAACTCGTGATGGATGAAGCACACAAATCCAGATATTCAGTCCATCCGGGTTCAGACAAAATGTATCATGATTTGAAGGCACTGTATTGGTGGCCTCATATGAAAGATGACATTGCTAAGTACGTTAGCAAATGTTTGACTTGTTCGAAAGTCAAAGTTGAATATCAGAAGCCATATGGTTTGTTGCAACAACCAGAAATACCGATGTGGAAATGGGAAAAGATTTCGATGGATTTTATTACTAAGTTACCCCGTACACCAAGTGGTTGTGATACGATCTGGGTAATTGTCGATCGATTAACGAAATCTGCACATTTCTTAGCAATCAAGGAAACCGATAAGATGGAGAAACTGACTCGCATTTACATCAAGGAAGTGGTAGTGATGTGTTGTAAAACACATCTGTTTTTCTATTTGTTTTTATTGAGTTTCTGTACAGTTTTATTCGTTTTAGAGTCGATTTATGCTGGTCCTTCACAATTTGGTAATTTCATGCTTGCAGGTCATAAACATGTTATTTTGGTACAAAAGATCAAGAAAACAAGCTCCCGGTTGGATGAAGATGGATCTGAGAATGAAGAAAGCAAAAATCTGGAAATTTGAACCCTTCGCGTATCGCGAAGACATTCTAAAACCCTGTCGCGGTACGCGACAGGTGAAAATGACCAAATTGCCCCTCATTAATCATTGCGGGTTGACCCGACTAATTTGTCGGGTAGCGAGACCCCTCGCGTAACGCGAAGGGTTTATGGGCACCTGTCGCGTAGCGCGACAGGGTTAGATTTTCAGAAAATCGAGTTTTATGATTCTGAAACGGCTGAGGCTAGGAGATTCGTTGTTGGACGACCAGAGACAACCTAGGAGGCGATCAGAGGCTAGAGAACGAGATTGGAGTTGATTTTGATCATCGGGAAGCCCTAGACGAGTGATCCGAAGGGTGTAACGTGATCGGTTTACTTTGTTTCTCTTGTTTCTCATGTTTTCTTACTTTAAACAGATTATGGTTTGTTTTCATATGATGTTTAGTGGCTAAACATTTAGAACTATCTAGGTTGGATGATTATGCATGTTTGATTTTGGTTTATTTCGGTGTTGGAACATGTTGATGTGATGGATTTATGATTTAAAGATTTGGTTTTGAATATTGGATGTATATGTGTGTCTTTTATTGTTTGAATGATTGATATTATGTTCCTCATGTGTCTTGGTGATTGTCTGTCACATAATAGGTGCATGCTAGAATCAATTACTGTGTGTTTTTGATTAGTGGATGAGTTGCTTTGGCCGAGTGATTCTTAGGAGTGTTCTATTATGATTTAGACGATTAAGATGTGCAACCAACTTTAATAGCCGTGAGGTGAGAAGTTGTCGATAAGTCTTGGATGTTGGATTTCTAGTTAGAGCCTTTGTGAGAAGATCTTTCTAGTATGTCTATCAAACCTTGTTTATCGAGTCCAATAGGAAAACCCAAGTTATCCCTAGCATTTAAGTGAACTGTAACTTTCGCGCCGTGAGGTAGAGTGTTTAACAGTTATTTCTTAGGTGTTTTGAGATTATTGTACTGTGAGGTAGATAATCTAGTGGATATTTCATAAATAGTTGGATGACCTGTGAGGGAAATCCATGTATCCGGTGGTTTAACGGCTTGTAGGAACTTTAGTTGACTATCCTTGAGAAGGGTCGAGGGTGCTCTAGGTTTCCTTTGAGTTTAGTATTTAAAGATCCCGGTATCACATTAGTTCCAATCCCCGAGAGAACCTTGTCAAGCATGTATATGATTCAAGCCTAGGTAGTGCTTCTTTTCTTCTCTGATCTAGTCTTTGGTTACTCATTTGTTTTTATTTTAAGTGTTTATTAAGTATTTTAGTTTTGGTAGTAAAACCCCCTTCTTTATTATTATTTTAGTTAAGTGCAAATTTTGTATAGATAAGTTATAGAGTCTAGTTAGTACAGTCTGTAGAAGTCTGTGGGTTCGATATCCGGACTTACTTTTGTCTTGCTGCATACGATAGGTACACTTGCCTGTCGGTAGCTTAGGTTTTAGAGAGTCTAGATTTATTACTTTGTGTCTAGTTTATAGTCGGTTTTTAGTTAGTTTTATAGCTAAGCTCCGTCGACATCAGGTAGCATGGCATGGCGTGCCAATTTCCATTATATCGGATCGGGACGCCCGATTTACTTCAAACTTTTGGAAATCGCTCCATAAGTCATTGGGAACTCGTTTGGATACGAGTACCGCATATCATCCACAGACCGACGACCAAAGTGAACGTACGATTCAAACGCTCGAGGATATGTTACGAGCATGTGTAATTGATTTTGGTGACAGTTGGGAAAACCACTTGCCGTTAGTGGAATTCTCGTATAACAACAGTTATCATACAAGTATTCAGGCAGCACCGTTTGAAGCATTGTATGGTCGCAAATGTCGTTCACCAGTTTGTTGGGCTGAAATTGGTGACAGTCAGATTACAGGTCCTGAACTAGTGCACGAGACGACAGAGAAGATAGTACAAATCCGGAACCGTATGGCAGCGGCCCGGGATCAACATAAGAGTTATGCCGACAAACGTCGTAAGCCGTTGGAATTCCAAGTAGGAGACTGAGTTCTTCTAAAGGTATCACCTTGGAAAGGTGTGATACGATTTGGCAAGCGCGGAAAGCTTAGTCCACGCTACGTAGGACCTTTTGAGATCCTGAAAAGGATTGGTCCGGTTGCGTATCAACTCAAACTACCGGATGAACTCAGCGGAGTTCATGATGTCTTTCATGTTTCAAACTTGAAGAAATGTCTTTCTGACGAGACGTTGATTGTACCGTTGGAAGAAATACAAGTGGACGAACAGTTACGATTCATTGAAGAACCAGCTGAAATCATGGACCGAGAGATCAAACAACTCAAACAAAGCAAGATTCCGATAGTCAAAGTCCGATGGAATTCAATACGTGGTCCTGAATTCACATGGGAAAGGGAAGACCAAATGATGAAGAAATATCCTCATCTGTTCAAAACAACAATTACAAACACTGTGAAGACACGTTAAATTTCGGGACGAAATTTCCTTCAACAAGGGGATGACGTGATGCTTCACACAACAACATTTCAGATTTCAAACTATAAGCACAAACACTTTATTCAATTGGTTTGTTACAAACATTTGTGCTACATTACATTTTATGTGCTACATTTCATATGTTGCATGTTATAGTAGTACATACATGATGATTAGTTTCAAACATTTGCTATGTACGAGGTTATATAGTACAAATAGATTACATAGCACAGTATGATCAAACACAAACATTCACAGTTAGGTGTACTAACTGTTGTGCACGCAAACAATTACACAGAACGGTCACACTTAGGTGTGATGTTACAAACATTGAACCTTGTGTGTGAGTACACACAAGCACACAGAATGATCAGACATTACACTAACACATACAATTTGAACTCACAAGTAGTGTCCTAACTACTTCTAACATTTTACAATTTTCGGGACGAAAATTCCTTCAACAAGGGGATGATGTGACAATCCGACTTTTTGGGTTAACCCTGTTAACAAAAATTAACAGAAAATGTCGCGAAACGATAAGAAATCATATTTGAAGGATTAAAAGTGATCAAAACAAGTTTAGAAATCCTGTAATTGCAAAGATTTAACTTGTAATTAGTGAAAATAAGTAATTTTGACTTTAATTAGTCAAAATTCGTTCATAAGATAGGGAGAAATTCGAAATTGAGTTGTCACACTGTTATTAACTGAATTAAATCAGTTATAATCATCCCATTGATGATTATTAACAGCAAACATACGTTATAGAATCATTAATTCGTCGAATTTAACTAAAATGGTACTCAAAATTCGAAACCGCCCATAAACATTATCAAATTTGTGAAATCTGATCATAACTCTCGCAATTGAAAGTCTCTAAACCAAAATCGGTATCATTAGAACCTATTTCACTCCACAATTCGATCGTAGAAGCTGCGGGAGGAAGATTTGGATCGAGGCTTGGCCGAACTCCACATTCTAAACGAAATCTTACAATTCGACATCAAACAAGGTAAGTTTTAAATCCTACACCACCTAAAAGAGCCGATTAAGGATAACCACATGTTAATTTCGGGTTTTAACATCGAATCGTAGGAGCTTGGATTCCTAGGGTTCTTCGTATTAACGATTTGGGGGTTTTAGAGTGAACGAGGTTAAAAATCAAATTAAAACTTACAAAAAGTTTCGAAATGGTATTTCAAACGAAAACCAGGTGTAAATTTTATCAAACAACAAAGAATCATAAGACTTCGAATTCTAGGGTTCTTGAGGAAAAAGGGATTGGGGGTTTCTACTCAAATGTAAATTAGAATCAAATTAAGTACTACCAGTAGTTTCGTGAGGTTGTATTGAACGAAATCCCTATATCCTTTGCACCTAACAATAACTAATTGTTCAAGGTCGAGTTCTTGAGTTCTTAGTCACAAACGAATTGGGGGTTTCGGGTTAAACGAATTTTATAACCTAATTAAAGTTCACAGTGAGGTTCAGAATTCATTGTTTATGGAAATCCCTTTATCAATTTCTAAAAGTGTTAACGAAGTGTGAGAAATAAAGTTCTAGGGTTCATTGTGTAAACACAGGTTCTTCGTAAGAGGACTTTCTACGCGAGTTCACGTGTTTGATCATTCTATTTACACTCAAAGGTGCGTACACGGCCCCTTTCTTATTTTAACTGTTTTGGGGGAGAAAACATGTGCAAACAAAACTTTTAGATACATATCACTTGCATGAGTTAGCTGTTTACATTAAGTGCAAACATAGCATTACAAGTCCATACATTTCGAACCGTTTAGTTTGCCGTAGTGCGAAGCGTGGTAGTTGGAAATAGATCTATTAGGTTTGACATACCTCACTTGGTAGATGGGATCTACGCAAGTGTTTGACTAGCCAATTCACATTACTACTGTTTGTGCTAGACAATAGTGGCAAGGCAAAACATGCAACAGCATGCTACAGTCAGCTTCGGTGTCGACCACTTATGTAAATAGTACAAATGACTAGCTATCATGACTATGCATGTGTGATTATGTTATCTGCAAACATTATATTCAAACTGTTGTTTCAAACATTTGTGAATACTTAAACCTATGTAATGCACCAACCTTTGTGTTGACTTGATTTACATGTTTTCTTAGGACGCTAAGGTACACAAGCAAGCAAGCATGGACTAGGAGATCGAGTCGCATGCATATATTACATTTCAGTTATTTGGATTTGAACATTTGGGACTTTGTTTTGTAATTTACAGTTTTGAAACCGTTATGTTTGTTTTGTTTTAAAAACGCTTCCGCAACGTTAGAACTTTGATAATTCAGTTTTAGACCAAAGTATGTTTTGAAAATCATATAAAGGTCTTCGTTATGTCTAATGATCTGAGATCCTGGTTTGTCACGTCCCAAACGGTATGATTCCGTTAGTTGAAAATTGGGGGGTGTGACAATGTTTAACATGTGTAATCACATAAATATTTTGGGTGTCACATGTCACCGTTTGCTTTTGTTTAGTAAAAATCAATAATGCGTAATGATGGATTTTTACCATTGCAAAAAACTGTTGATTATCTATCAAATTAAAGCAAATCAATATATTCCAATTACAGAATTACTTGCCCATTACTTTATATTACCAAACAAAGCCAATTAATATATTTCATTTGTTTAGTCCTAACTATAGTTATCTTCACAAAATTATTTTATAAGCCAGAACATAAAATTTAAAATAATTTATTTTATTGTTAATCATAAGTTTTCATGCACTTTTTTATATAATATGATTAGTGATAAAGTCGTCATGTCAAACACAGATTACACCAAAATATTACGCTCAGATTCACAAGAAAAAACCAAGAGCACCATGGTTGCAATTTAGTTGCTCGCTAAGATGGAGATCATCACATACGTTCTACTCTCTCATCATAGCCTTACACATAACAAACAAACAAACATACCCAGTGAAATCCCACTTAAAAGTAGGGTCTGGGGGGAGAGATGAAAACAAACATTACCCTTACCTCTAGAAGGGTAGAGAGGCTGCTTCAGAAGAGACCCCCGGCTCATTAAAATTTTTTTTTTATTATTATTATTATTATTATTATAACCATTATTAATACTGTTATTATAAATATCTTTTTTTTAGACACCACAGGAAAAGGCAAAAGGGTACACATAGGCTACTGTAGACAAAGCAATGTATAAGTAGCAAAGCAGTAAAACCGTAAAGCAATAAACCAATGTATAAGCAGTACAACACTAAACCAACATAGCAGAGTATCAAGCAAGCATATCAACATGACAGTTAGGAATTCCTCAAAACTATGGCTGCTAACTTGTTATCCTAAGGACCTAATAATCTCTAACCCTTATTCTACGTCTCCAGGAAATCCTATCATTGATCATGTCCTCTGATAGGTGCAATGCTAACAAATCCTGGCGAATCTGCTCATCCCTCGTCAACCTAGGTCGGCCCATGTACCTCCTCCCTTCCACAACTAATTGCTCTACACTTCGAACAGGAGCCAACACGCCTCGTCTCCTCACATGACCGAACCATCTCAACCTTCCTTCCCTTACTTTGTCTGAGATGCACGCCACCCCAAGTCTTCCCCTGATGGTTTCGTTTCTTATTCGGTCAAGTCTTGTGTGCCCACGCATCCATTTTAGCATCCTCATCTCTTGCTGTTTCTAGCTTCCTTTCTTGAATCTTTTTGATCGGCCAACAATCACTTCCATACATCATGGCCGGTCTAACTGCTACTCTATAGAATTTACCCTTTAGCTTGTCTGGGAACCTATTGTCACATAATATGCTTGTAGCTGCTCTCCACTTGTTCCAACCTGCCTGAACACGATGAGCGACGTCGCAATCAAATCATAGCCTTACACATAAATCTCAAAATACAATAACAAATACAGTAGGTGTAACACCTCACAAAATTGAGGGTCAATTATTTCAAATCGAAAAGGAGAGAGGATGGACATGCAATTATAAAAAAGTATAGGGTCCAAATTAAAAATTCAAGGCTTGCGAACTGCGAGCCAAACCCTCACAGTTCGTGCAGCCACAATTTTGAATACTGACATGTGGAGAGTTTTACTGTTTGTTTGTTGACTTAGTAGAGTTGCGAACCACGACTCTAAAGCCTAGCTTACGGTCTACGAAGGGTAAAGCACGCCATGTAACACTATAGATTCTGTGTGTGATAACTCAATGTCTACAAGATTGTTGCGGATCATGACCAAATCCTTAAGAGGTCCGCTAAGGGTCCGGATGTTCACCTATAAATAGATTTCGAAGCTTTCTAAGAGAATTTTTCATATGTTTCTTTGAAACTCTTTCAAATACTCATACCTTCATCTTGCCCAAACCATATTGTTATTTACTCAGTAAGGAGATTATAGCAGTGACATGAGCATAGGAGACAAGGAAAGTTAAGCGGAGATTTGTCCAATCTTTTACAGGAATGTGCAAATCAAATGTGAATATGTTTAACTTGTTTTCAAATATATATAATTTTATAAGTATTACTTGTTAAACTTTATTGCATAAGGGTTACTATGTGACCATCATTTAGGACATAAGCATATGCATGATTTAAAAATATAGCATGTTTTATAGGTGAAATTCTCATGTTGGGGTTGGTAATGTGGGCTCGAGGGTTCAGACCCAAGACGAGCATATCGTTGTTGTTCCCAGTGACATGATAAACCAGTGTATGTAATGGTTTTATTGATTAGTGAACTAAGCTGTTAAATGTGTATTATTGCTATTAATTCTTTTAATTAAATATCCTTAATATGCTATGCTTAAACATTGAGTCAGTAATAAAAAAAAATAGTGAGTCGGTTAATTGTGTTCACCTACATATGTTGACATTCTATTTTACAAAAAGTTTTCAAATTATCGTGATTGATGTTCAAGAAAACAAGATCAGATATTTTAGGATTATGATTCCTTAAATATAATCGTATAGTGTATATATGCCTTGCTAAATTGGTGGGTTGGGTTGGGTAACGGATCAAAACAGGTGCGGGTGTTGATGAGTTTTATGGAAAATCATTTTGGGTCTAAATGGATTGGTTCAACTGTTCTAGTAAATGAGTTTTAATGAAACAGATAGTTTATTTGAATAATTTTTAATGATTTTTCTCATCATATATATTATTTATTATTTTTGTTTGAACCCATTATATTCGCATAATTTTTAAGTTACCTATTCTGACTCGTATTGTGTTAAGCTGTCACCCATCTCAACTCATTATATGTTATAAGTTTACCCATTTCAACCTAAAATACAATAATTTTAAAAATGATTAATAACATATTTGATAAGAAAATCAGTAAAATGATCGTAATGGACTATTTGTTTCCAACACATTTTAACTTAAACCAAATTGGTGTTTTTTTAGAACAATCCATTTAGACCCAAACTGATTTTACTTAAAACTCGTTCTTACTCGCACTCATCCTAACCCGTTACCCAACCCGCCCGTTTTACCAGGCATAATGGACAACCTCATCTCGTCCACCCAACACACATCAACCAGACCTTACATAAACTTCTACAAGGATGTTACCCACGAAACTACATCATAACACAAGATGGTTGCAACACTACTTGTGCTACCTAACCAATGAATGGTCGACTAACAATGATTGGAACTTTCAGATAATGGAACAAAACTTTCATCGAATAAACCTAGAGAAAGAATTCATTCTAGAGAGACTCTAACTTTATATTTATCTTGTACAGTTGACCGGAGCTGGCCTCTTGTATTCATTTTCATGTTTTGTACACATCTAAATATATTTACGAAATATATCAAACATAAATCACAATTGATTCCATTGCTTTCTACAGGCTTACTTTCATTTTTAAAGAATACCAACATGTTACTATTGATTATTTCAACATCGTGAGCAGATCGTTAATCAATTCAATTAAATAAATATAAACAAACATCAATCAATAACCAAAGATACTTACTTGTTTGAAGATTTAATCATGTTCTTGATGATAATATTATTGTAATGATTCTCCAATCTTCTTTCATGTCCAAGTTATGAAAACGAATAAATATGTATGGTGTTCTTCCTTACTTCTCATAGATTAAGATTAGAGAAAATATGATGTAAATAAAATGATTATTTGGACATTAGGAAGAGTTAGTTTAGCATGCCTCCAAATTTATAGTTTTATGTAAGGGCAATATTGTCCATCAAAATGTTGCCATGGAGGGGCTATAATGCAATTATCAATAAATTAATAATTGCAACAACTTATACATAAGGGCTTATTCATTAATTATCAAAACTTAATATTAAACTAACTTATCAAATAGTCACAATGCCATATTATGAAATACATTCCAACAGTTACAACACCACATCTTGAAGCATAATACCTTTGTTATAAACTTCCTGTCACATTATAAATTTAACAATACTTGAGAGTTGTTACAAGATGCTTCAGTTGTACATCAAATAGTTGATAGCAATTAATAAAATATCAAAACCAAACTAGTCATAAGAACTAACCGGCCGACGACGTAACAAATTTACAAATCCATACTTCAAGCACACTTATAATGACATGCAAACTCATGACACTCTAAGCACTTAAACGCCATATGATATTGCAAACTTGAAAGACATATTTTGCAGTCACCGTCGCTCTCAAGCCCTTGAACGAAAGTCAAGCGGTGTGAGTGATTATTAATCTTTAGTGATCCTCCAAATTTGATATTAAGAAACTTATAGATGCATCTTCTATAACTATCATATGTAGCTAGCTCATATTGAAGTATTAAGGGAGCACAAGTGGCATGCATAGACTGTAAACATGTAGTGCAATGATAGAACCACTGACAAGGGTTAAATTTATTCTCACATACTTCACAAAAGTATTCACCAAGTTGGTTCTTTACTGGTTCGTATCTTAAGCTTAGTGGATGTTTATCACACTTGTGCTTGATAATTTTAGGCAAATACAAAGCACATTCTACATGAATGTAGAAATCACAAGATGGACAATGAAATCCGAAATCCTTGTCCATTGAGTATTGGCAGGCATTGCAAAACCTTTTTTTAAGATTGGCTGAAGGATTTACTTTTGAGAGGATATGATCAGTATGGGAGTCATGTGTGATTTCTTTAGGTATAAATGCACAGTTGATATCAACATAATATTCGCATATTGTACATCCATACGCGAAACTGTTAGACGGAAAGAAGCAAATGGCACATTTGAATACACCAAAAAACTGTTCGAATATAAGCTTTCGGTCAACCAGTGAAGAAGTCAATATTATAGTTAGTTTAAAGTAGTTATTATGTTAACTGTCATTAGCAGTTATTTAACTAACTTCAATGGATGTATATATATATATATATGTGTGTACGTACTGAACATATGTATGTTGTTAAAATTTACGATAATCTCATATAGAGATTTTCAATTATATACACAGTTAGTATAAATTTGTTTCCAACAAATTGGCATCAGAGTGAGGGAATTTTTTCTGGAAAAATCAAGAAGTTGATCACGATGGCACTCAATAATATCAATACTGGAGTATCAACAAAATTGCCAAAATTAACGGGACAAAATTACAATCACTGGAGCATTCAGATGCGTGTTTTGTTTGAATCACAGGATCTATGGTCTTTGGTCGAAGAAGGCTATAGGGAACCATTGGAAGGGACTCCGGCACAAGTGAACGAATATAGAGAAAATAAGAAAAAGGATAAAAAGGCGTTATTTTTACTATATCAGGCAGTAAACGATTTGGTGTTCGAAAGAATTTCTACTGCATCATCTGCAAAAGAGGCGTGGGATCTCCTATATAAAGCATATAGGGGAGAAGAAAGAGTTAAAACGGTACGTCTACAAACCTTAAGGTGTGAATTCGATTCTTTAAGAATGAAGGAATCCGAATCTGTAGAAGAATTTTACAATAGGGTCATAACTCTATTGAATCAATTAAGAATAAATGGTGAAATTATTCCTGATCAAAGGGTTGTTGAAAAAATTCTCAGAAGTTTAACAAGAAAATTTGAATACATTGTGGTTACGATTGAAGAATCAAAGGATATTGCATCTCTTTCTCTAGAAAGTTTATTAGGGATACTTCAATCTCACGAATTAAGAATAAAACAATTTGATACACCACTCATGGAAAATGTATTTCAAAATATTTCTCAAAATAGACAACGAGAAATCCGAGGCAAAGAAGAACAACAGGATTTAAATTTTAAAGGCAAGAAACATTGGTCTCAAATGAAATGTTTTAATTGCAATAAGATTGGGCATACTAGCAGATTTTGTAAAAAGAAACAAAATGATGAAAAGGGTAGCTCTTCTTTTATGCATAAGGAAGAAGGAAGTACTTCTGGATCATATAAAGAGGATGATTTTGAATCAGATTCTATGTTTATGATTTTTAATATGCAAGAAGATGTAAATAAAGATTTGTGGTATCTAGACAGTGGTTGTAGCAACCACATGACAGGAGTCAAAAGTTTATTTGATTCCCTTGATGAAACTACTAAAAGGGTAGTGAGAACCGGAGATGACAAGATTTTGTCTATACTTGGAAATGGAGACGTGTCCATAAACTTTAAAGATAAGAAGAAAAGGATACATGATGTGTATTATGTCTCTGGCCTGAAACATAATCTGCTAAGTATTGGTCAAATGACTCAAAAAGGCTATGACATTCATTTCAAAAATAATGGGATATGTTTGATAAGGGATGCACAAGGAACGCTGGTTGGCAAAATTCCAATGACAGAAAATAGAATGTTTCCAATTAGGTTTAATGAAAACATGTATTCTTTGAATACAACTGAAATTGGGAATTCTAAGCTATGGCATTTGAGATTTGGACATATAAACTATGACTCCTTGGTTACCATGAGTAGAAACGGCCTAGTTAAAGGGTTCCCTGTCATTAGAAAAGTTGAGGGAATATGTGATGGATGTGCTTTGGGTAAACATGCTAGGAAACCTTTTACTCAAAATAAAACTTGGAGATCAGATAAACACCTAGAGCTGATTCACAGTGACATATGTGGACCAATGAAGACATCCACTATTAATGGGAATAGGTATGCAATTACCTTCATTGATGACTTCAGTAGAAAAATTTGGTTATACTTCATCAAAGAAAAAGCAGAAGCATTTAACTGCTTTAAAATCTTTAAGGCATTTGTTGAAAATCAAAGTGGTATGAAAATAAAAGTCTTTAGGACAGACAGAGGGGGAGAATTTTGTGGTAATGATTTTCAGTCTTTCTTAAAAGAAAATGGCATCTCACATCAATTAACAACTAGTTATACCCCACAACAAAATGGGGTAGCAGAAAGGAAGAATAGAAGTTTATTAGAATTGGCTAGAAGTATGATGAAAAATAAGAACATGCCTCATGAATTCTGGGGAGAAGCTGTGGCTTGTGCGGCCTATATTTTGAACAGATCAATCACAAAGAGCCTCCATAATAAAACTCCTCAAGAAGCTTGGACTGGTTTTAAACCAAGTGTAGCACACTTTAAGGTATTTGGCAGTATTGCATATGCTCATATCCCTGATCAAAAAAGAAGCAAGTTGGATGATAAGTCAGAAAGATGTATCTTTGTGGGATACAGTGAGCATGGTAAAGCTTATAAATTATTTAACCCAAAAACTCATAAAGTTATCGTAAGTAGGGATGTCCTCTTTGATGAGAATAAGAGTTGGTTTGAGGAAGAATGTTCTGTAAAAGAAATCAGTGAAAAAGGAAACTCTCTTATGGAGAATTATATACCAGATGAACCTCAGAACTTGGAAAATCATGTCGGTCAAAGTACAAGGCAAGAGGATGAAACACCTGGTGAAAATCAAAATGAATCAAATGAGACTTCTGACTCTGAAGATTTGGAACCTCAAGAAAATAGAAGAGTAAACAAAGAAAGAACCTTGGGTGATTTATATGCAAAAACTCGTAGACTTCATCCTCAACCTCAATTTGATTTTGCTATGTTTGCTGATGCTGACCCAGTCACTTTTGATGAAGCATTTAAAGATAAAAAATGGAAGGAGGCTATGGATAGAGAGATGGAAGCAATTAAAAAAAATGAAACTTGGGAATTAGTGGAAAAACCTATAAACCAGAAACCTATTGGAGTCAAATGGGTTTTTAAAACAAAGTTAAATGAAAGAGGAGAAGTTGACAAGTTCAAAGCCAGATTAGTAGTCAAAGGATATAAGCAAAAACATGGAATAGATTATCAAGAGGTGTATGCACCTGTGATTAGATTGGAAACTGTGAGATTGATATTAGTTGTGGCTGCACAAGTTAATTGGCATATTCACCAAATGGATGTCAAGTCTGCTTTTCTAAATGGATACTTAAAAGAGAAGGTCTTTATCGAACAACCGCCTGGATACATCAAGAAGGGTGAAGAAAACAAAGTTTGTTTCTTAAAGAAAGCCCTTTATGGCCTCAAGCAGGCACCAAGGGCATGGTACAGCAGGATTGAGGATTATTTCTTTAAGAATAATTTCAAAAAATGTGTTTTTGAGCATACTCTATTTTTTAAAAAATTGGAAGAACACATATTGGTTATCTGCCTATACGTTGATGACCTGGTTATTACTAGTAGCAGCCAAGCTTTGGTAATGGAATTTAAAAATTCAATGAAAAGAGAATTTGAAATGACAGATATGGGTTTATTACATTTCTTCTTGGGCATAGAGGTTAAACAAAGTCAAAACATGGTATTTATCTCTCAACAAAGGTATGCCAAGAACTTGTTAAAAAGATTTAATATGGAGAATTGTTCGGTCATGTCAACACCTATGGAATATGGGTTAAAGCTAAACAAAAGTAGTGGTGATAAAGACTTTGACAACAGCAAATTTCGCAGCCTTATAGGAAGTCTCATGTACTTGACAGGGACACGTCCAGACATTGCTTTTTCAGTGTCCTTGTTGAGTAGGTTTATGGAACAACCTAAAATATGTCACTGGGAAGCAGGGAAAAGAATTTTAAAATATATCAAAGGTACTATAGATAATGGTATTCTATATACAAGATGTGATAAGCCTACTTTAACCGGGTTTAGTGATAGTGATTATGGGGGAAATGTGGATGATAGCAAGAGCACATCTGGGTTTATATTTCATTTTGGGACTGGAGCAATTTCTTGGCAATCCAGAAAACAGAAGGTAGTTGCTCTTTCCTCTGCAGAAGCAGAATATATAGCAGTCTCTATGGCAGGTTGTCAAACTCTATGGCTCAGAGGAATTGCAGTTGGGATCACAAGATGCAACTACAATCTATTGTGACAACAAATCTGCTATTGCTTTAGTCAAGAATCCTGTATTTCATAGCAAAAGCAAGCACATCAGGATTAAGTACCATTTCATCAGAGAGTTGGTAAGCAACAATGAGATATCTGTTGAATTTTGTGGAAGCAAAGACCAGACTGCAGACATATTTACAAAAGCTTTACAAGTTGGAGACTTTAACAGATTAAAGATCAAGCTAGGTGTTTGTTCCCTCTAGCTTATGGGGGAATGTTCGAATATAAGCTTTCGGTCAATCAGTGAAGAAGTCAATATTATAGTTAGTTTAAAGTAGTTATTATGTTAACTGTCATTAGCAGTTATTTAACTAACTTCAATGGATGTATATATATATATATATATATGTGTGTGTGTGTGTGTGTGTGTATGTACTGAACATATGTATGTTGTTAAAATTTACGATAATCTCATATAGAGATTTTCAATTATATACACAGTTAGTATAAATTTGTTTCCAACAAAAACTCACTAGGGATTTTTGACAGGAGAAAAAGAGTATGCTGAGGATGACCATCATACTCTTCTATTTCCATGGGTAGCTTAGCACACCACTCATGAAGAACAAAACAACACTGTTCATCAGCACATTGAAAACATATGTAAAACGGTATTGTCATGATTGGTTTCACACATCCATCACATAATAGTTGAACCCTTTTCATAGGGTCGTGGAGAGAAACTAATTTTTCACCAACTGATGGTTGCTTGTCAAAAAGGATGAGTGGGTGTTGGTGACTAAAATGGTTGAGCGTTTCACCATCATGTTGGCTACTAATGAACTTCTTTTGATCAAACATATAATGCTTTAAAACGTTGTCACCTTCATTGTGAAATGGACAGTGGAGCAGATTCGGATGTTCGTCTTCTTTAAAATTTTTAGAAGTTTTGCCACGACCTGTAAAATGACATACTTAAATTGAAATTATGACAATCTTCACATAAACTATTAGAATAAAAAGAAAAGATTGCTGACTTTTGAGTAAGAGTATGGACATAAATGGCTCTCTTTTTGAAGTTGCACAAGGAACATGTACGTAATATAAACATTTATCGCATTTGTAAATCCAAATATGAGCGTAGAAATCACCGTCACATAGTCTACAAGGTGGATAGAATTTATCTTTATATTCGGAATATGGAAAGGAATATGCAAGGGTAAGAGGATGTGAATGAGTGAAATTCCCATTAGTATGATTTTGTATTAGTAGTTTGGCAGGCAACATAAGGCAATCTAGATTGAACCGCAAACTACGACAAGTGGCACACTGAAAGAAGACCCCTTCATGTTTTAAACCACAAGCTGCACAATTAGAAATTATGCGCCCAAACATGCGCTCAAGTTGGTGGGGATGACTAGGGTGGTTTATAGAACAATAATAACTATAGGTAGACTTCCACTCATGATTGCAGACATAACACCGCCATTCAGGACCAAGACTTTGAAAGCTAATTGCTTTAAAAGGAAATGACATGGACAAGGTAAGAGTGTGGCCAATATGTAATGGATGGTCTTGCATAAATTCAGGTAGTTTTGCACAAAATTTGTGCAATGAGTAGTCACAAGACTTGCAGTGGTAGTAACAAGAATGAAATGACCAGATTTGTTCATTGCATAAATTGCATTGGCCGCCATGATTGTCTTCCTCCACAAAATCATCTTCATCATCATTATCGTTGTCGTCGTCATTGTCATCATCATCATTTTCTTCTGCGTGTTTCGACGATTGTAGATGCAGAAGGTTAAGTGGATGATGGTGACTGAAGTGAAGAAGTTGATCCTTTACAACTACAACCATGAAATATTTATGTTGTATTAAATCATTGTTCCAATTTTATGATACAAAATAACCGAGTTCATGATTTTGACATCTAAAGTATCAAAAATTGTTCAGATCATTAACTATATACCGGTACTCTATATCAACAAACGTGAAACACCTGCTACTCCTACTAAGATAAGTGAACTTTGAGATTTTCAGTTGTTGTAATACCTTCATGGGTGAACCCAATATACACGTATGGGGTCAACAGACCCTCACGAACTTTCTTTAATGTTATATGTATGATCTAATCTTGATGAACTCTAAAAAAAAATTCACCGACTCTTATGAAAATCAATTTTATCATATTATCTTAATCAACAAAATGACATAATTTATAACCATTTGAAAACCAAAACAAATAAAACTAATACCAAAATAACCCAATATGCATATTTTGGTAATATGAAACAACAGAAATTTGAATCTTCACATAGTTTGACTTTTAAATTTTTTGATTTAAATAATATTTTTTTTGAATTATGTCAAAAGAAAACCAATTTTATCATATCATCATAATCAAAAAAATGAGTATTGACGTACTTGTATTATGTATTTGCAATTTAGTTTAATTTTATTATTTTTTGGGTGATCCGACCTAACCACATTCTAATTGATCCAAAAAAGAAAATATTGAAAATAGACAACCGTTCACAAAACTTTTTTGACCCAATGATAAAATTATCTGGGTACTTAAATGAATATTTAAGTGTTATTTGGTCAAACTGAAAACAAATGTGTGATTTAAAAAAAATGATTTTCATTTTTTCATGTTTAAACCAAAAATAAGTGATCAAAACCATTTGAATTTGGTTTTTAGTTATCATCATTCTAATTGTCATTTTATGATGTGCAATTCGATAATATGTAGACATGCGCATTTTTAGTGATGTATAATGTCATATAAGATGAGACATGCACATACCTAATAATGTAAAAAGAAATTGTATTAATTTATATTCCTAGACTATGCTTAAATATATAAATAACTAACTTGTTGCATCACTTATGAGCCAAAATTCTTTTTTCCTTTTCATTAATTAGTTTTTAATTGTGATTTGTTTAAATTAAGGTAATGAATTTTTCAAAGAAAATGTAGACTTTAGAATAAGTATTTTATATTTTGTTTATTCTACGTCTAACACGTGAGTTTTAACCAAATTATATAATCATATATACGTGAGTTTTTCGAACCAGACGTCTTACTGGTTACAAGTCGAACCGGTTGCACCAGATTTAAAAACCGGATAACATAATTAATATATAAAATAATCCAAAAATTATAGAATTATAAAAATAATTAAACGAACATAATTAATGTTTAAACAAGCATAATCATTTTTAAAAAAATATTATTTGGTTTTAATATTTCATTCTTAGAATTTTAGTTAAAAAAAGAAAACTGAAACCTAATCCGACCAATAAACCGGTTCCCGGTCCGACCGTTGAACCGGCTCCCAGTCCCACCGTTGAACCGGCTGGTTTGTTTGAAGCCGGTTCGCATGCTTATTTTGGGCCGGCCGACCCTCCTATTCCCAGTCCGGGCGGCCAGTCTGGTCCGGTTTCGTAAACCATGACAAAAATACAAACATAAATAAAAGATAAAAAAACAGTAAAATATATTGCGCGCGCGTATATATATGGAATTATTAAAATGAAAATCCTTTTTGTTGTGAAAACTATGAAAATCATGATAAAAATCATGTGAATATTTTGTTTCAAATGTTTTTACAAGCATGTAACATTCTTTGCCTCATTTTTATAAATTATTTTTTAAAAACATTAGGAGTCTTCTATTAATTTTTTTTTGTGAAACATGTAAAACATACGGTACGATGCGCCCAAATGTTGCTAAATATTTTTATACGGCGTTGCATATGTTTTGCATGATTTTATAAAATATTTTTAAAGAAAAAACACTATGCGTTTTTTTAAAATTATTTTCATAAAAATGAGCCAAATAATGTTACAAACTTTTAAAAACATTCAATAAAAATTTTTTACATGGTTTTTACTATGGTTTTCGCAACAAAAGGTTTCAAATTATTCTTTTCATATATATACATAGGATTAGGTTTTAATAAAAATATTAGATTGAGAAGTATGAGAAAGATTGTAGGATAGACGTATGTTATTTCTTTAATTTTTTAATAAGGATATTTTGGTTATTATGTAATATGCTTCAGATTCTTGTGTAATACACTTCATATCATTGTGTAATATATGTTCGTCATTGTGTTTTATGCTTTAACTCATTTTGTGTTTTTTCATTGTTTTTTATGTATTAAAAAAAGTGTTGTTATTTAATTTTTGTATTACATATTAAAAGTATACAATTATATTATTTTATTATAATGTTTTCATAACTTATAATTTTGGAAAACTCATATTATCTTATTTTTTGTAGATTACATTTTTTGTCAATGTGTAATATATATATATATATATATATATATATATAATATTGTGTTTTATATTCAGGTTATTGTGTAATATGTATTTATTGTCTTTATATTTTAGTTTATTTCGTGTGTTTTTTTTGTTTATTGTTTTTTGTATATTAAAAAATTTGTTGATATTAATTATTATGTTATCGTATTAAAAATATACAATTGTATTATTTCATCATTTTGTTTTTCAAAACAAATTATTATAGAAAACACATATATTAAGTTTGTGTTACATATATTTATCATTATGTTTTGTGTTTTTAGTCATTTGATATTATTTGATAAATTTGTTGTTATTTTATCATTATTATTTACATATAAAAACTACATGATTATGTGTTTTCACTATTATATTTTTTAAAACCCATAATTTTAGAAAAACTGTAAGACACTATTACAAGTTGAAAGACAAATGACGAACAAAAAGACACAATGACGCATGAAAATATAAAGTTTTTAAACTTTTTATATGGCAATAGTGTACTCGTATTTAAGATAAAAATGCTCTTTTTTGTGTATTTTTTTAAAAAAATAATATCGTATATAAAAGTAATGATCGTTTAAAAAAGTGAGAAAATGATAAAAAGTCAACAAAAGTTACTAAAATCACATTTCACTAACTTTTCACTACAATTCTTCTCACGCTTCTCACAAGTCTAATCCTTCTCAACACCACAATCATTCTAAAATTTCTCACAAATCTAATTAGTTTTATCCGAACCTAAACCTATATTGTGTGTGTGGGTGGGTGGGTGGGGGGGAGTTAGATTGAAAAGCCACATGAATGAGTTAGAAAGTAATGTAATTTTGTGTGTGTGCGCATAGAGAGTGAGAGATTTAAGAAGAACGAAAAAGATACATAAGTCCATACGTAAATCTATCCATTAATGACTATGGTAATATAATTAAAGGATAATATATATTGATTTAAAATCATATGTAAAATGAAACAAAAGTGACATACCAATTGTACTATCCATATATAAAAATTCCTTCAATTCTCTGATGGATCCACATTTAACTTGAATATCATTCAAGTTGCAAAACATAAAGAACTTGATGCGTTTTTAAAAGGAACAAGAAGAAGAATAAGTTTGGTTACACTTCACGAAAGGAATTAACCATTCAACAAGTTAGTTGAGGATTCGTTTAGTTCGGAAGTTTTATGATGCGGAACGGGATAGAATAGATTCATGTCAGGATGAGTGCGAATTTGGAAAAAGGAACAAGAAGAAGAATAAGTTTGGTTACACTCCACGGAAGGAATTAACCATTCAACAAGTTAATTGAGGATTCGTTTAGTCGGAAGTTTTATGATGTTGAACGAGTTAGAATAGATTCATGTAGGATGAGTGCGAATTTAGAAAAAAGGAACAAGAAGAAGAATAAGTTTGGTTACACTCCACGAAAGGAATTAACCATTCAACAAGTTAATTGAGGATTCTTTTAGTCGGGAGTTGATGCTGAACGAGTTAGAAGAGATTCATGTCAGGATGAGTGCAAACTTGGACAAGTTTGAGCAAAATCATTTTTAGGACTAAATTAATAAGTCGTTTTAAAAAAAACATCAATTTAGTTAATCTTAAATGAGATTGTAACTAAACAAATATTTTATTTAAATAATCTTTAATGATTTTATAATCAAATATGTTATTGACTATTTTTACACCTTTTTATTTTTTATGTTCATATAGTTTTTAGGTTGGGCTCCGTTTTTGATGCGCGCATATAATGTATATATGTGTCGACCCTTAAGTGACAAAAGTAAAGTTGCACTAATTTTAACATTATTGTACTTTATTTTTATGAAAATAACGTTAATACAATTGGGTTGGTTGGTTATTCAGGAATCATGAGCCAATGGCATCATTGAAAGCGTCCTCTATATTCCTACAAGGTAAATGTAAGACTGTCTACATCTTACCCTCCTCAGACCCTACATTAGCTTTGCTAATGGTGTGATATACTAAGTATGATGATGATGCTAATATAGTTTTTAGGTTACAAATGTTAGCAAATATTGTGTTAAGGTGTTACTAATGTCAACTCGTTTTTGTTATGTTATTACCCATTTCCACTCAATACAATAATTGTTTACTCAAACCAACTTATTTCTCTTACTTTGTGTCAAGATTGTTAGGTTTGTTCATAAATATTGCATTACTTTATCAACAAACAGACAAAAGTAAACTTGAAGTTTTTAAAAATAGGTGGCACTTAAGGATGAACAATTGCACAATTGATATTTGATTTTGGTTCATACGCCTTTTGAGCATTGGCCTAGCTAGTAATAAATTTAGTTTATAAAGCTCTATGAGAGTTAGAAGTTGTACTCTTCAATGGGTAAATGAGATTTAAAGTTAGTATGGGGTGGTTTAAAATATTGGATAACAGGTAAATTAGTAGTAAGTTTAATAATTAATTTTTTATATTTTTCTTGACTTGAATGTGATTAGTAATATTTTTATTAAGAAAATGTTAATAGAAAAAATCAAATTAAATTGAGTTTTTTTGTCGAGATTTCTAACTGGTTTAGTATTTCATAGGGGTGAATTAGATATGTTGATTTCCGGGCACCATATAAAAACAAGACATAAAAGTAATATGAAATTCTTAGGTTTGGATTTAGTATAAATAGTTTAGGTTAGATTCTAAGTGGGATTTCTACTGGGTATGCTTGTTGTTGTTGTTGTAGTTTAGGTTAGATTCGGTTTAAAGCTGAAAACACGTGTAACACGTTCAGCTAAACAAGCTTGCTTAGTATCAACCTCCGCATTTTTGTGGATTGACCATTTCAACTCTTCTATATTTATTTAAGAATAAATTATCATTAACATAGGACTAGTTCACTTAATAGAGTCATTGTCTTTTAGAAAAAAGGTCTTGGGTTCAAATCCAAGCAAGATGTATTTAGATGTAATTTAAGAGTAGGACTATATCTGTTCAAAAAAATTACATTAAAGAACCTTTAAATATTTTTTAACTTTTAGATTTATCCTATTTAATAATTATAACAAATATCTTTTATTTTCTTGTTTTTTAATAACTAGGTTTATTCAACCAGCGCGTTGCGGCTGGTTATCATAGTACATTCTCGAGAACGGGTGTTATATATAATTTGCAAAAGCATAAGTTACATAGCATAATCAAATATTTCATCACGAATTCTATACAGTTTTTTTTATAAAAATATAAAACCATACAATATAATAGAAAAAATTACGCTCAAAATCCTTCTCACCGGCAATCAATCAATTGAATTAAAAAAAACCAAAATATCTAAGTAACTCTCTCAAATTTAATAAAAACTCATATATCTAAACAAATCTTTTAAATTTGATACCCCTTTATTGCTTACTACTTTTCAACTAAAAAGAATTTCTGACGATATATGTCTAAATTATCAAAACATCATTATTTTAGTGATTGAAGGATTTCTATACCTATTAAATGTAGATATAAAAAGTTAAATGATTTGAAAATTTTTGGAAGCCAAAAATCAAAGACATATAAAATATACTATTTCTTATTGTTGCTTTTTAATATATAGTATAATATAATTAGGTTTTCCTTAGTTAACTTATTTGTTACTTTTTTTCACATTATTATTTTTTACCCATACTATTAACAAATGAAATTTATAAGGAAAAATTACCAAATTAGTCAAAATTAACCACTTTTTTACCAAAATAATCACTCAAATTCCGGCCCCTTAGACGTCACTTTAAACGTCACTTTAGACGTCATTTTTCGGTACTTTATGTAAACATACGGGCACACAAGTCGGCGGCTAAATGGGTGTCTTAAGACCCTTTTTTCTACTGGCGTTATAGAGGCTTCTTTAGAAGCCACTTTACCATATTTGACAGAAAAATTGCGTTTAAAGTGGCGTCTAAGACGCCGGTAGAAAAACGAGGTCTTAAGACACCCATTTAGACCCCGAAAAAGCCGCCGATATGTGGGTCCGTGAATTTACAAAAAGTATAGAAAAAAGGACGTCTAAAGCGGCGTCTTAGACAACAGAATTTGAGTGATTAGTTTGGTAAAAAGGTGGTCAGAATTTGTGATATACATTTGTTTTTAAATTCTTATTATTTTAAATTTTTCCTTGCATTTTTTTATTTTACTCGTATTCCTTTCAATATTTTTATTTTATAAATTCTTAAAATTAGTAAATAGTTAATTATTTTACTTGAATTCTTTTTAATATTTTTATTTTATGAATTTTTAAAAATTTATAAACTTCGTAACTATGATTTATTAATTATAAGTGATAAAAAAACATAAAATTAATCGATTTCAGGTTATCAATCAGTTTCACTAAAGATATTGTTATAAATAGTTTTAATTTAAATGTGTAGTTGTATTTTATTTTTAAAAAATTCAATTATTTTGCCTAAATTATAAACCGATTATAAAGCCAGTTCATACAAATAGTGTTAAATGTGTTGTGTAAATTGAATTTTGTTACTAGTAAAAAATTGTTAAAAAAATATACTATTTTGTTAAATTATGCATTTAACTTTATATTTACGCAGGATTATTATAACTAAGATTAAAAATGTTTATTTTTTATTTTTTAAATTCTAATTAATATGATCATTTACATTCGTTGACAAGTATAATTTCTTAATAAACAAACATAATTTTGTCATTTGATTAGTGTTTGTAAATCGTTTGTAAACAAGTTAAACTTTTTAAACAAATATACACATGTTCATTTACGTTCATTTCATTTGTAGTAGAGCAGACAATCCCAATTTTTATAGCATCCATAACCATAACCAAATCCAAAACCATAACCAGTTCCATCATTAACCGCCAAAACAAAACCAAGACAAAAACCGATCAAACCCAAACCTAATCGGAACCGGTTTTAAACCAATTTTTGACATTGTTGACTAAAACCGGTTCCGGGTCTAAAAAACATTTTAGTCACCTCTATCTGAAAGCCCTGATAGTAAGCCGTTAACAAAAAAGATGTACGAAAAACACAAAGGAAATAAGTCAATATTACAAATTACACAAAAATTTAAGAATAAAATCAAAACATATGCAAAGTTGAAATTAAGCATATACCAACAATCGAAAGTCTTACCAAAATTTCTTGTCTAAAAAAAATCAAATAACAAGGACGATAACAACAACCACACCTTGATAAAATCCCACTTTGAGTTAGATCTCAGAGAGAGATAAAGACACACCTTACACTACCTAAAAAAGATAGAGAAAATGCTTCGTAGGAGTCTCCAGCTCAAAGTTCCGACAAATCACAATGACAAAAAGTATAATAAACTAACTCAAGCAGCATAAGCTAAGTTGAAAAAATTACCATATTCAACGTGTATTCATGACAATGAAACCAACAAAAATGCCAGTGAGCATACATTTCCCTTTTAGAACCGAAACTACGTTTTACCTTAGATTATTCCGATCTTGTTTGCAACATCCAAAGCATCATAGTCTGGAGTTAACCTAACGTACGCTTTCTTGGTTCCATCATGTCTGCAACAAAAAAACAATATAGCACAAAAAAAAAAAAAACAAAATGCTCAGAAATAAGTCGTCTGGACGGATGGGTCAAATATTTTATTTAAATAATCTTTAATGATTTTATAATCAAATATGTTATTGACTATTTTTACACCTTTTTATTTTTTATATTTATATAGCTTTTAAGTTGGGCTTCGTTTTCGACGCGCGCATATAATGTATATATGTATCGGCCCTTAAGTGTCAAAAGTAAAGTTGCATTAATTTTAACATTATTTTTGTGAAAATAACGTTAAAACCATTGGGTTGGTTGGTTAATCAGGAATCATGAGCCGATGGTATCATTGAAATCAGCCTCTTTATTCCTACAAGGTAAATGTAAGACTGTCTACATCTTACCCTCCTCAGACCCTACCTTAGCTTTACTAATGATTTGATATACTGAGTACGATGATGATATAGTTTTTAGATTACAAATGTTGACAAATATTGTGTTAAGTCTTAAGGTGTTACCAATCTCAACTCGTTTTTGTTATGTTATTACCCATTTCCACTTAATACAATAATTGTTACTCAAACCAACTTATTTCTTTTATTTTGGGTCAAAATTGTTAGGTTTGTGTATAAATATTGCAGTACGTTATCAACAAACAGACAAAAGTAAATTTTAATTTTTAAAAATAGTTGGCACTTAAGGATGAACAATTGGACAATTGATTTTTGATTTTGGTTCATATGCCTTTTGGAGCATTGGCCAAGCTAGTAATAAATCTATCTATCTATTCTAATAAACAAAAATCTACATTTGCTACTTGTCATAATCTAATGTCATAATGCCACTTGTCATTTTTTTATAAAATCATTTAAGTATTTCTTATTAAATACATTATATCATCTCTCCTATTAAATAAATTACATTATCTATCTTATTATATAATTATAATAATAATAACTAATGATATTATTTTTATTTTACAAATTTAAAATAGTTTTTATATATTTAAATCGAATAATTTTATTATAAAATATATTTTAAAAAGTTTATAAAATATATTTTTTCAAAAATATTAATTTTTAAAAAAAATAAGAAATATTTCAATTTGTTTTAGAAAATAATAGTTTCACAAAAAAATTTCTTAAAAAACATTTTTTTAAAAAAATAAAATATAAGCAGAAAAATATGTAAATGATGATAAAAGTTGCATTTTTTTTTGTTTTATATGTTTAACGGTAATTTCAAATTATGTTCTTTAACTTTAGTAATTACAAAAATATTACCAATCATCTCACTTTAAAATTGTTAGTTTTTTTTATAGAAAACTAACTATTAAGATCTTTAGCTTTAGTAAGTTCAAATATTTCAGTTATTACAAATCAAGAATAGTAAAGATATTACTATTTTTATTAAAAAATTTTGATTATTGTTTTATTATCTAAAGTAATTATTAATACATAATTTAATCATTTTATATAAAAATATCATCACTTATAATTTTTAAATTTTTATTATTAATTGTTTAATATTTATAGTTTAGTCTATAAAGCTCTGTGAGAGTTAGAAGTTGTACTCTTCAATGGGTAAATGAGATTTAAAGTTAGTATGGGGTGGTTTAAAATATTGGATAACAGGTAAATTAGTAGCAAGTTTAACAATTAATTTTTTATATTTTTCTTGACTTGAATGTGATTAATATTGTGTTTATTAATTTTTATTAAGAACAAATTATTCAAAAAAATCAAATTAAATTGATTTTTTTTGTCGAGGTGTCTAACTGGTTTAGGATTTCATAGGGGTGAATTAGATATGTTGATTTCTGGGCACCATATAAAAAACAAGACATAAAATTAATATGAAATTCATAGGTTTGGGTTTAGTATAAGTGCTTTAGGTTAGTTCGTATCAACCTCTGTGTTTTTGTGGATTGACCATTTCAACTCTTTTATATTTATTTATGAATAAATTACATTAAAGATCCTTTAAATATTTTTTAACTTTTAGATTTATCCTAAAACTTTAATAATTATAACAAATATCTTTTATTTTTATGTTTTATAATAATTAGGTTTTTCATAGTTAACCAAAGTTAACTTATTTGTTACTTTTTTTAACCTTATTATTTTTTACCCATACTATTAACAGATGAAATTTATAACTATATATTAAGTTAAAAACGTTTTTTTTTAATATACATTTATTTTTAAATTCTTGTTATTTTAAATTTTTCCTTGCACTTTTTTTTACTCGTATTCCTTTCAATATTTTTATTTTATAAATTCTTAAAATTAGTAAATAGTTAATTATTTTATTTGTATTCTTTTTAATATTTTTATTTTATGAATTTTTAAAATTTTATAAACTTCGTAACCATGATTTATTAATTATAAGTGATAAAAAACATAAAATTAATCGATATCATTTCAGGTTATCAATCAGTTTCACTAAAGATAATGTTATAAATTTAAATTTAAATTTGTAGTTGTATTTTATTTTTAAAAAATTCAATTATTTTACCTAAATTATAAACCGATAATAAAACCAGTTCATACAAATAGAGTTAAATGTGTTGTGTAAATTGAATTTTGTTACTAATAAAAAATTGTTAAAAAAAAAATACTATTTTGTTAAATTATGCATTTAACTTTATATTTACGCAGGATAATTATAACTAAGATTAAAAATGTTCATTTTTTATTTTTTATATTTTAAATAATATGATCATTCACGTTCGTTAACAAGTATAATTTCTTAATAAACAAACACAATTTTTTCATTTGATTAGTGTTTGTAAACAAGTTAAACTATTAAACAAACATACACGACATGTTCATTTCATTTATAGTAGAGCTGGGCAAAAAACTTGGTTCCTAAACCAGAACATGAACCAAAACCGGTCTCAACTGAATCACAATTTTGATAGAATCTATAACCAAAACCTAATCCATTTCCACCCTTAACCGCCAAAACCAAAACAAGACAAAAACCGATCAAACCCAAACCTAATCGGAATCAGTTTATGACATTGTTGACCAAAACTAAAACAGGTTCCGGCTCTAAAAAAACATTTTAGGCAACTCTATCTGAAAGCCCTGATAGTAAGAGCAAGAAAATGCCGTTAACAAAAAAGATGTACGAAAGTCTTACCAAAATTTGTTGTCTAAAAAAATCAAATCACAATGACAAAAAGTAAAATAAACTAACTCAAGCAGCATAAGCTAAGTTGAAAATAACCATATTCAACGTGTATTCATGACAATGAAACTAACAAAAATGCCAGTGAGCATACATTTCCCTTTTAGAACCGAAACTACGTTTTACCTTAGATTATTCCGATCTTGTTTGCAACATCCAAAGCATCATAGTCTGGAGTTAACCTAACGTACGCTTTCTTGGTTCCATCAGGTCTGCAACAAAAAAACAATATAGCACAAAAAAAAAACAAAATGCTCAGAAACAAGTCGTCTGGACGGATGGGTCAAATATTTTGTCCAAAATGTTGTTTTTGAAGCAAAGAACTTCAAATAGCAGTATATACCTGATCAAAGTATTGACTTTTTTCGTCTGGATGTCGTACATCTTTTTCACTGCAGCTTTAATCTTCTTCTTGTCAGCACGAATATCAACAATGAACACCAGAGTGTTGTTATCTTCAATCTTCTTCATTGCAGATTCAGTAGTCAAAGGGTATTTTAGAATCTGATAGTGGTCAAGCTTGTTTCTTGGTGGGGCACTGATGCGAGGGTACTTAGGATTTCTGTCGGTCTTTAAAGTTTTTGGGCGATGAAATGTGACCTTGGTTCGGATCTTCTTAGCCTTCTTTTTGAAGGTTGAACCAGTCTTCACAGCCTTTGCTGTCTTTAATGCCTGAGCCTTTGCATCAGCTTTCTTTGTAACATCAGCTGTCACAAGAATCAAAAGCATGAACAGAAAATGTTGTTAAAACCCTCCCAAAAACACAATTTATGCCAATCATCTACGTTTGATGTGTTTCAATGTTGGTTCAGATGCAATAGCAACTCAACAAATGATTTTTGTGAATAAAACAAGATCACACCTCTTTCTTATATTGAATGAACATTGCACACTTAGAACCCATGTACATTAAAACCTATTTAAACTAAAACAAGCCATACCTAATAATAAACTATCTTCTAGGAATGTATACAGCTCAAGAAACATTTAACTATATTGATCTAACCGCAAACTCTAAACATTCAAAACAACACTAAAATACTAACTAATAAAAACCTTCACTTTTGACTTTAGTCCTTCAACTTTTGGTTCTTCCATAACCAAAGATTAACCATTCATTCATAAAATCCCTAATTCATGTAAAACTACAATAACATACATAAACGGTATATATTAACAAGAAATGTTCACAGTCTGGTTAGGCCGGTTTGTACAAAAAAATCTAAGGAAAACCCACAAATTAAGTGTTTCAAAACAAAGACCAACCTTACTTAGCCAGACCAACCTGTTTCAGCAGTTTTATGTTTTAATAGTTTAATGACTTGGATTCGCTAGATTTGAACATTTCGTTTATTTTTGAAGCATAATTTTGCATAAAATTTTGAAAATAAGAAACTCTGATCAAGAGTTAAAAAAATATATATTTGGCTATTTAACTAATATTAGTTCTTAATTGTATATCCTTTGTGTGTATATATAACACGATCAGTTAAAAATTCAAAACCCTAAACCGTGAAAATCAACAGTAAACTAATGCAAGTAAACCTCAAACCGACTAAACCAATTTGACTTGCTTCCCGATTAATATTCGACCAGATTCATATCTTTATGGACACCTAATATTAACTACACTTCAGCTTAGTTTTTGCTAAATGAAAAAAAGAGATTCATAAAATTCAGCAATGTATGAGACCAAATTGCTGTTAAAACAAGAAAGAAGATGCAAACCTTTAGCAGGCGCCATTTTTAGCCGAATCTACTCCAATCGATCCACTGAAAATCATGAAATTGGTCAAATCAAAACAACATGAAATACCAAAATGATGATGAACAGACAAATTCAAGTTAAATTTGAAATTAAGAGCATTTAAATCGTACATATTAGTTACGTAAATTGAAACCCTAATTTAAAGATTTACATTAAGAAGACCGAGAAGTAAAACGTACCCTGCAGATGGAGTCAAAGAGCTAGGGTTTCGAGATATGAATAATGGATATTTATTTGAGGTGGTTCTGCATTGATACTAGATGGGCCTGGCCCGAATATGCCGAGCCATAAATTGGTCTCAACGTCAAAGGGGACTCTCATTTCTCAAGTCTCAACTTCACTTTGATGGTTTTGATTATTTGATAGCAAATCAACAGAGGGGATCAGGGGATGTTACTTCTTTGCGTAAACTTAACACTCTTGTTTTACACAAGCTTAACTGATTTTCTAAAAAAAAAGTAAACTTCGTTTTTGCTCCCTGTGGTTTGAACTAAATAACGTTTTTCATCCAAAGGTTTCAAAATGTCCAATATACTCCATGTGTTTGCCAATTTGTCTCCATTATACTCCCTGACTTTTCCAATCTGTATCCATTATACTGCCTGGCATTTTGAAAAGTTTGGAGCAAAAGGGTTATAACTTTTGAAATGTTTGGAGCAAAATGGTTATAATTGTCAAACACATGGAGTATAATGGACATTTTGAAACCTTTAGATGAAAAACGTTATTTGGTCCAAACCACAGGGAGCAAAAACGAAGTTTACTAAAAAAAATCAGTTTTAGAAAAGCATTCGAATTTTAAAAAACCTAGATGACACCATCGCTTCTTGTTGGTGGCAAACCAAATGTATAAAAAGACACGGTCAGTTAGGCCACAAACAAACTTATTATGGGTCATAAACAAAAATCAAAAACAAAAAAAAAAATCCAGAATGATATGTTGACCAATCAGGTATATCATAATTCATCATGATGATGTGACAAAGTTTGTTTTTGCATTAGTAACATTATGAAGAAAACAACACATAAACTCTGGTTGCTCAGAGTTTATAAAGAGGACTACAGCTATCAAGAAACATCAAAGGCCGCAATCCATGCAAGTTTGACAACATATGGATGAAGATAGTTCGAATGAAAATCAAATAGAGGTGGGTTTGAGTCTAGGCTTGCTAATGATGACCACATAACCAATAATTACATAGCTGAAGAGACGAAGATCGATAAAATACCTGCTCAACCCAGTGTTATGGTTTTTGGATCAATTTCACGACATCAGAATGCAGGTATTGGGGAGAAATGTCATGTATATGAGAATATTGTTATGAATGATGAAGAACATAATTACATTCATGATTTACAGTGGCTTAAATAGCCAAGGTACAACACCTTAATTACAGAATGGGAGAGACTTAAGGCAACGAATAAGGAAACAACTAATTTACATGGGTATTATTTTCAATAATATTCTCTTTAATATGACCCGCAAGATGGAGAAACCATCGGATACTTCAATCTTGGATCTCAATCGAAGAAACGGTCCACGACCTAGAGGTTTTGTAAGGACATCAACTAATTGATCTTCAGAGTGGATGTGTTGGACATGTAATGAACCATTTGCAATTTTCTCACGAACAAAATGATAGTCTAGTGCCACATGTTTCATACGTGAATGATAGACTGGATTTGCACACAAATATGTAGCTCCCGCATTGTCACAAAAAAAGTGTAGGTGATTTAGGCATAGAGAGACCAAGTTCCAACAGTAGGTTTTGGACCCAAGAAAGTTCAACCGCACCATTTGCTAATGCCTTATACTCACCTTCGGTGGAGGAACGAGAGACCGACTTTTGACGTGATGAACGCCATGAGAGAATGTTTGACCCGAGATAGATGATGTAGGCAGTAGTGGATCGTCCCCCATCGGTGATACCACCCCAATCGGAATCGGTGAAAGCATGAAGATCAAGGCGAGAGCCGCGACTAAGAAACAAGCCATGATGAATTGTTCCCTTAAGGTACCGAAGAACACGTTTTAATGCTTGCCAAAGAAGTTCAGTGGGAGCATGCATGTATTGTGATAACCTGTTGACAGCGAAGGACACGTTAGGTCTTGTAAAGGCAATATATTGAAGAGAGCCTACAAGTTGGCGATATGGTTTTGGGTCGGTTTTTGATGAGACATCAAGAAGAGCTAGTTTATCAGTGGAGCTAAGTGGTGTAGCCACATGTTTTGCACCAGCCATTTGGAATTTTGTGAGAAAATTATGAATGTGAGCATGTTGAGATAAGAAAAGACCATTAACAGTGGGAATTACTTCTATACCAAGGAAGTGATGCAACATACCAAGGTCTTTAATGGAGAACTTGTCTGATAATGCACGAATGACTTGTAGAACAAAATAATTTGTATTGCCAGTGATAACAATATCATCTACATATACTAGAAAATAACAAACAATGCCCCCGACTTTTTAAAACCAAGGTGTAAAAGAAACTTAGTAAGTTCCAAATACCAAGCATGAGGCGCTTGTTTGAGGCCATAGAGAGACTTTCGAAGTCGACAAATATAGTTAGGAAAATCCAGGTGCACATATCCCGGTGGTTGGGACATGTAGACATCTTCGTCGAAATTTCCATGCAAAAAAGCATTATTAACATCGAGTTGTCGTAAAGGCCAATTTTGGGTTAATGCAATGATAAGAACTGTACGAATGGTTACAGGTTTAGTGACCGGAAGAAAGGTTTCAAAATAGTCTTTACCGTATTCTTTGAGAAAACCCTTAGCAACAAGACGAGCTTTATATTTATCCATAGAACCATCTGGACGTCGCTTTATGCGAAACACCCATTTGCATCCAATGGGGTTGTGATGCGATGGAGGAACAAGATCCCACGTAGTGTTTTTAAGAAGAGCATTGAATTCAATATCCATTGCTTGACGCCACTTGGGATCTTTCATGGCTTGGGTGTGGGTGGTGGGTTCAACTGATGATGGAATTGGATGAAGGGTGGTGGTATTGACAAAGTTGGAGTTGAAATATTTTGGGTTCTGTTTGCGTTGGCGAGAATGATGTGAAGGGATTGTGTTTGATTGATTTGATGTGGGAGAATCACGTGAGTTTTTGGTTGATGACTGGGTTGTTGGGGGAGAGGTTGGAGTGGGGGTTGGACTGATTGAGGAGAACGGGGTATGGCAGGTGGCTCAATTGGGGAAGTGGTAGTGGGTAGTGACCTAGGATTTGAAGATGATGGGTTAGTGTGATAAGAGGAGGAGAGTGAAGGTGATTGGACCAAGGGAGAGTTTGTGGGTATAGTACTATGTGGGCTGATGGATTCGGTTATAGGGCTAGTAGTGGGCTGGATAGGGTGACGGTGAGGGGAGCTTTTGTTTGGGAAAGGAGTAGTATGGCAAGGGTTTGTGACAATATATGTGGAAGAAGGATCACTGAAAAAATGATCCACAGAAGAATATTAGAGGAGGTTTCTTTTTTATTATAAAGTGAAAAATGGTTCTCCGCAAACTCAACATGACGTGAATGACATAGGCGGCGAGTTTTAGGGTCATAACATTTATAGGCTGATTTGGAGGGTGAGTAGCCTAGAAAGATGCATCGTTCGAAACAAGGATGAAGTTTGGATTTTGCATATGGTCGAAGCCACGGGTAGCATAGGCATCCAAAAGGTTTGAGTTTGTTGTAAGTTGGGTTTTTATGGTAGAGAAGATAGTATGGAGTTTTGAAATCAAGTATCAGTGTGGGTAAACGATTGATTAGGTAAACGGCGGTTTGGAACGCATGCGTCCAAAAAGTAAGTGGAAGCCGGGCATAGTGAAGTAGAGATAGGCCGGTCTCTACAATGTGTCGGTGACGGCGTTCGGCAACACGATTTTGTTCAGGTGTATGAGGTGTGGTAGTGAAATGGAAAATTCCTTGGGATTGAAGATAGGTGGTCAACCCAATATATTCTCCACCATTGTCAGTAAAAAGTGAGATTACTGGTGTTTGAAAAAAAATTTCAACAAGCACTTTGAATTGAGGAATCAAAATGGACACATCATATTTATGCTTCATTAGGTATAGCCAAATATACTTAGTATGATAATCAACAAATATCACGTAATAAGTGAAACCATCAATGGATTTTTCCATCGGTCCCCAAACATCGGAATAGATTAGCTGCAATGGTTTAGTGGTGGTAAAAGAGTTCATGCCAAATGAAGTTTTATTACTTTTATTGATAGAACATGAATTACAATGAAAATTGTGAAGATTAAAATGTAATCCTAAGCATGTGGCTATTTTCTTGAAAATCCGAGTAGATGAGTGTCCAAGCTTGTGATGCCAATCAAGAGGTGATGTGGTTGACACCGCATTTATTTGAGGTACCAAAGGAAGATGTGCATAATAAACATCAAGATGGTTCCCTCCCCGCATTAGGCGTGCCCCCATGCGAAGATCCTTAACAAAGAAATGCGTGGGAAAAAATTCCACCGAAACATGGTTAGTTTTACATAATTTAGCAATGGATATGAGTTTATTTTTGAAATGTGGAACACATAACACATCTTTTAAGGAAAGGGAACCATTTGATATTGGAAGATATGATTGATCAATGTGAGTTATGGTTAGAGTATTGCCATTACCGAGGACAATTTCATCGGGTCCGCCATACTCTGAGATACAGTGGAAAGACATACGATTCGGATCAACATGATTTGATGCACCCGTATCAAACATGTAAGACTAGGTTGCAACATTAGTAGTAGGTGAGGCCTTGTTTGGGGTCATGGAACTTCCTGTTTGAACATGATTTTCACGAAGGAACCTAGCAAGCTTCCTACAATCTTTTGCTTCATGACAATGAAGATTGGTGCAAGTCTCATGGGAACCACTATTAGAATTGTTGGACCACTGATTTCTATAGATTTTGTTGTTGAAGTTTCCATTATTGCTACGCCTATCGGGTGCGGATATGAAATTGGAACGGGGTTGGCGATGGGTGTAGTTGGCAGTAGTTAAGGTAGGTTGTGGTGGAACATTTATGTGGTTGAGTTCTCTTTCATAATCCACCAATTTTTCGAATAGTTCCGGAAAGGTAATTTTTGAATCCAATAGACGAAGCGAGGTAGCAATGGTTTTAAAATCATCACCTAATTGACAGAGGATGTGTACCATTGAAAATCCTCATCTTTGACCGGGTTTTGCACCAAGGCAAGTTCATCGGCAATTGATTTCATGTCATGGAGATAGTCTGTGACATTGCGGTTTCCCTTTGGATTCGAAGCAAGTTTGGATTTTAAGGAGATAACTCGAGACCTAGATGTGTTTGCATAGCTTGTAAGGAGCCGTTCCCAAGCCTGTTGGGAGGTTTCAGCAGAAGCGATCATGGGCTGAATGGTCGGTGAGCGGCTGCCAAGCAGGGCAGCTAGGATGGCCTGATCTTAGCGGTACCAGATATGAAACGCTGGGTTGGGTTTGGTGAGATCTGAGACAAGAAACTTTGGTGGTTCCGGCTTGTCTCTGGTAAAAAAATGAATAAGATCCAGTCCAATGTGAGGGGAGTGGACGTGTTTACGCCAAACGGCGAAGTTATCATTTGTCAGGGTAACATCGAAGTGAGTAGAGGCAGTGATTTGAATGACTGTGGATGAAGACATGGTAGTGCAATTCGGAAAAAAAAAATTGGTTGGGATGCAAGGATCGAGGTTACTCTTTTGAGTGTTGAGGCTGTGATACCATATGAGAATATTGTTATGAATGATGAAGAACATAATTACATTCATGATTTACAGTGGCTTAAATAGTCAAGGTACAACACCTTAATTACAGAATGGGAGAGACATAAGGCAACGAATAAGGTGGTCAATGATCATCACAAATCCAATCTAAAATTACACATAATATATAAGGAAACAACTAATTTACGTGTATTATTTTCAATAATATTCTCTTTAATAATGTATTCCCTAATGGAATGCTACTTCGTATATGGTCCAAACATAGTTTCTTATTTTGATAAAGGTTGCCTTGAATATGTGCCCCCTGTCATATCCTTGGATGGTCATCGGTGAGTCACGATCTCTGTTGAAGATTTGAAAATCTCTGTCAATGTTTATGCTCTGCATATATATAGATATTTTCTTGGAACCTCAATGGACTATAACGTGGTGAAATCAAGACTTTGAAAACTTTGGAGGAGCTATGATCTGGTTGAGGTCACAAAAGGGACAAATTACTTCAAATTTAATAGTGAACAAGGGCTTCTGGGAGTTGGGGTGTTGAAAAAACCCGAACCCGACTAACCCGAACCTGAACCCGAATAAGCTTAATAGGGTCTATTTATTCGGTTTAAAAATGTTAGTCGGGTTATTCGGGTCAACTCGATTAACCCGAACCGTTGATAGGATTGGGTTTCGGGTATATTTTTAAAAGTTTGTCAGGTTTTGGGTTAACCCGAATTAGAATGATTATTATTTTTTATATAGATCTATTTAACTTTCACCACTATAACTATTAATCAAATAGAGGTGGGTCTGATTACAGGCCTTGCAAATGATGATCACATAAGTCATAACCAATAATTACATAGCTGAAGAGATGAAGATCGATAAAATGCTCAACCCAGTGAAGTGGTTTCTGGTCCAATTTCACGATATTAGAATGCAGGTATTGGGGAGAAATGTCATGTATTCCCTAATGGTAATGCTACTTAGTATAATGGTCCAAACATAGTTTCTTATGCTGATAAATGTAAGGCAAATAGAGAAGTTGATAAATGTTGCCTTGAATATGTGCCCCATGTCATAGGGAAAGTGCCCAAAATGCCCACAGGCGCCCAAGACTTTCCAGACATGACCAGATTTGGTCAAATGGCCACTCCTAAGCATTCTTGGTGCCTATTCCTGTGGTCCCAGACGCACACATACGCAGCCCGTAGGAATACGCCACGTCAGCTCTGTGATCGTCCACGCCCATTAAACTGCCACACGCGCCCATTCTTTTACAAAGTTGTTGCAGGCGCCGGTCCCACATCTGCAACCATGTCACAGGCGTCCACCTATATAGGCATTTTTTACGGTCTTTTTTTATGGGCGTCCTGAACCAAAAAACAGTCGTCCGAACCACCTTTACAGTCGGCCGGACCACCTTTAAAGGCGTTTTTTTTAAAAAAATAAAATATGGCGTCTGATTGCATGGAAGAGGCATCCGACTATACTTTTTCAAATTTTAATTTCAAATTTGTTGATGTTAAATACCACCATTTACACACTGAAAAACCTATACGAAAATTTTGAAAGGGATAGATAAACAATATAGTTTCCAATCTACTGATAAACCTTCAAAATGGATATTATCCAAATAGAGAACTTTAAAATCAACGGATGAAACGACAAGTGAGAAGCCATTAGATAACCGTGGTAAAAATATCCCTGAAAAAGAAAGCGTACCTACGGAACATATACGGAAGCGTAAATGGGCAATTCCCGACGACGAGTCAGATAATTGGTCTAAAGATGTTGTCGAGTTTTTTCATGCCGGTGATTCGGCGTTTTGCTATTCTGCGGTGTTTTTTAATGATGAAAAACTTGACAAACGATTTTGGGGTACTTTACTTGGATACTACGATAATAGAAACCTATCATCAACGGTAAATTTTTGCGAGCACTTATTGTTTTAATTTTTAAATTTGCTTAACTTTTTAATCTTTTACAGCATATTGAAAGATGGGTTGGAATGGTGATGAAATGGAGAAATAGGGAAGTTCAAATTAATCCATCTTTAAAGTTATGGTGGACAATCCTACAACCTTCATTTATGTATTTATTGTTAGATTCTTGTAACAAAAATTCTGTGAAGTTTGCAAACGGGAAATTTACACCATTCCCGTCTTTTTTCGATGTTGATTTTGTTTATTTTCCGTATTGTTTTCAACGTCAAAATTGGAGTCTTCTAAAAGTTGACCTAAAAACACAAGAACTGTTTTTGTTTGACAACAAACGTACTACCGGTGAAGACTACAGAACACATTTCCATCCTGCATTGAGGAAGATTGCTCTTTATTTTACCGCTTTGCTAGTTACCATTCGTTACTGGAAAGAAACTAGCGCCCGGAAAAAAGCATAACGTTTGGAATGAATGACGAATTTATCAATTCTTCGAATGCATTAAACGGCAATGAAGGTGTTTTTGTATGCATGCTGATGGAGCATTTAGTAACGAAAAAACTTTTAAATTTAACTGCAGATTTTAATAGTTATTGTATCACATACAGACAATTTATGGCCGAGCAGTTGTATTTTTGTCGTTGTTTACCACGAAAAAAATAATGAAAAATGATTGTATTTTTAGTGTTTATATTGGTTTATGATTATTATTTATATTATATATTATATGAATAAGTATAATACGAAAAAATTAAAAATTAAATACTAGATTCAAGTCAACCAACAACTTACACTAAATATTACAACTAATTAGTGTAATCAGAATCGAATTCGTTTTCATCATTTCACGGGTTATGATAAGGTGGAAATTGTTCTTCATACTCGTGTTGCCAAGGATCTCGAGGAACATACTCTTCTTTCGGCCTGTCTTCATAAAGAAGATGAGAATAGTCCTCCATGTAAGGATGATATTCGTCCTCGTCCTTGTAAGGTATGTGTTCTTCCTCCTCATTATTATCAGGTAAAAACGTATCAAACGCTCAGTTCCAAAAACTATCTTTTGATTCTTCATCATCTTCAACTGTCACCTTCCCGTGAAATTTATAGTTGATGGTCGCCAAGTGGTTGTTCAGCTAGAATTGATTCACCTTCAGTTGGGTTCTCCTGTTTTTTCATATCAACAGTTGACATTCTTAACTTTGGTTAATAATAAAAAAATTTGAACACCTTCGTCTTCCTTTATATTTTCCCAAAAATTGTTTATAAATTTTTATATTTAATTAATAAAATTTAAAAAATAATTGTGTAATTTAAAAAAAGGCGTCCGCCTTTTAAAATTTTAAAATTTATTGAAAAAAGGGAAAACGCGTGTTCGGAATAGTCGCCGCCAGTTCGGAAAAGTCATCCGCCTGTATAGATTAGCCGTCCGCCTGATCAGACGAGGCAACAGCCAGTTTAGAAGAGTCGTCCGCCCGATCAGAGGAGGCGTCCGCCTTCTCAGAACAGGCGTCCGCCTGTTCAAGTTATGCGTCAGCCTTTTCCCGCTTAAAGTAAAAATTTCAACCTTTTTTCTCATTTACCCCTTTTACCACGCCTACATATATTCCAAAAACGAAAAGGTTGGACCACCACCACGTGAGATCGGTCGTCCGCCTATACTTGTTGTCGGCGAATCCGAAACAAGCACAACTCGGGACCACATTTCTTATTTTGTCTGATATTTTCTTTTCTTCCTCGAAAATGTCCCAAGTAAGTTATTTTAAGTATTTTTCAGATGCATCACTCGGACCACATTTCATTTAAACATTATTCATAATAATTCTTTTATTTAATTTGTTGTTTAGGCTGACTGTAAAACTAGAATTTGCTGGAAATATGTTGAGATGGTGAAATCCATCATTTCGAAAACGAAATATGAACACAAATTTGGAACAATCAATTCTTCGCGAAATGGTTAAATGTCCAAAGTACGCAGCGAGACGGTCAACTAATTCATGCCGTATTGCTTCATCATGTTGACATTAATTTGAAACCTGAGTTTGACGGGATATCTTATTTAGTTGGGGTCCGTTTAAAGAGAACCTTCAGTCTGGACCCCGCGAATTTTGTTTGATAACATGTTTTATGTTTGGTAACAACACGAAAGCTAAACATGGCGGGTTTTATTTTATCAACCGGGTGCTTTCGGAGAATATCGTCATCCTTTTTCTGTTGATAGTTTAAAAACATTATTAGAAGAGAAAGAAGACCTCTTTGAAGACGAAGACGTCGTTCGTCTATGTTTGCTTTTGTTGCTTTATTCTTTTTTATGGGTGTCGAGACTACTAAACTTGTTGAACAAGATCATCTATAACTTGTTGACAATCTGCAGTTCTGTAATGAGTATAATCGGGGTTCTTATTTGTGGTCACGCACCTACCCCAGCCTTTTGAACGTACTGGAGAAAAAGAAAATGCAGCCAAACAAAAAATTATACTATTCTTTGACAGGATTTGTTTGGGTTTTCAAGGTAAAATTGTTTATTTATTTTTCTTTATTAATTAAATTTATTATCATGTTATGTCTCATGAAATATTATTTCAGATATGGATTTACGAGTGTTTTCCATATATGAAAACCATTTGCAAATACAACGAAAGCATTCCTCGGGCAATTGGGTGGGAGAAACTTCGCAGAAGCCATTGGACATCTGTTCAAATGATATTTGGGAAATTCTCTGAGGTTACTGATTAGTTTATCATCTGTTACTTGTCGACAAATGCGCTTTTTATAATTATTAATTTTCTCACGTTTTTTAAAATTACTAGGTGGCGTTTTATCCTCATAATATATTTCCAACTGCTGTCGAGCTTCAACAAGAATGGTTAAAAAACAGTTTCAAATACATCAATGACGAATTTCAGAGAAAGACAATGTCTTCTTTGAATTTTCAAACACAACAGATTGACAATTACTACCGTCCACAACATAATGTGGACGTAGATAATGAATTTTTTGAAAATATTTTCGGAGATACCAATCCTGCAATGAATGTTCCACATGTAGACAGGAGTACAAAACAGTCACATGGTGAAGATATTGTTACCATAAACAAGACTCATTATGATTAGCTTTTGCAAAAGTTGGAATTACTATTGAACAATCAACAAAAACAAGAGGTAATGACTTATTCAATAATTCGTTTATAATTTAATTTAATCTCGTTTGTATTTTAAAATTTAAGTGCTTATTTTGCAGGGTTATTTTGATAACATGTTAAAATTTCAGGAAAGAACTGATCTACGACTCAGTGTATGGACGAAAACTTTCAGACATCATAAATTTATTAATTTAATCAACAATAATTTGTTTTTTTTTCTAATTTACATTTACTTGCAGAGATTTTATCCGGAGGAAAACTTTCAGGAAAATGAAGAAAATTTTCAAAAAGCCTACGACATGGTTACCCGGATGTGGTTGCGTTAAGCGTGGAAAAGGTATTTTATACAATGTGCATTGGTAACCAGGTATAAAGTTTATTAAAAACGGAATTATTTTAAACAATTTTTTTTAAAAATAAAAAACGGTTTAAATTTAAATATTTGTATGCAATTATTTTTTATAAAATAACAATTATGTTACGACAAATTGTATATTAATTTAAGGTTCACTTAACACGTGGACAGGGCAAAAGAATAAAAAAAATCAAAAGTGTTACAAACCTCCTTTCAAAGCTTTGAGGAAACACCGAGAATCCAGAAAGAAACCAACGAGGTTTATTCTCGTGGATATTGTGGAGTTGGCCAGTCGTGATGATATCTGGATTTATACCAGTTTTAATCCAAATGTGTCATATTCTCATGAATTCTGAAAGTAAGTTACTACTGGATGGTTTGAAACCGATGTAAGAACACCCTTTTTTATTTTAAATTTATGCTCGTAACTTATAAAACATATCTAGTTATGATATTTTAATTAATTTAACAGCAAATCGATTGTTGGATTAATAAAATAATGTTGGAAAGACCGAATGACACAGTTTGGTCAATTTTGCCAACTTATTTTCTACCAACAATGTTTAAGCATAATACCTGGCTTGAAGGTATTGGTACCGGTGAGACTTGGCCATTTCCATCTGTTAAGGGTATTAACGTGGTAAGTGTACATATTATATTTAAAATTTTATTCGTTTAATAATAAATATTTAACCTCTTTTTTCAATCAGTTTTATTTGTCAGTTAACATGTCAAACCAACACTGTTGTTTAGTTTGCGTTAACCTTCCTCGTTGGAAAATGACTTTGTTTCATTTATTAAATTAAAAATACTAGTTTATTTGTTGATGCATAAAATAATTTTTTTTTCCAGTTTCCCGAAGATTTGTTGTACATTAAGAAATACAATGCTACTTTATATTGACAATATGTTTCCTCAGTGGTTGTTGTACAATGGTCATGATTTGGGTGGCATATTTAGGCCTCCACCGTTTGAAAGAATTATCCCCGAAAAAGTTCCTCATCAAACTGGAACAGTTGGTGATTGTGGGTATGGGTTTGTATATTTCTGCAACGTTTGCTAAGCGGTGAACCAATATACCAAAGAAAATGAAGACAGGTCTAAAACGGCCGCTGAGTTTCGTTGGGATTTCTCGAAAGTTGTGTACGAAAATAAAATTAGAGTTGAAAGTGTATGACAATGAGCATGTAAATGAATGTAAAATATTCCTCACTAGTGTTATGACAATTTTCGTTATATATTAAATTATTTAGCGTTTTTTTAATTTTATGGGCGTCCGACTATGTTATACGGGCGTCCGACTGCATAACTTGTCTTTTATTTTGCTATAAATTCCTTACTATCTGAGCAATATTTAGCCTTAAAAAATTCTTTTCAAAAATTACCTAATAATGTTTTTGCTAAAATACTTTCATATTAAGTATTATCCGGAGTTCTCGTCGAATTAAAATCACTCAAATTTATAATCGTATTCTGGTTTTTACGTCAATCATTTAAACCTTTATGCGTGCTAACCGGAATGACACTGTTTTACTTAAAAAGTTGCTTAAAATCTTGATTTTCCATCATTTCTTGAGACCAGAGAAGGATGTGGAGCGTGTAATAAACGTACTCGAACAAGAAAGAGACGTCGAGCGACAAGTTAATTAAGAAGCACATCTGTTAAAATTTGAAAAGGATGTCGAGCATGCAACCGGTGAAGCCGATTTTGAAGTCTAAAAATATTTGATTTCAGAATCCAAGAATATTTTATTGTATTTTATTGTAATGTGAAATTTTCGTGTATATCAATCATTTTTTAAGATGTATGTATATATACTGTTTTTGTGTTGTATTTTCATCTTCGTCAGTTTTTAAAATATATAAAATGATTTCAAGGTGTATGTCATGGGTTCGAGACCCCAGGTCCATGTCGTTAAAGGCATTTTTTCCCTTTATTTATTCAAATTTTAAGCCTCCGCCTGATATATATGGCGTCCGTGTTGTTAGTATGGGCGTCCGCCTTTATTGAAGAGGCGTCCGCCTTTATAAGAGCACCAAAATTGTAATTTTTTAAAATTTAGGCGTACGCCAGCAATGTATTGTCACACCCCGAGCCGGCGGGGTTGGATCGGAGTCCCCGTCGGACGGAAAGTTCCCGGGGCGCGATATCGTGGGTGATAATCGTGATGATCAGATTGTTTACATAGCATCAATGTTTAAGAATAACTAAAGCACAATCAAATGATAACTAGGATTACAAAGTTAAATTACAATATCAATGTTCTGCAATTTAACTAAGTAAACCTAACAAAAGAATAATATGTTTATATCTTGCATATGTACAAGATATCAAAAGTGATATGTATCATCAACAAAAGATGTGCTTCCCAAAAGTCTACTAGGTCCTCTATCTAGGCCGCCTAGTTTGCAATCCAAGAGCTTAAGTTTAAACCTGTTCTCCACCTGAGAAAGCATGTCAAAAAACCAAGTCAACACAACGGTTGGTGAGTTCATAAATTTTATAAGTTTAAAATAGTTTCAACAAACCTCTTTCAGTAAAACCTTAATCTTATTAACTACACCTGTAATATCCGAATCAGTATGCTTATATATAGGGCATACCCCTGAGTCGAGCCTACAACCCGCCCAGACGCCATCCCACCACATACTAATCCGGATATGACATTGTTGTTAATAATAATTAAGCATTTTACCTACCAATTAATCCATACGTCATCAACGCTTTTGTTTTCTGTTTCAACGTTTACAAGTCCATAGCATTCGTAAGTGTTAGTTTCAAAGTATGGTGATCAAGCATCATAGTTTCACACACACATAGTTTAGCTGTCCCTAATCTCATGCGTGAGTACAAGCTCTGCACTAGCAGTCGTTTAGCAATTACGTAGCTCACAGATTAGTTAAGCTTAGTCTAGCAATTACGTGTCTCCTATACAAGATACAAGCTCTGGATACCAGTCGTTTAGCAATTACGTATCTCATACATAGGCACAAGCCATGCATACACACACATCCAACAATTACATATCTCATATAAGCAGACAAAAGCTCTGGCCTACCAGTCGTTTAGCAATTACATGTCACTTATATAGATAATAGCTTAGCATCGTTATGTTTATGTTTAGCAATTACATACCTCCTATAAGCAGACAAGAGCTCTGGCCTACCAGTCGTTTAGCAATTACATGTCTCTTATATAGGTAATAGCTTAGCCTCGTTACGTTTATGTTTTACATGTATCTCAATCCATAGGTACAAGCTCTGGGCTACCAGTCGTTTAGCAATTACATAGCCTATGATTAGATACATGTACAATGTTTCATGCGCAAGTAATAGTTTCAAGCATAAAGTTTCAAGTCTCCACACATTGTTCCATCATGCATTCCATAGGTTTGCATCAAGTCTCATGTTCAAGCACATAGTCTCATAAGTATCAAGTATCATGTTTAAGCATTTTGTTTTCACAAGCAATAAGTGTCATGTTTAAGCATATCGTTTCACAAGTATCTAATCTCATGTTTAAGTATCAAGTCTCATCTTCGGAGTGTCCCAATATTTTATTGCTTCGATCTTGGCAGGATCAACATGTATTCCCTCACTGTTAACAACGTGGCCTAGGAATTGAACCTCTTTTAACCAAAACTCACACTTAGAGAATTTGGCATAGAGCTTCTCTTCCTTTAACAGTTCCAAGATCGTTCTAAGATGTTGCTCATGTTCTGCTTTGTTTTTAGAATAGATCAATATGTCATCAATGAAAACAATAACGAATTGATCTAAGTACGGCTTACACACCCGGTTCATGAGATCCATGAAAACCGCAGGTGCATTCGTCAACCCAAAAGGCATCACCATAAACTCGTAATGCCCATATCTGGTACGAAACGCCGTCTTCGGTATATCCTCGTCTTGTAATCTCAGCTGGTGGTATCCGGAACGCAGATCGATCTTCGAAAAGTACTGAGCTCCTTGCAATTGATCAAACAAATCATCAATCCTCGGTAATGGATACCGATTCTTGATGGTTAGTTTGTTTAACTCACGGTAATCTATGTACATACGAAAGGATCCATCCTTCTTTTTCACGAACAAAACTGGAGCTCCCCAAGGTGAGTAGCTCGGTCGGATGAAACCTTTATCAAGTAGCTCCTGTAGTTGGTTAGATAATTCCTACATCTCCGAAGGTGTTAAGCTATAAGGAGATTTAGCAACAGGTGTTGCTCCAGGAATCAGATCGATTCGAAACTCTACCGGTCGCACATGTGGCAAACCAGGTAGATCTTCAGGAAATACTTCCGGGTATTCTTTTACTATCGGTACGTCTTGTATTGTTTTCTTGTCTTTCTCTTTCTCCACCACGTGAGCCAAGAATGCTATGCACTTCTTTTGCAAACACTTACGCGCTTTTATGCATGATATGATCTTTACGTTTTGCTTTGCTTGATCCCCACGAACTTCCAATACACGATCATTCGTCACTGGAATCCGAAGTAGCTTTTCGGAACAGATGACTTCAACTCTATTGAGTGACAGCCAATCCATCCCCACGATGATGTCGAAACTGCCCAACTCCATCGGCAACAAGTCGATGGTGAATGTGTGATCTATGAGTGTAAGTGGACAGTTCCTAAGTATAGTGCTAACTGTAATTTGTTTCCCATTTGCTACTTCGATAATGTAAGGGGAGTCTAAAGTTTCCTCATTAAGTCTAAGTTGTCGTGCAAAATCAGATGAAATAAAACTCTGGTCTGCACCAGTATCAAATTGTATGGAAGCATAAGAGTCTTGTAAAAGAAATGTACCAGTGACCACATTAGGGTCTTGGCGTGCAGCATTGGCTCCGATAACAAAAGCTCGTCCGCGAGGTGCTTGTGCTCCTGGTTGCACTCTCTTTGGACAGTCGCGGGAGAAATGACCCATCTCTCTGCAGTTGTAACAACCTCTGCTGTTGTTGTTGTTGCCTGGATTCTGTGGTGGTGGTGGAGGTAGTGCTCTTGCTGTAGTGTTGGTATCCTGGTTTACAGCAGCACGACATTTGGTAACCCAGTGGCCAAATTGACCACACTTAGTGCATTTCCTACATTGAGCCGCAGGAGGATGATGATACTTGCAGTGAGCACACTGGGGATATTCTCCCCCATAGCCCCTCATAGCAGGATTGACAGGTGCTGCAGGTGTCTGTCTCAAGGGAGTAACGGCCGCATAGTTCTTAACGACCTTTTGTTTCTTCTTTTGATGATACTCGGGCTTCCTCGTCTGCTCTTCTCTGGCTTTACCCGTTTCGTTCTTCAGAACTCCTGATTTCACCTTCACGTCAGTGAGTTTGGCTGATAGAGATATGGCTGATTCAAGAGTAGCAGGATTTGCAGCCAGTACAATGCTTTGGATGCAGGAGGGTAATTCTCCCACATATCTGTCTATCAATTTCTCCAGTGTTGGTACCATTTCTGGCACCAAAGCTACTAGCTCATGGTAGCGGATGGTATAAGTCATATGATCTGCTCCCTTCATTACATGATTAGAGAGCTCAACTTCAAGCTTTTGAAGCTCATGCTTCGGACAGAATTCATTCCTCAAAAGAGTTTTGAAGTCTGCCCATGGCATTGCCATAGCCTCATCTCTTCCTCTCGCCCGGATTTGGGAGTTCCACCATGTTAAAGCTCGTTTGCTGAAAGAGCCAGCAGCATAACGGATCTTATGATGTTCGGGACAACCACTTATGTCCAAAGTGGTCTCCATTTTCTCTAGCCATTGGACTAATCCAACAGCTCCTTCAACCCCAGTAAAACTCGGGGGTTTGCATCCTACAAAGGACTTGTAGGAACAGTCTGAAATGTGACTAGTGTTTCCACTAGCCTCTCTTGTAGTATGGCCAGAGGTGTTGCCATGTCCCTGAATCCGGTTTATCATCTCTGGGATGACATCTTTCAGTTGGCTTGTCAATTGAGTGCTCAGAAGTGTCGCCAAAGCAATAGTAGCAGGATCCAAAACTACAGTCGTGCTCGGACTTGCCTGGGTAATGTGCGGAGGAGGAGGAAGTGGCGGTGGTGAATCTGGCGGTGACGGTGTAGATGAATGAGGAGCAGAAGTCTGCGTAGTAGGTACAGGCGTAGGCTGTCTTCTAGGCGGCATTCTGATCATAACCAAAAGATATTGGTTAGTGCAGTGATCGAACGCGGAAGACATAATGCATACCTAGGTCTTATGTTCTCTACATGAGGGTCCCTAAGTTGTAGTCTAGGCCAAACCGTTTGAGTAAATGACCTATTATTCTCTATAACCTTGAGCTCTGATACCAATCTGTCACACCCCGAGCCGGCGGGGTTGGATCGGAGTCCCCGTAGGGCGGAAGGTTCCCGGGGCGCGATATCGTGGGTGATAATCGTGATGATCAGATTGTTTACATAGCATCAATGTTTAAGAATAACTAAAGCACAATCAAATGATAACTAGGATTACAAAGTTAAATTACAATATCAATGTTCTGCAATTTAACTAAGTAAACCTAACAAAAGAATAATATGTTTATATCTTGCATATGTACAAGATATCAAAAGTGATATGTATCATCAACAAAAGATGTGCTTCCAAAAAGTCTACTAGGTCCTCTATCTAGGCCGCCTAGTATGCAATCCAAGAGCTTAAGTTTAAACCTGTTCTCCACCTGAGAAAGCATGTAAAAAGACCAAGTCAACACAACGGTTGGTGAGTTCATAAAGTTTATAAGTTTAAAATAGTTTCAACAAACCTCTTTCAGTAAAACCTTAATCTTATTAACTCCACCTGTAATATCCGAATCAGTATGCTTATATATAGGGCATACCCCTGAGTCGAGCCTACAACCCGCCCAGACGCCATCCCACCACATACTAATCCGGATATGACATTGTTGTTAATAATAATTAAGCATTTTACCTACCAATTAATCCATACGTCATCAACGCTTTTGTTTTATGTTTCAATGTTTACAAGTCCATAGCATTCGTAAGTGTTAGTTTCAAAGTATGGTGATCAAGCATCATAGTTTCACACGCACATAGTTTAGCTGTCCCTAATCTCATGCGTGAGTACAAGCTCTGCACTAGAATTCGTTTAGCAATTACGTAGCTCACATATTAGTTAAGCTTAGTCTAGCAATTACGTGTCTCCTATACAAGATACAAGCTCTGGGATACCAGTCGTTTAGCAATTACGTATCTCATACATAGGCACAAGCCATGCATACACACACATCCAACAATTACATATCTCATATAAGCAGACAAAAGCTCTGGCCTACCAGTCGTTTAGCAATTACATGTCTCTTATATAGATAATAGCTTAGCATCGTTATGTTTATGTTTAGCAATTACATACCTCCTATAAGCAGACAAGAGCTCTGGCCTACCAGTCGTTTAGCAATTACATGTCTCTTATATAGGTAATAGCTTAGCCTCGTTACGTTTATGTTTTACATGTATCTCAATCCATAGGTACAAGCTCTGGGCTACCAGTCGTTTAGCAATTACATAGCCTATGATTAGATACATGTACAATGTTTCATGCGCAAGTAATAGTTTCAAGCATAAAGTTTCAAGTGTCCACACATTGTTCCATCATGAATTCCATAGGTTTGCATCAAGTCTCATGTTCAAGCACATAGTCTCATAAGTATCAAGTATCATGTTTAAGCATATTGTTTTCACAAGCAATAAGTGTCATGTTTAAGCATATCGTTTCACAAGTATCTAATCTCATGTTTAAGTATCAAGTCTCATAGTTATCCAACATATGAATCAAGTATCAAGTTTAAAGCATAAGTTTCAAGTTTATCGCTTATCAAGAATACCAAGTTTCAAGTAAAAGCATCAATATGAGTATCATGTTTATGTTTAAAGCATTAAAAAACATTTCAATAGTTTATTAAAATGTTTAACATGCTTCTCAGTTCCGAAGTAAAACAAATAAGTTTGAAAAGGGACAAATGAACTCACCTTGTGTCCTTAGTGGTTGACTATGTAGAATAAGAATGCACGCTCTCTTTGTTTGCACTTGATATGATATTCACATTCCTGTATTGATTTTATAGTGTTTGTAGTTCATGAGTATTTGTTTGTAATGATTAGTGCGCGTGTAAGTGTTAGTTCTAAAGTTAACTACACTCATGAGTCTTGTTTGTTATCCGGCCCGTAATTCATTATGACATGCAAAGTATTATTGACTTCATTAATCTTTTGAAACTTCTCCACTTCAAGCTTAGTTTATAAGTTATGAATTCTAACTATAAATTTATTTTCTTGCAACTTTACTTAATCACTACTTATTCCCTTTGTATTTACCAAAACGAGGATTTATGCATGAGATTATTATTGATTTTAAATGTTTGTGTGTATGTTCTTTAATGTCTTGAATTTCATTGGGCCGGATAACCCCTTAATCCAAGTCATGTGTTATTGGGCCGCAACATCTAAGTTAAGGCTAACCACTTGGGCCACTTAAATCATATTGGACCGAAATGTAATGATGTTAGGCCTGTGAAATTAAATGATATGGGCCCTATATTGGACTGAACCAATTATGAGTGGGCCAGCTTTCTGGGCCGAAAAGGTTGGGCCAGAATATAAGTATGGGCCAATTATTTTCTGTTGGACCTAAGCACAAGCTGTTGGGCCTGTTTGGTTGTTATTGGGCCTGTTGGGCCTCATGACCGTATAGATTATCTGGACAATTTGTAGAATGATGTTGGGCGGTGATACAAGGTTCGTTCGTGGGCCCTCATCTGATCGAAGGTTCGGTGATTGGTATGAGAAGGTTCGGCCGGAATAAAGCCATGGTTCGTGACTCAGTCAGGCGAACCAGCAAGGTTCGTGCAGAGGCCATAGGGTTCGCCACCTGACTATAGCTCGGCTGATAAGGTTCGTGAACATGCACTAGGGTTCGTCAGGCTCACCATGGTTCGTGGGTTTCTGGCATAGGGTTCGGCCAAGCTTAGCAGTTAGAGTCGAAGGCTCGTTCATGAGATGAAGGGTTCGTGAATGATGACAGAAGCAGGTTCGTGGCTATGGATTCTCAACAAGGTTCGGTCGCAGAAGCTGGTGGTGCAAGTCGAAGGTTCGGTGGCCCAAGGGTTCGGCCACCTACTCCACACCCACGAACCTGTCAACTGTTTGGGCTGCAACTTCATCATTCTCAAACCCACGAGCCTTGCAAGTTGTTCTCGTGGTCAGGGTGGTGTGAAACAGTTTCACGTGCACATGGGTTTCCAGATCCTATGACAATCAACCGGCTAAAACACTTGATCGAATAATCACCCATGAAACCCTATTTCTCGCAACTTTACTCTGCTCATACCTCGATTTTCAGTTGATGTTTCTTCCGATCTGCTGTACTTTCATGTAGAGCTCGTCAAGGGCTTCGCGTGGGCGCAAGAATCACTCAAATCGGATAAGAAATGAGAAAGTTATGGTGTTTTGAAGGTGAAGAATGGAGGAGGAGATGGGTGGCCGGATTTTTAGAGAGAGAAAGAGGTGTGTAGGTGAAAAATGAGAGAAAGACTCTCATTTAGGGTTTTTATACCCTCTGTGGTGTTCGGGTTCATTTCGGTTGCTCGGTTCGTATTTTCGTCGTGTACCCGGGTCGTTACGCGCGTTTTTCGTAAATATAATAAAAAGAGTTTATTTTAACTATTTGGATGTTATTAAAGACTAATTAATTAAATTAAATTTCGTTTAATTAATTTATCTATCGCGTTTCCTTATTTTACGCGTTTCATTTGTTTGTTCGCGATTTATCGAAATAGTTTTGTTTAGTTTTATTTATGATGAGTTTCAAAATTGTAAAATAGGAAATATTATATTTCCTTAAATTTAGGATCGTTCTTCGTTTTCGTTTCGTCAGATCGCGTCGCCATCGCGCGTATTCGTTCGAATCGTCATTCGAACGAACACGACGACGGTTTGGATTTCTGATTCTTGTTTTCTACCGTTAAGTCATTATTTCAGAACGTTAAACTATCAGAGTAAATAACTTACTGCAGCTCCAACAGCAACAAAAACCATTTCGAAACGGTTAAATTCATCTCTTAGTATGTGAGTTGCTGTACCGGGATTAGCTAATTGCAGATTGTAACAATACGCAGGTAGTTTCAAAAATGATTCTTCAACAGATCCTGCTAAAAGTTGTTCTGCATAGTGTTTCCCTCGCGATGCTTGTTTGTATGATATGTTTACCTTAAATCTTTGGTTGATGTCTTGAACGATTTCCTTTCCTCGGTAAACACGACCACAATCTGTAATTTGGTCCTTAATAATATGGCCTAACAATTTTTTATTTGCATTTCTATTGTTAGGATACGTTTGCGTTCTAGAGCATGTGTGCTTATTGTTAAAGTAAGTCACATGAAATGTATATGTATCCTTGTAAGTGGAAGCTCTTAAAACCCAGTCACATGGTTCAGAAAAACAATTTACCACAAATCTACTTTTAGATGACTTTTGAACTTTAAATTGAAAACATTCTTTTAGAGCCATCATAGAAACAACAATTTAAGTTTCTCCTTATTATTGAAAACTGTATTAGCACTTGGATGCATAGAAGATAAATGTTTCAAAATTTTTGAACCTATATGTTCATACTCGTTTACAGGTTCGTCATTGGAAAATAAATCATTATTTAAATTAATATTAAAATCAGGTTCATTGGTAAAATCATTAGAATTAAAAGCAGGGATGTTTAAGTCGGGAATAAAATCTTTTTTTTAAATAGATACGTGAGATGAATTTTTTCTAACACGATGTTGACTTGCTCTACCATCATCAACGACATACATATAACACTTCATTGGAATTTTTTTCAATAATTTTCTTAAAAACTGACATATTGTTGTCATCAAATATGTCAACAGGATATGCATATGTTGAAAATTTATAAGATAAACGAGCTATCTGTAAAATATCAAAACGATTACAAATTAGCTCTATCAGTTCATCATAAACGATCATAGAAGGAATGAATAAAGCATGTCGAACACAATCAACAGGTAAGTATTCGTAGACACCGTTATTATCTTCCCAGTTCCCACCGGTGCAAACTATTACCGTACACTCCATCCCTTTGAAAATTTTTGTATGGAGCCTAATTTAATGATATAAATTTTTTGGTGTGTAAATGATGGTATTTAACATCAACAAATTTGAAATTAAAATTCGAAAAAGTATAGCCGAACCCTCTTCCGTGCAGTCGGACGCCATATTTTATTTTTTTAAAAAAAACGCCAGCAAAGGTGGTCCGGCTGACTGTAAAGGTGGTTCGGACGACTGTTTTTTCGTTCGGACGACCGTAAAAAATGCCTATACGGGCGGACGCCCGTGACATGGTTGCAGATGTGGGACCTGCGCCTGCAACAACTTTGTAAAAGAATGGGCGCGTGTGTCAGTTTAATGGGCGTGGATGACCACAGAGCTGACGTGGCGTATTCCTACTGGATGCGTATGTGTGCGTCTGGGACCAAGGGAACAGGCGCCAAGACTGCTTAGGGAGTGGCCATTTGACCAAATCTGGTCATTTCTAGAAAGTCTTGGGCGCCTATGGGCATTTTGGGCATTTTCCCCCATGTCATATCCTTGGATGGTCAACGGCGCGTCATGATCTCTGTTGAAGATTTGAAAATTTGCCTATGTTTATGTCTGCTCTTATATAGATATTTTCCTGGAACCTCAATGGACTATAACTTGGTGAAATCAAGACTTAGAAGACTTTGGAGGAGTCCTGCAAATTCAGCCTACTGGTTGGGGTTTCACCTTTTGACCGAGAGGTCATGGGTTCAAGCTCTACCAAGGCCGATTTAAAGGACATCCAAGTGAGGGAAGGGATCTTGAGCTTAATCTCGGGTTTTGGACCAATGGGGGACGAGGGTTTACCCATTCCAAGGGGTTCCCACGCATCTGGTGTGTCCGCGTTTTACCTCTGCCCGGTGAGCCCTGTTAAGACAATATACGTGGCATGTAGGATCGTCACCGTTCAAAAAAAAAGAAAACTTTGCAGTAGCTATGATCTGATTAAGGTTACAGAAGGTACAAATGGATTATATTACTTCAAATTTAATAGTGAACAAGGGCTTTTGGGAGTCCTAAAAAACATGCATTGGTTGGTCAATAACATACCCATCTTCCATAATAAATGTGAGCCTGACACATGCTTGAAATGTGTTGAACCAGATATGTAAGTCCCAAACACGTGAATCTTATCAATTTGATATCAAATCAAACTAACTAATGAGCAGAAATAAGTAATTAGCCGATCAAGAAACAAAACAAACATTCATAAACTTGCATACGAGTTTTTAATTAAACTAGGAACACTCGTCTGATACAAGAACAATGAAGAAACAAGAAAGACTTTCTCAAATAAACTGAATGAATTCTCAACGGAACTCTGAAACAAAAACAAGTATTTATATGAAACACAAAGTAACCGAGAACCATAACAAAATAATATGCAAACCACCGAACACCATCGAGAACCTCATACTAGTGAGAACAAACAATGTAAACCGAGAACCCATTTATTCACCGAGAACCATATTCTTGATATCAAAATCCTTCAATAACTATCTCTTACAATCTTCCCCTAGGATTATGATATCATCAATAAACATAAGGTTCAGTAGGAAGAGTCTGCATCACCTTTGATCCTGCCCAAAGTTTAGTCCTTACAATCGAAGCAGCCAATGAGGTAAAGTCTTTACCATGCACTTCAAACACCGGATCATTTTTAATTTGATGCATAGCCGGAATCTTTATATCATGTTCTCCAAACCTCAGTAAGTCATTATTATCCAGAATACGGTACTCATGATCTCCACAGTTAATCATAGCTTCAGAAGATTTTGAATCAATTGCCCACATAACAAAATTGGATAAACATCCATCAGGGAATATCTGTGGAATAGGAATCCCCTTTATGTTTCTTTACTATTGACTCGGCCGTCTTCATTCTCTTGAAATTCATGCATACTTCCTCATGAAGAAAATCCTAGAATTATGTTCCTCTTGGGTCATTTGATCGATTGAAAAATGGAGCCTCATCAAGTTCTGCCAGATCCACCCGAGTCCATGACTCAAAATCCAAAGGACTCTCGTAATATTTCAAGTTGCCACTTTTTTGTTTTACTACCCAATCCGTTTATCTCCATCATAATGCCATGAGTGAATGCCCGATCGATCACCAACCTTATCATAATAATTCCTCCCGGTTGTAACCAAATATTTCTCTCGCAAGTCCGGTTGTTGTTTGAAATAATCCTTGTGTCGAACACTAGGGATTATCAGTCTCTCAGAAGTATCCATTCTCCTTCCAGCAACCCATTTATCAACGTTTGAATAATCATATTCAGCTGAAGAAGATAATTTCCTTTTTCCTGGGTCTTCTGTCTCAGTTAACACCACATTCTATTCCAATAGGTCATCAACATCAAACATTAGATGTGACTTTAACAGTTGGATGAGTTGATGTATCCAAGGATAATCTATCCTTGACATCAACCTTTGACACATCATCAGCATTTTCTGAAAAAAAAAACATTTGGAACAAAAGGAATTGCATTGAAATTTAAATTCGAGTTCAAACATAGATTTCCAGAAACTAGACAATTCTCATTTTTAAAAGACTCAACACGGGCTTTTGGTAAGTGATTTGGAACAAAAGAATCAACATCACTATCTGAATCGTAATCAGAATCAACATCTTCAATCAGCACAGTGTTATAAAGATCTATTTTGTATGCACATGAAGTAGAATCATTAGCAAAGGTCACATGGTCAGTGACAATATCCTCACAATTTTCTGATTGTGAAACAAAACCACCATAATTAAGATTTTTTTCCTTTTCAACCTCTTCCTGAGTGAAGGGAAAACTAGTGTAATTATCATTGAATGGTGGAGGCATTTTATTATAACCCAAACCCTTGTTTTTATTTCCATGTAACTGGTAATATAGTAAGTCGGTTACCAGCTTACTGGATACCTCAAATTTCTTAAAGGAATAGTCTTTGTCATTCAATCTTTACTTTAAGTTTTCAATTTCAGTAATGAGTTCTTGGTTTTTCTGTTTAGCATCTCTGAGATGAAACCATTTTTCACTTAACTATGATTTTAATCAAGAAATGTCTTTCATTTGTGCTTCAATTTTCTTTAAAAAGTTTTTCATTTTTGGTTAAGGCACTTTTAGATCATTTAAGATCATGAATATCTTCGATTAATTCAGAGTTTATGCATGCGATATTGTTCAACTTTATCTAAGCAAAATTGAGAACAAAGATTTGAATGTACCTCAGATGTAGCTGATCCCGCAATGTCAGCCATGAATGCATGAGGTTCTTCCATACTCAATGCTTGAAGTTGATCACTCCAACTGTATCCTCCATATTCTTGAGCCACCAAAGCCTTGCCATTTTCTGATCCAGATGATGATGCTGCATTTGAATCTCCAGTTTTCTCCATCTTTGGTTTCTTGCATTCTTTGGAAAAATGACCCTTTTCATGGCAATTGAAGCACCTAAGATCATCTTTGTTGAAACCGATCTTCTTGTTTTTATCTGCCCATTTGTTCTTCCCGGTTTTTCCGATGAAGTTTTTGGCCCGAAACACCACCATGGCCATCTGCCAAGTAACATCCCTTTCCTCAGCATCTTCCAGATGAATTTGATCTAACTCAGTTGACACTATGATTGTCTTATTCAAGTCTCCTGCCATAAATGCATTGTAGCTCTTCATGAATGCAGCAAATAGTGCTAGATTTTCTCCTACAACCGGTAATGCTGCAGATTTGCTATCATTCATTCCCAGTGATGCAACATTTACTTCCCTAGCATAAGTGTTTGATTTAGAAGGATTAGCTCTAGTCAAGCTTTGAGATAAAAAGGCACTGTTTGAGTTCCCTACTCCAGCTGCACTTAAGCTACTGTTATGATTTAGGGTGCTCTATTTATCATCCATGTCATAAGACTTGATGATAGAAATCAATTCTGTTAAACTGATTCTATACAGATCCTTGGTTTTCTTTATCAAAGCCACATTCATATCCCAGCTTCTAGGTAGAGAATTCAACAATTTTTTATTGATTTCCTCATTAGACAGGAAAATTTCAGCCCCTCTCATCTCGGTAATTAAGCAGGCAAATCTTTGAAGCCGAGTCTCCAAAATTTCTCCAAGAACATGATTAAACATGTTAAATCTTTGATTCAACATATCCCTCCATCTTTCTTTCATGTCATTGTTTCCTTCATACATCTGAATCAAAGCTTCCCACAATTCTTTGGCTGATGTGCATTCCTTGAATCCCTAAGCAATGTCCGGTCCTAAATCCATAGTTAGTGATTCAAGTGCTTTATCATCTTGTTCCACCAAATCAAAATCATCATCAATGTATTCATCAATTGGCTTAGGAGTCCTGGGTAGTACACCCTTCCGGAACATACATAGGAACCCTTTTTCCTCTTTGAATAGATCTCCAAATCTTAGCATCAGAAAACTTGGCATGATTTTAAATCACCATTTCCGTTCAGTAAACCCATCAGCATGTAATAATCTTGGTATTCTTGTGGTTGTGCCCATTTGAGAGTCAAGCTGCAGATACATAGTTGTCTAACTTTGGTTTTGCGATTCCATTGCAATATACGAATGAAAATATAGTTAACAACTTCTAGAATGAACAAAAATCACAGCCGAGAACACTCCAAGATACCGAGAACAACAAAAGATAGTGTAACACCCCGACCGATGGCAGAAACGTCGGGATGCCACGAGGGATGTGTAGATTGTTCATAAGCTCGTGGGCATCTAATTAAATCATCACATAATCATTTAATCAACCAACTTAATTACACAAAAATCATGTTCATCATGAATTAGTTACATCAAATACAAAAGAGATTTAGCTATCTAACTAAATTCTAGTCTTCAGAATTTCAGTTATTTAGCTAAGTCCAAGGTCCTACGTGATGATGTCCCAAAAGAATGTAGAGCTATCCGGCTCTACCTACTTGCCTTCGTTCCCTGAAACATGTAGAAAATCAAGTGTCAACTACTAAGTAGTTGGTGAGTAATCATAAGTTTTATAATCCGAAAGATGTTTATAAAATGTTTGAGTAAAATTTATAAGAGGTTTAGAAAAGTTTACGATTTCTCAAGAGAATCCACATGTGCACCTGTAATTTAATCCAGTTCTCTCAATCCCCAACACAACACAACAATCAAACAATTCAATCAATCATATGCACCTTAATCACATAACTCAATTAATCACAAATTATCCTTCACATATCATCATCCAATCACATTTATTCAATCATCACCAATCATAATAATCATGTCAATATATATGTTACCGCGGAGGACCTCGGTCAACCCAATCAACGGCGGAATCATCGCGGAGGACCGCAGTCAACTTAATCAACGATATTCCTATAAGTGTCTTCGTGCACACCGCAGTCAACTCAACCAACAGTGGAATCACTGAGGAGGACGTTAGTTAACTCACCAACAGTAATTCAATCATCGCGGAGGACCTAAGTCAACTCGATCAACAATGACTCACATATAAGTAATAATCCATCTCAATCAATAATAAATAATAATCATAAATATGAATATCATATTGATAATCCAGGTGTCACCCATGTGTTATCAAAATAATATTAATATTGGTATACATGTTCCACCTCCGAGTTTAAAACAAAACAGTTTAAAAAGGGAGGTTATGAGAACTCACCTGAAATCCTTAGAATTTGTGTGTTCTGTAGTATGCGCGCTCGCGTAAGTGAACTCAAAGGAACTCAACAATATGAAATTTATTCATATTTTCGTGTTCATAAGTATATGTGTTTATTCTAATTAAGTGTTCATGAGGTCTACGTAAATCTGTGGATGTCTCATTAACTTAGTTCTTTTCTTCTAAGTTAAGTTGTTACCCCTAAGGTCTTATCATCTATCTTCTTTTAAGGATAATTCAACTTCATAGTGTTGATTATCTTATATATGATGGTCACTCAATTAATGTATTAAGGTCAAACAAGTTGTAAGGATATCATCCTCGTGACTCTATATATATATATATATATATATATATATATATATATATATATAGATATAGATACATTCACAGTGCATGCATGCATGATGACTTATTTACGCCACCATTTGATTTATTGAAACCAAATTTTAAGTTAAAGAATTCATGTCTAAATCATAAAATCAAGCTCATATCCAATAAAATCTTAATCAAATTCTTCCCACAAAATATTTTCATTGTATATAAAATCTCATGCCTCAACTTATTCTATTTAAGAATGAGGTGATAATTTCACGATCCTTCATGCATGCATGGTGTTCAACATTATCGTGATTTTTCATCCACTCTCACTTAAGTTAAAGTGTTTATACTTTGTAATCCCAAAATCCCAGTCAAAATTCCTAGGTTTGTTGTCCGTTCATCGAGTTCTAAGTGAGCTAAGGTTCGGCTAAGGATCTCCATGTTCGAAGACCCTAGGTTCGCTGCATGAAGGTAGATGAAACCGCCTAGGTTCGCTGCCCATAGAGGGTTCGTGACCCTAGGTTCGGCCCAAAGGTCTTAGGGTTTTGCATGGGTTCGGTGACATCATAAAGGTTCGGTCGTTGAGAGCCTCGCCGCCCCAAGGTTCGTCACCTGCCTCAGGTTCGTGGTGCCAGGTTTGCGGGGACAAGGTTCGGTCCTCACAAGTGCATGAACAGGGAAAAGGTTCGGCCTACCATTGAATGGTTCGTCTAGCCACCCGAGGGTTCGCCATTCATGAAGGTTCGGTCAAGACCTGTTGGGGTTTGGCATGAGGTGGTCCGGAAAATGGTTCGTGGCCTGAGGGTTCGTAGGTGTGAAGATGACAGAAGGTTCGTGGATGATGCCATAGGTTCGCTGCTAGGGGTTTCGTGGGCAACAGGGTTCGGCTACCCTTGAGGGTTCGCTGCTTCTTGCAGCTGGAATCAGAAAAGGTTCGGCCGTCCCAATACAGGTTCGGTCGCCCCTTCACCCACCGAAACAGCTCCCAATCATCTTCATCCTCGAATCCTAAGTGTTTACAGGTTCATTTATCGCTTTTACAACTTGATACTCAGATGGTTTACACATATAAAACCCTGAATCGTTTACAAGATGATAGCTACATTCTAATAGGGTTTTCAAACAAAAACCAAAAAGTAATCCTCAGATTTACCTCAATTCGTGGTTCAAACTCAAGATTTTCTTGCACCTTCTTGTTCTCCTTGATTCCCCGGTCGTTTAGGCTCCGAGATCTCGTGATTGCGTCAAGAAACGAGCTCACAAAGCTAGAGAGAAGTTGGAGGTTTTGTAGGTGACGAAAAATGGTATTTTAGAGAGAGAAGTGATCTTGTAAAATGAGAAAGAAAGGAAATAGATGGGCTTTTATAGCCCGGTTAATCCCCGCGTGCCCGGTCTCGTTTTTATCGCGATAAACAAAATAAATTGCTCGGTTTTACTCGTTAAACATAAAATGTTTAAATAATTGCTTTTCATTAATTAAAATGATTTAAATAATTTTATTTCGTAAAACGATTTCGTTTACTAAATTAATTATTTTAAATAAAGATTTATTTGATTTTGTTTTAGGTTGTGATTCCAAATAAATATTTTTAGTTTCCATTTATTAATTTAATATCATTAAATATTAGTTAATTATCTCGTCGAAACGCGTTACTTGCGTACGTATTCGTAAAGATCATCACCTTTGCGAATCCAACGCTCGTACCGTATTTCGATTCGATTTACTATTTATGGAATATCGTTTCAGAATATCATTCTTAATAATTATATTCGTGTGAATCGTCACCCACGCGAGTACATTATTAAGTTTAATATTTCTGAATTAATATTCGCGTTTAAGTTAAGTTCGTAGCCTCACTTCGCGTAATAAATTCCCATTATTTTATTATCTTTAATATTAACATTCCCAATCCAAAACCCACTAAACCAAGTCACTGACACATCCATGATAGACCGAAATATGCATATGTATAGGGCATATGCAGAGGTAGATCGCAACCTCCCCTACACCGTCCCACCGCTATTTCGATAAACCATGACCATGTGTCCTTGACTAAGTTTAGCAACCAGACCATAACAAAGCTCAAACTCCTTTCCATTTTCAAACCAGTAATCCATATTATCTGAAATATAACTGCGATAAACTCTCTGGTTCTGTTTAGTTGAATTTCAACTAAACTTCCCATGGTTTACGCGTATAATATGTTCTAAATATTTATACCAATACAGTGATAATCATCAAATAATACATCATTATTAATAATTAAAAATCTCAGATCGTAACAGTACAATCGTATGAATGTACGGACGACCGGAATTACAATGATGTTACAGATAGACAGCTTCATAGAAAACACTAATTTCAGCCGAGAACACCCTTTCTACCGAGAACGCCCTTTGGTTCGAAAACACTTTTCGATAGAAAATAATTGAATACTGAAAACCCTTTCTGTTGAAAAAGTCTTAAATGTATCCTCCTTGATTTTCTACAATCAGATCAATCAACCCACAAATTAAGGGAAATCAAATTAGACTAAATCTTCTTAATTATCTTCCTTCCTTATTAACCTTGCTGATTTTTCAAAGAACACCAAGAACACCAACCAGATTTTCTTCTAAAAACAACATATGAATCCTCCAAAAACGACTGTTTTTCTTGATATATGATATCGAATGAGCCTCGAAACAGTTCGAATGGCTCTGATACCAATTTTAAGTCCCAAACACGTGAATCTTATCAATTCGATATCAAATCAAACTAACTAATGAGCAGAAATCAGTAATTAGCCGATCAAGAAACAAAACAAACATTCATAAACTTGCATACGAGTTTTGATTAAACTAGGAACACTCGTCTGATGCAAGAACAATGAAGAACAAGAGAAATAAGAAAGAATTTCTCAAATAAACTGAATGAATGCTCAATTGAACTCTGAAACAAACAAGTTTTTATATGAAACACAAAGTAACCGAGAACCATAACAAAATAAAATGCGAACCACCGACACCATCGAGAACCTCATACTACCATGAACAAACAATGTAAACCGAGAACCCATTTCTTCATCGAGAACCATATTCTTGATATCAAAATCCTTAAAAAACTATCCCTTACTAGATATAATTCCTCTAAGGGTCTCTATTCACGATATCCCTTAGAGTTATGGATGAATAAGGACTTGATCAAGATTATAAGTGGTATAGGAAGCCTGAGCTAATGAATCAGGTTACCCTTGATAGGTGTACAACATATTAGATTATTGAATAAATAATATAATGCTAGATTGTTGTTGAATACTTGTTAATATTATAATAGCTTGTTGTTAATTACTTTATTTGAGTTTGAATTTGTTAGTGTGACCGACATGAATCGTATATGATGAACAAAATTTTATGTAAAAGCAATGAACAATTGATACTCGAAAAATTTCAACCTTGAAAAAAAAGATTTAATTTGTGGGTGATATACGTCAAATTATACATATTATTCGACTCAAATTCCCCCGGTTTTAACGTTAACAACATGCAAATTCATTTGCAAATAGTCCTAATTATTGTTTTTGTGAATTTGTAGGATAAACGGCCTTGCTCGGAAGAAAATCAAGCTTGGGATGGAATTTCAGCAATTTTTGAGCAAATCCCTAGATGCGCACTGTCATGCCAAATCTTGCACTGGCAGTGCTGACTTATGCACGACCGTGCACAATGTTGCACGACCGTGCAACTAGGCAGTGCTAGCCCATGCATGGCAGTGCTGGCCTATGCACGACCGTGCACAATGTTGCACTACCGTGCAACCAGGTAGTGCTAGGCCATGCATGACAGTGCTGGCCTATGCACGATAGTGCTTGAGCCAAGCACGACCGTGCAAGCTAGCCAGTGCCGGGCCAAAGCATGGCAGTGCCGGGCCAGATGGAGGTAGTGCCGGCCATGACGACTTGCGCACGACCGTGCGACTTTTGGCACGGCCGTGCCTGACACCTCAAGTCAATTTTCGAGACTTTGCTGAAAATGGCAACTTCGACAACCGTCCCAGACCAAAAGTGAAGCACTGTAGCACCTTGCACGACCGTGCACCTATGGTGCACGACCGTGCCAAGTTCCAGAATTTCTATAAATTGAGCTTTTCACCTCATTTCAAGGGGTTGGACTTCCTGGAGCAAAATTCTCTTCTGTCCAGATTTCTTAAGGCTATCTAAGGGAGATTGTGAAGGTCTTGAAGATCCAGGGAGCATCCAACACCATCTTGTTGCAATCTTTGCTCATTAGTGGTTTGCATTTTTTCACTTGAATCATGTTTCTTGTCCATTTTAGTTACATTGTTATTGTTTTTGTAAGCCTCATGGGCTAAACACTTCATTGTGTAGATTATGATGAAACTTTTGTTTATGTGATGTTAATTTTATGAATTGGTCAAATGGGTTTATGTCAAGATTCAAGATGAAGTTATGATTATATTCCAATGATGTTGTAAATTTGTGTAGGTGGATTAATGTTCAAGAATGATGAATGTTTAATCATACTATGTTGGAAAACCATGATCAAACATTTGTTCATAATCTTACAACTTGTTTTTAAGGCTATGCCATGAGATTAGGAATGATAATTGGTTTCTTGAATATTATAACACTTACATAAGTATACTTTCTTTCATTAAAGTTTGGAAAAACCATGGTGATATTATGATTTGTTGAATATGATTAACATGTGAGTTAGGAAATTATGGCCAAATGACCTCATTTGCATGATTATGTTCATAGATTGTAAGTTGGAAGAAATTGTGACTTTGTTGAATTTATGCAACTTAGGGTGATTAGTGTGTATAAGTCATATTAGTTTTCCTTAAGTTGTAGAATTAAGATTCTTGACGGATGACTAATTCTTGATTAAATCTTGACATAGACCTTGACATTAGGCTTCATAGAATAATCCTAGGTGATTAGAATGTGTTATTCATTTTAATTTTCCAAAAGATTATATGATTAGATATCTTTGACCGGAATCTAGTCAACATTTGGTTTACCAATTCATAATAATCACATCACTAAACTAAGTGGATTCATAATCTAGGAAATTTTCTTAGACTTTAGATTATTCCAAAATTCTTTTTTTTAGTTAGTTATTATTTTAAAATTCACAAAACCCAACTTTTCATGTGTTTGCTAAACATTGACCGAGATTTAGTATCGAGAGCTACCGTGTCCACGGATTGATATTCGGTTCTTACCATAAGCTATATTGCTTACGATAGGTACACTTGCCTATTGTGTGTGATTTAGTTCTTAGTAAAAACCATTTTTAAAACTAAAATCTGTGTGAAAAACCCATTAAATAAATATATAGTTTCACGCACATCAGTGGGTTTGTTGGTATTTCCAACATCATCTCAAACCAATGTTTTTTTGTGGTAGGCCCAAAAACCACCACTAAAACCGGTTCAGTTATGTGCCTCCACCTGGGTCTCTCAGTTAAATTTCTGAACCTGTTGATATGGTGAACCGGTCGATGATTTTATCGTATATTTTATTTTTTATTTTTTACTTGTAAAATCCAAAGAATAAAGCATTAAAACCAAACCTGATATTTTTAAGCATTTTTATATTTGTTTGAACACTAATTATGTTTGTTTAAATGTGTTTATAATTTAATATTTTTTTGTATTTTGTAACTATTTATGATGTTATCCAATTCTTGAACCCACTCCAGCCAATTAATCTGTAAAACGCCTAATTCAACGTATAATCTGTAAAACGCCTTATTCAACGTATGGTCTGATTATGAAAACTATTTATAAATGTATGAAACTTCAAGTTGCTAGAAAGGTTTTGGAGCTCTACTTTTGGAATGTGATTTTAAGTAATCTTTTGTTTGATGTAAAACGAAAATAGTTGTTGTTCTAAATGGTCTTTTGCGTTTGGGCGTTTTAAGTTTATTAAAATAAAACGTCAGGCACCGCCAACCTTATAACATCACTGTATTTCAGGTTGTCCGTACATGTGTGATTGTACTGTTACGACCTGATATGATAATTATTAATGATAATGAATTAGTGGATGATATTACTGATATTGGTATACATATTGAGAACATATTATTTATGCATAAACCATGGAAAGTTTAGTTGAAACACAACTAAACAGAGCCATAGGGTTTATAGCAGTTGATTACACATATTATGGATTGTTGATTTGGAAAAGTCGTGGTTTAGGATTCTATAATCAAAGATAGGCAAGGATATAATGATGGTCTATCGAAGAGGTGGTTGGACGGTGGCTGAGGCAGTTGCGACTGACCTCTACATATGCCCTATATATAAGCTATCTTCGGTTTATCATGATTATATCAGTGTTGAGGCTTTGGTGAGGAGAATCCGAGGTTTTGGTTTGGGATGTAAATCAGTTATGGAGATGTTATGGTTTGGTTACTAAACATAGTCAAGGACACATGGTCATGGTTTATCGAAATAGCGGTGGGACGGTGGCTGGATAGGTTGCGACCTACTCCTACATATGCCCTATACATATGCATATTTCGGTCTATCACAGATGTGTCAGTGATATGGTTTAGTGGGAGTTGTATTAGGTATTTATAATATTAAAGATAATCAAATTATTGGAATTAAACACGCGTTGGTGAGGTTACGAATATAAATTTAACGCGAATGTTATTTCAGAAATATTAACTTGATAATGTATTCGCGTGGGTGACGATTCACACGAATATAATTATTAGGAATAATATTCTGAAACGATATTCCATAAATAGTAAATCAAATCGAAATACGATACGAGCGTTGTATTCGGAAAGGTGACGATCTTTACGAATACATACGTGAGTAACGCATTTCGACGAGATAACGAAATAATATTTAACAATATTAATATAAGAATATCAAATTAAAAAAGTTTACTAGGAATCTCAACCCAAAACAAATCTAAACAAAACGTTTTATTTAAATAATTAATTTAACGAAAATATAATGAAATCATTTAGGAAACAACCGTATGTAAACAAAAACCATTTTATGAAAATGAACATTAATTATTTGAATGTTCTACATTTTAAAACACGTTTACGAGAAAACCCGAACATTTAATTATTTTATCGCGATATGAACGAGACCGAGCACGCGGGGAATACGTGGGTAATTAAAGAGGAAGAACACATCTTCTTCTTCATTTCATATTTTTCACTTTCTCTCTAGAACTCACAAAAACGCACACTCTCTCTCTAACTTCTCTCTAGCTTTTCTCGTTCGTTTCTTGACGGAATCGCGAGATCTTGGTGCCAAAACGACCGCGTGATCAAGGAGAACACGAACCCACGAAGAAACTCGACATTTGGACGACATTTTGAGGTAAATCTGGAACTTTACTTCCGGTTTTTTTGTAAATCTCGAACCTTGTAATATAGTGATGTTATAACCGGTCTAAACACTAAAACAAACTAGCATGAACACATGGGAGCTATGAGCAAGACTGTAACAGAACTGGGTGATAATGGTGGTAATGAACAGCTACACACACGCTGTGTTTGTGAGATTGCAGGTTCGCGAACCTGCAAGGAGCTGGGCGGGAAGGGTAGCCGAACCCTTGTCTAGCCATAGTCGAACCTTTCATTCCAAACGAACCAGCATCAACTTCATGAACCTCTTAATGGCCAAACCTAGGGTTTTAGGTGACTTGGCCGAACCTTCTTCCATCAGTGAGTCACGAACCTGGTGCATGCTATTCACGAACCCAGGGTAGCCGAACCTTGCTCTGGAACGAACCTGATGTCACGAAACCTAGGGTGGCGAACCTTAGGCCGTCGAACCTTAGGCACTCGCGAACCCTTGGCTGCGAACCAATGATGCCCCGAACCCAGGAGGTTCGCCTAAGAGTGAATGCTGCCGAACCTTTATGTAGACACAAGCCCATCTTTAGCCGAACCTATGATCTCTATTAACCTAGACATAGCAGGAAACCTAGGGAAAGAGGGGGCTAGGACAAGGACCATAAAGGTCTAAGAAGTTAACAAATGGCTGAGGATAAATAAAGAAATTAAGGGAAAGGGAATAAACACATGCATGCATGATTGCTTTAAAAGAATCACCGAATATTTTATCTCTAATAAATGGTGTTAAATTATGGAGATCTAAGTAATGGGAAACCTTTGATGATAAGGACTTTGATATAATCTTTAAACACTCGAATTAGATGTTAATAATTAAATCAAGATAGCCCAATAATTTAATCATGCAGGTAAAACTATGCAAGGGTAAACACAAGTATGAAGGCTTATTATTTTTACAACTTGTAATCCTTTTGAAATATTATGTAAACTCATCATATAACGGATAATTTGAATTGACAAGTTCAAATTAAAATGATATGAGAATTAGTGATAAAATCATAAGTGTTACAATGTGACTTAGAATAAATAAACTAAGTTAACTAAACACGTAAGGATTTAAAATGAACACTAAATTGAGATTAAACGCATATGCTTATAAACACGAAAAACACATTAAATACATGTTGATTGAGTTGTTGTTGATTTCTCTTACGTGAGCGTGCATACTATAGGAAACCACTGAATCTAAGGACTCAGGTGAGTTCTCATAACCTCCTTTTAATTTTTTTTTTAAACTCGGAGGTGGAACATGTATACCAATTTTAAATATTATTTTGATAATACATGGGTGATACCTGTTTATCAATATGATATTCATATTATGGGATTATCATTGTTTATGGATTATCACTGATTATTATATCTCCGTGTGACATTGTTGTTGAATTCGGTCATCGGCAATGATTACATGTATTGCCACTTGGATTATCACAACTCCATGAGTCGTTACTGTTGACTTCGGTCATCTGCAACGATTGCATTTATTGTTAGGTGGGTTGCTACCACTCCATGAATCATGTCTTTAACTTCTGTTATTTACATTGATTCCATGTATTGTTACATATACTATTTGAGAATATTGATGATTGAGATTGGTTGAATGTTTAGGTGATTGATTATCTATGATTATCTGAAATATGTGAATTGAGTGTGTTATTGTGTGATTGGGTTATGTATTGGATTATCTCGCAGGTACTAATGTGGACTTTCTCAGAAAACTATAACTTTTATACTCATTTTGTAAAACATTTTAAATATAAAAATTTATGATTACTCACCAACTACTTCGTAGTTGACACTTGATTTTTACATGTTTCAGGTAATGAGGAGAAGTAGGTAGAGCAGGATAGCTCTACATCTTTTGGACATCATCACATTGGATTCTTGGACTTAGCTAAAATAACTGAAATTCTGAAGACTAGAGTTTAGTTAGTTTAGCTAAATCTTTTGTGTATTTGATGTAACTAATTCATGATAAACATGAAGTTTGATGTAATTAATTTGGTTGATTAATTGTTATGTGATGATTTAATTAGATGCCCACGAGCTTATGAACAATCTACACATCCCTCATGACATCCCGAAGTTTCCGCCATCGGTCGGGGTGTTACAAACCTGGCCACGCGATTTACCTCCCTCATGTTGGTCGTGGACCGGTCATTGAGGAGTGCCTAATAGTGGCATTCACTATGTAAATATGAAAAAACAAAACGAACAGACTCATTTTATAGTTTGAAACAAGATAACTACATTGCATCCTGAATTGCTTTTCTTTTGTTGAATGATGTCCAAATCATTTACGTTCGGTTTTTGATGAAAACTGTAAACCATTTACTTTAGTTTTTAATGTTTTGAAACCAACCAACCAAATATTTATCAAATTAAAAAGCATCCATGAAACCGAACCAATGACCGGTTTAAGAGGTTTCATAGTTTGAAACCGAACCATCAACACCCTAACCGTATGATGCAGTCGTGTAGTAACGTAGGGGAGGTTTTCGTCCTGCGTGTGACTGACTGGATTTGTAGGTGCGGGGAAAGTAGAATCCTTTACATGATTTGACCTCGAAAATTCATGTCATGTTTCAATACTTAAAACGGTTAAACTGATTTCAATAACTAGATATAGAAAAATACCAACGAGACATTGCCTCAATGGTACCCAGGATTCTTCCAAATGGGAGGTCTTGGATTCAAATCCCTCCCGCAGCGAAAAAGGGGTCTGAGGGGGTCAGGGGTTTTCCCAATGAGGTTTCCTCCTATGATGGTTGTGGTGGCTGATGAAAGGTCCAAGTAACTAGACCTTGGTAACATGACCTGGAAACAGTGGGTTCACACGCTTGAGACCTTCGTCGTTCAAAGAAAAGATATAGAAAAATAATCGCCTTCGATCATATGAAAATTCAAAGCAACAGAAGGGTTGTTGGATTAATCTTGAAGGGTCATAAAGTTGGGTTACGGGTCAGTAGTGTTTTAATTTAGTCACATGTTTATTTGATGTTATTTAAGTCAAATAGTGGGTCTAGATCATGGGTTGGTTTCTGATTATGGTTAAGTCATAGTAGTGGAGTCATGGTGTAAATAATGGGTTAGCGTTTCCTTGTTTGTTGGTTGTTTGCTTTGTTATTGGGATGTATTTAATGGGTTTAGAAGTGAATGAAAAGTGGTGGAGTTTTTGCAGTAAATTTCCGAGCTACAAAATGTTCATAATATATGCTCTTCTTTGTTGCAACCAGTTCTGAATTATTCTTTATAATGTTTATATTATATTTATGTAATATATTTTAAGTAAAATATTAATATTAACTTAATCTTTAAGTTAACAAAAATATTTAGTTCTTAAGTTATTTGTTTGAACTAATAAAATATTTTATGACGTTAAAAGTTTATACAATAATAAGTCAAATAAAACCCAATCCCTTATAAACCTAAGATTGCCATAGTATTTTAGAATACTTAGAAACTAAGAAAACTTGTTGCAGTATTCTCATGCGTATTATATTCAAAAAAGGGAGACAAGAGTTTGATATTAAACAACTAGCTTTAGTTGTGTTTTTGAAATTGCTTAGCAAGTACAAGTGAGTTTTTCACATCCCCTATTTAGTTTTATATTATTTTGGGGCTGTCACACATTTATTAATTCAAATGTTTAAACCTTATACTACTCTTGAACTTATGCAAACTATAAAATGCTTTGTAGTTGAATTGTTATTATGTGTTGATCTTGTAGTGTATACATACTTATTCTTATGCTTTTTTGCACATATACTTAGTACTTGGTTCCTAAGAAAGTCGCGCTCTCTTCGCGTTTAGTTTAAAAAGGACCGGTACTCCATTTACACATGTTTGTTTCATTCATAATATAATATTCATATACATTGCCATTTAAGTTTGCATACTTTGAAACTTATACTATTATAATCATATGACTACTCACCTATTATTCATTTAATTGACAGTTACTTTACATGTGTGACAGGTTAAAGTGAAGATGCTAAGTGAAAGTGTAGGAAGATGGACCTAGATAGATTCATTAAAAACTTAAGTTTAAATTGTAGAATGTTGTATTTGACTTTAAACTTGTAATGTAATGACATTGTAATTTAGTATTTTAGGTATGAAACTTTAAATTTGAAATCATGAGCTTATGATCATTCACATATCATGTCCCAGCATATTCCGCCACCAGTCGGGGTGTGACAATTATCTTCGAATCAATACCCGCAGACATTTTGCTCCAAGTAGCAAAATATGAATATGCAACGGATGTATGGGAGGCGATTCGGGTGAGATATCTTGGAGACGAAAGGGTACAAAAGACACATTTACAAACACTAAAGAGTGAGCTAGAGATGTTGAAGATGACAGACAACGAAAACATTGATGAATTCTCGGGCAAGCTAAGTGGTATTTTGATTAAATTCAAAAATATTGGTTCCACTCTTGAAGATAAAGTAATAGTTAGAAAATTACTTAACTCGGTTCCAAAGAAATTTATACAAATTGTGGCGGCTATAGAGCAATATTCGGAGATTGACACGATGCCAATCGAGGAAGCCGTTGGTCGCCTAAAAGCTTACGAAAGAGGATCAAAGGACAAGAAGATGAAGATGAAAGCCAAGGTAAACTTTTACTTTCTAGCTCGGATTCTAGAAGCAATTATGGGAAAGAAGTCGAGAAAAGAAACAACGGCTGTGGCAAAGGTTTGAATGGTTTTAACAACCATAACAATGGTTTTGATCATGCTGTGAAAAAAGAAAGTGGAAGAATGAGTCAAGAAACGGGTCATGAATTTCGTGGTCGAGGAAGAGGACGTGGACTCGGGTATGGCCGAGGGAGTTACAAAAATAATATAAGGTGTTATGAGTGTGGAAAGGTCGGGCATTTTGCGTATGAATGTCCCAACTTGAATGATAAGGAGGACGAAACAAATTTGGTTCAAGCTCATGAAGATGAGCCAACTCTACTTTGAAGGATATGGGTTAAAGTCAAGATTAAGGGGGTGAATGTTGGATTAATCTTGACGGGTCATAAAGTCGGGTTACGGGTCGGTAGTGTTTTAATTTAGTCACATGTTTATTTGATGTTTATTAAGTCAATTAGTGGGTCTAGATCATGGGTTGTTTTGCGATTATGGTTAAGTCATAGTAGTGGAGTCATGGTGTAAATAATGGGTTAGCATTTCCTTGTTTGTTGGTTGTTTGCTTTGTTATTGGGATGTATTTAATGGGTTTAGAAGTGAATGAAAAGTGGTGGAGTTTTTGCAGTAAATTTCCGAGCAACAAAATGTTCATAATATATGCTCTTCTTTGTTGCAACCAGTTCTGAACCAACAAGGGCTTTTACACGCGACAAACAAAATCAGGTCAAAAGATATTCATAAACCAGCAAATTCATAACCATGTTTTAATGCATAAACACGTTGTCAGCACTTTATCAGTCTTCAAAGACGCCATCAACAGCTTCAAACCCTTTTATACCGGTCAATTTTCAATTAATATACTGACAATTATTTCAAATATAGAACAAGGATATAAACACTTTATTTTGGAAAAGATTATTTCAAATTATCTTTTCCAAAATAAACCATCTTCTCTTGAAGCTGACTCAGATCCTTCACTCCAAACTTATTGACGAGTGTGATGCTAGAAATGGCGGACATTGGTTTGAAAACCAAATCATCAGTCACCATATAAGTCACAACTTCTTTCACATACCCTCCATTCTTTTTCTTAACATCTTCCTTTGTTTCTGCTGCATCCTCTTTATAAGGCGTTACAAGTTCCATGGCAACATTAATAGAACACCTGCAATTGGGACATATGGAATTCGCATGCAGTGTCGCGGTTAACCTGCAAGCTTTGTAGTTACGACAATTATAGCAATCTCCTGTTGCACTGGGACACCTGTATGCTGTTTTATCTGCACCAGATTGATCCTCAGAAGAAGAGGCATCGTGGGTCAACAGAAACGTGCCACCATTGAAAGGTGTTTTGGGATAGAAGACATCGTCTGTTTTGATACCAGGTTGAAGGTAGTTTTCATGGAAGTTTTGAATGCTATCTTTGAGTTTTCCTAATCAACCCACCATCTGTTCTGAACCCAGAAACTGGACGAGGGTACCCAAAGGCAACGAGAAGATGTGGAATAGAAAATCCACAAATTCTTTTGGTGCTTCTGCAAATAACACTCGTGGACCTTTTTTGTTGACAAGAAGCTTTAGAGTCATGTTTGATGATGAGTTATCGTTAATTGTGATTGGCTGTGTTTTTAAAGACTTTGAATTTCTCCTTTTCCACTTAGACCACACGCAATCGGCACCCCGCTTGGCCAGCGGGCCTCTTCCCCGCCGCGGGATCGCACGGGAACACCGCCCCTAGGCCAGCGGTGCCCCGCTCAAATGGACCCAACGGCTCCCGCTCCCCGTCGAGTTTTGTGGATTGTGATTGGCCGGTTTTTTGACCGTTATTCAACGGTAATAAAACAAAAAAAAACAACTTTTTTAAACTAAATAAATACCCGAACTTTTTACCCAAAAAACCACCCAAATCTCTTCATCTTTCATCTTTCTCTCTATATTTTTTAAAAAAAAAATCACAAACATGAATCCAAGGCCTAACAATCCCAATCCCGAATTCAACCCGTTCTCATACGATCCCGAATCGCTTAGAAATTTATTGGTTCAACTACAACAAAACCCAAACATCCAACACTTTCAACAACATCCACCAAACTTCCAATCTCCTTCAAACTTTCAACCCGGTTTTGCTCCCTACTCTCAACCTAGGTTCGAATCTGATCTTGTGTCACCGTGTCAACATGATAACGAGGTCGTGCCGGAGACACAAGACACTCAAAAACGCAAAAAAGGTAAGAAAAACAAACAACCGGCTGGAACAGGGCCGAGTAGTGGTCCAATGGCACCGAAACAATGGACTCACGATGAAGAAATCGCTCTCGGAAGATGTTACATGGACGAATCCTTGAACAAAACCAAAGGTAAAAAGTTGATTACTTAGTTTTGTTATATATTATTTTAAAGGGTTTAATTTGTTAACTTACTTTTGAAAAAAATTTTTGTAGGTAACTCGCAAAAATGAAAAAAATGAAAAAGAAACTTTTGGATAAATATCGTTAAATTTTATTTGAATTGTTAGTTTTTTTGTATGGTTTTTTATTTAAATTTGCAATGTAATTTTTATTTTATTTGTATCTTTATTTGAATGGTTTAATTAAATTCTAAGTTTATTATTTTTTGTTTGCAAAAAAAAAATTAAATAAATCAATTAAATTTAAAAAATGTTGATGACGTGAAATAGTGGGGAAGGGTTTTCAGTGGGGTGACCATTGTGGGTGTTTAAGGTTTTCAGTGGGGTGATGACGTGACATGAAATTTCAGTGGGGAAAGGTTTTCAGTAGGGTGACCGCTGTGGATAGCCTTATGCATGGTGATTACAATCCCTAGCTAGCTAGTTCTTGTTGATTTATTTGTTGAAAGTTTACGTTTTATAAAGAGTGGGTAAGAAAAGACAACGGTTTAATATAAGACTGATGAGCAGCTTTAGAATAATAAATTAATGTAAATTATAAATGACGTGATTTTCTGTTTCAACCTTTCGTTTTATGTGTAGACCTTTGGTTTTTTTTTTTTTTTTTGAACGGCTTGGTACAACGACTCCCAAGACGAGATTTCAACCATCCCCTCGGATATGACGCTCTAGGGCGTAAGCCCGAGCCCACCCTAGGATGAACTCCACGGGTAAACTTCATCACTTTGCTTCAGCAAATATGTCTCAATCCGGATTCAAACCCAAGACCTCCCATAGGGAAGTCAAGGGAGTAACCAGTAGGCTAGAAGCCTTGGTTAGACCTTTGGTTTTATGTTTAGACCTCCTACAACCTTTTCATTTTTGAGATTAGTTTTTTAAAAATAACTTTTTGTCATAAAATTAGAAATCCACCTTACTCTTCACAAATCTACCACTCATCGACATCGCCACCATCGTTCTCTCATTTCTCAATATCTAGAAAGTTTGTAGGTAGCATAGGAACAATCGACAGTTTTATAGGGTACAAAAGTTGAATGTCTTCTACAACAGTAGGTGTTTATGATGCATCTTTTTTTCCTGAACGACCACTCAACAAACTCGGTACGTGGCCTCCAATGGCTAAAGGATACCCAAGCTGCCACTAGTCCAGATGGACATAACCTCTAGCCCACCAGCCACCAATTTCCGTGAAAAACCTGACTTAGGTACCCGCGTGAAGGCACGATGTGGAATATGTTACCTCGTTCATTTAACATGCTTCTAATTGTTAAGACCGAAAACTTAATCGAAAATGGAAGGTGTTGTGTTAAACTAATATCCGCTAGTGGTACTAGAGGAAGTGGTGAATGTACGAATTATGTTGTCTAGTGTGATACCTCGCAATTTCCAGGTCAACAATTCTTTATTTTAAATAATAATATGTTTTATTATTCCATACGTGGCACTAGAATAATTGTATTTAGTATGACACGTGGCACAACTGTTAGAACATATCGATAATTCGAGGAATTATCGCACTACACTCGCACGTGTCTTGAATAACGAACGTTGGTGAACGGTGTCACACCCCCACCTCTCGTCACCTGAGATGATGTCACATGTCACACTGAAGAGGTTGCGGAAGCATAGTGATGATGTCTCAGAGATGAGGGGTGAGTTACTTGAACCGATAACACAGCACACAGATTAACTTAAAATAAATATATTACAAGGGTTTCGTAAAAACATCAACTTAACAGCTAAGTTTATTACACAATCAGATAAATTAAAGTTCTACTAAGTGAAGTGCATCCTCACCAAATCGTCACCGTTGTCCTGCAAAAATGTTGAGTTTAAAACGTCAGCACAAAGCTGGTGAGTTCGACAGTTCAGTTAAAACAATATGATATGCTAAGTAATGTTAACAAAAAGTTCAGTTCTGGATAACCATGGGACCCGTATCTAGTTCCTTTCGGACGTTCTTGTTCTTGTTCTGTAAAGACACTATCCGTCGGTAAGTATCTTGATGCCTCATGATCTTAATGTCTATCACAAACATTAAGAAGTTGTTATGGAAACAGGTATCAAACATTCACACAAGGGGAGATGCAATCCTCCTAGCAAATGGGTTGTCAGCCAATAGTACTATCAATGACTCCTGTTCGGCCCCACATGGGTTCACTAGATAAAGTTCACGAGATAAGGACTTTTGATACTGTGATAGAGTTACTAACGGCAAAATCCCATGAAATCACACAAAAATCACATGAAATCACACAGATATCAGTGATGCATATCATATGTTCAGAAAATGAGTTGCAGAGTTACCCCGATGTTTATAAAACAATAAAGAGAAAAGGGGTTGTACAAAACTCACTTGATATCTCACAAAGTAGTAGAATCACTCGCAACTGGTACTAATGATGAAATTCTGCATTAGTTTATGTTTAATAAGTTATTTAAGTTCCAACTTACTGATTAAATCTTTCTGAACGTCCAATTTCCAAAACATTGCTTTAACAGTCATCAACCCGATGTTTAGTATTTAATTACATATTTTAATGTAATATCATACAATGTATGATAATGTAGAAACCTATACTGATTCAGGTTCCTAATACTAAGTTGATGACTCACTTGATTAATCAGTATAATCTCAGATTAACCAAATTGTTAATGTTGTTGATTATAATGCTAAAGTAATCTCTAGACAGTTTAATGGCTTAAGAATGATTAATCCTTGTTATTGATTACCCAAATATCATGGAATATCACAATGTAGTTTTAAAATAGATTTAATAACCATGTTTAACGTACTAATCTGACTGTTATCAGAAACATCAGATAATCGTTCCAATGAGTATGTTAATAACTGTGATTAGTTTGAAACACATGGCTTTCACGTTGAATGTAAAGGATTAATCAAACTAATCATCTACATTGTCATAATCAAATGGTTTAAACCATTATAACCATTGTTATGATTCCATGCAAACCGGGCATTACAACGGTTCAAAATAAGGATTTACCCGTTAACAGTTCGAGTTTGTCATTCAAAATCAATCCTAGCCATCATCTATGCAATAATCAACAACCCTAACTATATCATTACGTTCAAACTCAAGATTTAATCAATAAAAAGCAAGCCAGAAGGTTTAAAATGAACCATTACCTATTCTGATGGATTTCCGCGGATGAAATGATGATCAGAACTTGTTTTAACGCTTCTGGATGCGATCTAAACGTCCCTGAGGCTTCGAAACAGAGATTTGATGGGTTAAATGATGAATTTTCGTGGGTGGTGTTGGTTGCCGTCGAGAGAAAGAGATAGATTGTGGATATGGATGAAAAACTTGATTTTTAAGCAAGTTGTCCGACAAAATCACCCCAGGCGCATCGCCCGGACACCCACAGCCATACCAGGCGTACCGCGCGGACAAGGGGCACCCAGATATTTTCGGGGGTGACCCGCGCGCATCGCCTAGGTCGTCCCTTGGGTTGGGGCGTACCGCCCAAGAGGTTTTTCACCCGTTTTTCGACGGAAACTTCGTTTCGCGATTCTGGACAATTTTCGCGCACCGTTTTCGCCCACGTTCATCGTTTTTCGCATACTATCATCCCATATTAATTTCAGCTGCCAATTCAACGTGAATTTTAAACACGATCAAATGTGCTCAATTCGTTGCTGACGTAATTCTTCGTACACAAGTATCACAGTCTCCTCCTGTTAGAAAAATTTCGTCCCGAAATTTAGTAGAAACCTACTTGATAAAAATTGATCATGAGAATAGGTGTGGGTATTTCTGTTTCATCTGATCTTCACGTTCCCACGTATATTCAGGTCCACGCTGTGAATTCCATCGAATTTTGACAATAGGTATGCGACTGCGTTTCAGTACCTTCACCTCTCGATCCATTACTTCAACTGGTTCCTCCCTGAATTGAAGTTTCTCATCAATTTGAATTTCTTTAAGAGGTACAATCAGTGATTCATCAGCTAAGCACTTCTTCAGATTTGATACATGAAAAACATCATGAATGTTACCAAGTTCAGGAGGTAATTCAAGTCTGTAGGCTACTGATCCGATTCGTTCAAGAATTTTGAATGGTCCTACAAATCTTGGTGAAAGTTTACCTCTCTTCCCAAATCTGAAGATGCCCTTCCATGGTGAAACTTTCAACATTACTAGATCACCAATTTGAAATTCCAAAGGTCTACGACGATTATCAGCATAACACTTTTGTCGATCGCGAGCAGCTTTAATACGTTCCTGAATGAGGGTGACCTTATCAGTTGTTTCTTGAATGAGTTCTGGGCCTATAATTCGATTTTCACCTACCTCTGACCAACAGACAGGTGATCTACACTTGCGTCCATAGAGTGCTTCAAATGGAGCGCATTTAATACTGGTATGATAGCTGTTGTTATATGAGAATTCAACAAGTGGAAGATGAATATCCCAGCTACCACCAAAATCAATCACACAACTTCTGAGCATATCTTCCAGAGTTTGATTAGTTGGTTTAGTTTGCCCGTCAGTTTGTGGATGATATGTTGTGCTCATATTGATTTGTGTGCCCAGAGCATTCTGAAGAGTTTGCCAAAATCGTGATGTAAATCGACTATCCCTGTCGGAAATGATAGAGATCGGTACTCCATGTCGAGATACAATCTCATTAACATAGAGTTTAGCAAGTCGATCCATGGAGGAATCCTCTCGGATGGGTATGAAATGCGCAGATTTAGTAAGGCGATCAACGATAACCCATATAGAGTCATGATTATGCGATGTTCTGGGTAGTTTAGTGATAAAATCCATAGAGATCTGATCCCATTTCCACATGGGGATCTCCGGTTGTTGTAATAACCCAGAAGGACGTTGATGTTCAGCCTTAACCTTTAGACACGTTAAACATCGACCCACGTATTCTGCAATGTGTTTCTTCATTCCAGGCCACCAGTAAAAATCTTTAAGATCTTTATACATTTTATCAGCGCCCGGATGAATAGAATACCTGGATTTGTGCACCTCATCCAAGATGATTGTTCTGGAGTTACCGAATAAAGGAACCCATAATCGGCTTTTGAAATATAACACTCCATCAGTCTCAACTTCAAGTTTCTTGTCTAATCCCTTCAGTTCCTCAGCAGGATAGTTCAGTGCTTGTAAAGCTTGTTGCTGAGCTTCTTTGATTTGAGGAATTAGACTGGTTTGAATAGTCATACCTAGTGCTTTCACACGTAACGGTTTGACTCGTTCTTTGCGACTCAAGGCATCGGCTACGACATTCGCTTTACCCGGATGATAACGAATTTCACAGTCATAGTCGTTCAATAGTTCAACCCACCGCCTTTGTCGCATATTAAGCATCTTCTGATCTAGTATGTGTTGAAGACTTTTGTGATAAGTGTATATAATACACTTAGTTCCATACAAATAGTGTCTCCAAATCTTGAGTGCAAACACCACTGCACCAAGTTCTAGATCATGAGTGGTATAGTTCTTCTCGTGTACTTTCAACTGTCGAGAAGCATAAGCAATCACTTTATCGATCTGCATTAAAACACACCCCAAACCTTGGCGGGAAGCATCACAGTACACTGTGAAGTTATCGATAACTTCCGGTAATGCCAAGATAGGTGCATTGCAGAGTTTGTGTTTCAACAGTTGGAACGCCTCCTCCTGTTGAGAACCCCATATAAACGGTTGATTTTTCTGTGTCAATGTGGTTAGTGGCAGGGCTATCTTTGAGAAGTTCTTGATGAATTGGCGATAGTAACCTGCCAGCCCTAGAAATTGACGTATTTCAGTTGGGGTTCGTGGTATTTCCCATTGTTCTACAGTTTTAATTTTACTGGGATCCACCTGAATGCCATCTTGATTCACTACGTGCAAAAGAAATTGCACTTCTCGTAACCAAAACTCACACTTGGAGAACTTGGCATATAATTTTTCACGTGCCAATAGTTCTAAGATCAGTTTCAAGTGTTGAGCATGTTCTTGTTGGCTTCGAGAATAAATAAGAATATCATCAATAAATACAATCACAAACTTATCCAAGTAAGGCCTACATACCCGATTCATAAGATCCATGAAAACTGCAGGTGCATTTGTTAATCCAAACGGCATTACTAGAAATTCATAATGCCCGTACCGAGTTCGGAATGCAGTTTTAGGAACATCATCTTCGTGCACTCGTAATTGATGATACCCGGATCTTAAATCAATTTTTGAGAAGTAAGTAGCGCCTTGAAGTTGATCAAACAGATCATCTATACGTGGCAATGGATAACGGTTTTTGATTGTTAATTTATTGAGCTCTCTGTAGTCAATGCACATCCTGAATGATCCATCCTTCTTTTTCACAAAAAGGACTGGTGCTCCCCAGGGTGAGAAACTAGGTCTAATAAAACCCTTGTCTAACAGTTCTTGCAGTTGACCTGAAAGCTCTTGCATCTCTAATGGTGCTAAACGATAAGGAGCTTTAGCCACAGGTGCTGCACCTGGAATCAGATCAATTCGAAATTCAACTTGCCTCACTGGGGGTAATCCTGATATATCGTCAGGAAAGACTTCAGGAAAATCCTTGACTACTGGAATATCTTCGATACGTTTTTGTGAAGAGCTGTTATTGATCACATATGCTAGAAAGGCCGGACACCCTTTCCATAAGCATTTCTGAGTTTGCATACAAGAAATGATACCCAGTTTTCTACCAGCTCGTTCCCCTTGAACTATCAGTGTATTACCCTCAGGTAATGGAATACGGATCACCTTAGTTTGACATATTACTTCAGCTTGGTTAATGGAAAGCCAGTCCATGCCAACAATGACATCAAAACTCCCAAGCTCAATAGGAAGTAAATCGATATCGAAAAGATGATCATTCAGATTCAAGGAACATCCTTGAATGACACTGTTAGTTTTGATTAACTTGCCATTAGCAAGTTCAATAACGTAAGGAGTTTCTAGTTCTACCACAGGCAATGAAAGTAATAATGCAAATTCAAGAGATAAAACTCTTATATGCCCCCGTATCAAAGAGAACTGATGCATACAGATTATTGAGTAGGAACGTACCAGTTACAATGTTAGCATCATGTCTCGCCTCGGTAGCACCAATCTGGAAAGCTCTCCCTCTAGCTTCATTCCCCGGATTGGTGTTGTTATTGTTTGGACAATTTCTTATCAAGTGATCAGGACTCCCACACTTGTAACACGACCTGTTTGTTTGAGTGGTTTGTTGTGGTGCTTGATTTGGTTGGCGAGCAGGCAAGTTGCAATACTTGGTGTAGTGCCCAATTCTATTACAATTGGCACATGTAGGACATGGTCCATTATGATGAAATGAACACCGAGTACATTTAGGTGCATGCCCAACATAGTTTTTCCTCTCAGGAATAACCGCACCATAGTTTTTCACAGTTGATTTGCTCTAGTTATTTTCAGCCGGAGCTTTCACTTTAGTTTTACCAAACCACTTTCGTTTTGTGTATATCTCATAAATTACTAAAAATAGCAACTTTATTTTACAAAATTGTGAATAGGAGCATGCTAGTCAAAACGGGTATGATTAGATAACTATTTAGGACTAAGATAATGATACTAGATGATGTTGGTTGTTAAAATTGTGGAAATATGTTTATTTGTGCAAACCTTCTAAATATAGAAACTTTTACGCGCAAACTATGCTAAATCGGCTATGTGTAACTATGTGCTATGTGATAACATGCTCGTTTAGGATAAATATGCATGCTAGAATAATCAGAATAGGATTTTAT